>CM021102.1:380068341-380186173 GCA_007115665.2 Sequoiadendron giganteum
AAACATTAGCATGAAAAGTAAGATTGTATCCTTTGTTGCATATTTGATTGACATTGAGAAGATTATGCTTAAGACCTTTGACATATACGACATCCTCAACTCTACTTTTTTCCATCAATTGTTATAACACCCTTTCCCCAAATTTGTGTTGAATCATCACCACCAAACTTAACAGCTTCACCATTAACCTTATTAATATTGATGAACATTATCTTGTTACCAGTCATGTGGTTAGAGAAACCACTATCAATCACCCAAGAATTTGCTTCTTCTTTTGCATGAAAGGTAGTCCACACCCATAGATCTTTCATTATTTTTGTCAACTTCCAAGGTATTGGACTTCTTACATTCTCCAATATCACCTTTTTTCTCTTTTAGAGCCATGAATAGGGTTTCATCATTTGAATCACTATCCTCATCTTCTAAGGAACAACTTCTCTCCTTGGAATAGAAACTTCTTTTGAACTTATCATTTTTGTTACCATCATCTAATTCTTTATAAGGACATTTAGATGCAAAATGACCAATCCTACCAAAATTAAAATGTTAGAGTTACTCAAAGACTCAAGCCTCCAAGATCACCTGCAAAACCAAAAACAACTTTCTACAAAGGAGAAAAGAAAGAGCATAAATTTGCAATAATGGATGCAACATTACAAGATTGAATATATTATTGAATATCAATGTACATGAAAGGCCTTTCTTAAGGAAAGGTGAGAGATAGGATTAGACAAGATCATAGCAAGTGTCTTAATCCTATAACATGAGAAAACTAACAACCTAACTCTAGGCACTGAAAAATGTCCTAGACTTGCTAATACCATTTTTCCTTATCAATTCCCTTGTCTAATGTCATAAGTCTTCTATTAATTAAATAATTAAAATTATTTAATTAATTCATTACTATCTTTATTCCTCTTTGAGTAATTAAATAAATTTCATTTATTTAATTGCTTACTAATTTGTCATTTTCTTCCCATTTTAAATTCAAATATTATTTAATTCAAAAATCACCTTGTCACATGTCTCATTTAATTAAATAATATATTTATTATTTAATTATCCATATCCCACTTTTGAAATAAATGAAAAAGTCAACCTGTCACAGGTCCTCTATAATTAAATAATTTTTTTATTATTTAATTATTCATTTCCCTCTCAAAACAAATAATTTTATATTTATTGAATTCCTCCTACAACCTCTTTTTCCGTACCATTCTCATTATTCATGCCAATCTTCTCTTCTCTTCTCTCATTAAATTTCAGCCCTTGATTGAATTATTTTATAATTCAATCCTAACCATTCATTCTTATCATTTCCCCTAATTCTTATAAATTTTATAATTCTTATGATGGAATGAAGACTTTATGGTGATATTGCTTTATATTCCATGTTTTTATGCTTATTTGTGCTCTATTGTTGGTTTAGGGTTGGTTTAATGCTATTTTACATTAACTTGAAATTTTATTATTTGAATTTCTCCTACAACCTCTTTTTCTGTGTCATTCTCATTATCCATGACAGTCTTATCTTCTCTTGTCTCATTCAATTTTAGCCCTTGATTGAATTATTTTATAATTTAATTTTATCCATTCATTCTTGACATTTCCCTAATTCTTCCCTTACCCTATTTCATACTACAACTTTCATTCTTAGCCATTGATTGACACATCTTATTGACATTCAATCTCATCCCTTCATTCAAATTTATCTTTTCTATAAAAGACCCTACCCTTGTCATTTTTATCGATCTACATCTAGTTCATGTGCAAGTACATGATGTTAGTGTCAGACAACAATCTTTAATATTTTTCTTAGTCATAGTCATAGGCTACTAGTGTATACTCAAATCTGAGGGCATCAAGTACATTTCAAGAAAATGGAGAAGGGCAATGGAGGTGAAGTAATGATGGCATGAATAATTTATGGTGATATTTCTTTATATTCAATGTTTTTATGCTTATTTGTGCTCTATTGTTGGTTTGGGGTTAGTTTTTATGCTATTTTACATTAACCTAAAATTTTACCCTATATTACATTGGTGAACCTGACGTGAAACGAATTTTTTTTAGAATTCCTACAAAAATATCAATTTTGCAGGTTACAAGTACGGATCGACGCAACCGCTAGCTAAAACAACACAACTGCCTATAACACAGTGTCACAACCATCATGCCAAATGATGCAATTGCTTCAAATTAGGGAATATTTTGACTTTGATTGATTTCTCTAATTTTTTTGGCAAATTTTTGTTATCTGATTTTGGTCTCCTTAGATTAACCTTATTTGCATATCATATTAGTTGTTAGTTGCTCGGATTTGGTAAGATTTTTTTATATTTTGCAAGTCTAGGTTCGCACAATGCATTTGGCTGTCATTCATCACAATCATTTGGGGGTTTACCATATTTGATATCGAGCAAGAGCCACAATTTCTTTTCTGAGCCATAGTCAACATCCTCAATGATGCAGTCACTATTTCTTGTGACACAATTGCTTCTGTCTATGAGCCACAACTATCATTTTCTATGACACAATCGGCTATTAATTTAAAGTTTAGGGTTCTAGTCAAAATTATTAGTTTAGATCTTTTGCATTCTGTATTCTTTGGGTTTTCTGTTACTGACATCTGATTTCCAACATGTGGTATAGGTGGAAAGGAAGCATTTTATTTGATCTTGCTAACTTATCTATATTGTTTCATTTCAATACACTCATTGGGCTTAAAATTAACCTTTCATTTACATGTCATTAGGCTTGAAATTAACAACAATTTACATTTCTTCACTCATTGTTAAAAAGAACTTGCATTTTCACTCATTTGGGACTTAAAATTGACAAAAAACTTGCATTGAGTGTCTTTCTCACATTTGGATTTGGGCTTAAGAAGAACTAGTGTCTTCATTATCTTGTGGTTTGTAACTTGTCTTAAGGTGTGTATGCTCTTCTCTTGCACCGTTTGGTGATAGTGAGAATCAAAAACATCTTTTGGCATTTGCATAATCACCCACACATTTGGTGTTTGGATTTTTCTTTTTAAAATGAACATCATGCTAGTGTGAGACAAACATATTGTGTATGCTCTCTCCTCATGCCTTGTACGATCTTGGAGATCAAAAACATTATGTTTGTCTTGCTTTTGTTATCTTTAGAGGGCTTTCCGCCCAACTTGTGAGAGGGAATGACCCAAGAAGTACTTTGTTTCGATTCACACTTATAAATAATTATGATTTTTTGGGAAATTCATCAATCACCTGGTGCAAATGTCCTATACTGATGGATGTCTCCCTCAGTATCCTTGAGATGCATCAAAATCCTTTCTAAGCAAGGGATAAAGAGAACTCTTAATTGAGTGAATCACCGCATGTATAGGCACCAGTATTACCCCGAAACACGGATTATGAACCACTTGTTGTAGAGGCCAAAACACCCTTTTACTTGTTGGTGCAGGAGGTCAGACCTCTGAATCTACCCTACATTCACTATTCATTGTAGAGACAATAAATACCTCAACTTATAAGATTTTTGGATCTTCGAGCATAAGAGATTTTGGTGTGTTATACCATGTAAGGGGGAACCAATGTCACAAAGATCTCTAGTTTTCCACTTTGTTTAAGTATTTGGAGCAATCCAAGTAGGGACTCAACAAGTAGTATCTCTTTCAAGCCTAGGTTGTGCATTTTTTATGAGTGCTTTCATACACATCACAATTATACATTTTCACACTTAGATCAAACTAGTCCAAGTGTCTTCAGGCTATTTTCTATTCACAGTTTACCAAAATTAGATCCAAAATTGAGCTCAAAATATTCAACCTAGGTCAAAACACACTTAACACCATAATTGGCAGTCATTCACTGCAACTGCAATCCAAAAAATTGCAATTGAGATTTCTAGAATGATACAACTGTTACATAGAACACCGCAACTATCATTAAAAATAATGCAACTACCTGTCATAGAAAATATTAGGGAAAACTGAGACAATCCATTTTATGATCAATTCTTGAGCATCCTCTTGTCCTCTGATCATAGACTTGCAAGATTCCAGACCTATCATTTCCAATTCATCCATTCTTACATCATTGCATTCTTTGCATTTTCCATAGGTCAAACATTAGGTCATCCTTTAGCTTGCATACACCTTGTTGTAGATTTTGGATTTGGAATCTTATCATACTTTAGAGTCGCCCATAGTGACAAAATCAAATTTATCTTGACTTCAATTTTCCATCATATTATTCCTCTGTCATTTAGGTTGGCTCCTCAACTCACAAGGCTAGTTTGAGGTCTTGATAAATCATATTTTTAACCTTGTCTATCCTAGTTTGATTAAGCAACCTTACCTTAGATTTTCCAGAAGGTGCTTAGTTGGCATAGTCTTAGTCATCATTTTATGCCATATCACCATTCACACCCATCATCCTTTTACATTTGCATTAAATTTGGCCTACCTTAGACATAATCAAGATATTGAACTCATTGTGACACTATTGACATTTTAACTATTGTCACTTTGGTCCTTTATCTTGGTATCATCCTTAGACATCATTTATACCCTGAAATTTTTTTTAAAAAAATCATCTTGCATAGACATTACCATATCTTTGGACCTCATTGTGACATTTATACCATTGAAATTTTGACTTTTATCACTTTAAAATCTATATCATGATATCATCATTAAACATTTCCTATACTTTGAAAAAACATAGTTGCATTACCTTGGTCGTACCTAGGCATAATCATACCTTTTGCATAGTCACCATATCATATCACATCCACCTCCCTCTTGCATTTCATGTATGGTCGAAATAAGGTCACAAAGGAAACAAAAAGAAATGGTTTTCCCACAAGATGTTGAGTTTTTCACCCCTTTTAATGATCTCTCCCATGGAGCACCTAGACCACAAGGATCATTTTCCAGTACATTTGAAAAATTCATCCTTAGAGACAAACAAAGAAATGTGACTATAGAAGAAGTAGAGGTTTTCTCACAAGATCCTAAGGCTCAACATTACCCCATGGTTTTGACATGAATACTCTCCAAGCAATTCCTACACCAAATAAACAAAGTCAAGGTCACAATATGCCTACTTCTAGTGGCTCCATCCCATAAGTCAACACATTTATACCATTAGGAGGATCCTTGCAAGACACAACGAAAATGCACACCTCAAAACATGACACAAGGAATGACACCAACCATGACACAATCTATGTCACAACCCTTTGGTGCTTCATCCAATCCATTCTCTACATCAAACACCATAGGGGTGTCATCTTTCAACCCACTTGTCACAAATACCTCAACCAAAAGGCTAAACATTGTTATCAATAAGATTCCCAAAACAAATGCCATACCAAATATGGTGTCCTCTCAACATACCATTGTGTCACAATAAGGGCCTACTCATATACATGTGCAAAACAATACCCAAGGGTCTACTCCACATAACACACAAGGATGATTCACACAATATGGTAACCAATATTCACATGGTCATACCTTTACAATTTCATGTCATAAACAATCCAGTTCTACCTACAATACTCGTTTTCCAACTCATAATTAAAACATTCATAACCAAACACTACCTTACACATATGCAAAATTGAAATCCATCATATACACACATACCCAATCAAAATCCAACCCATAATATTGGATTCCAACATGCAAAAATGGGCTCTCAAAATACACAAGACACATCATTGACCCAAGTGGATTTTCTACAAACGCAAATGCTTTCCCTATAACAACAAATAGAGAACATGCAAGTGTCCAATAAGAAGACTTACTCTACAAAAGACTTTTTGTCCATATCCACTCGACAAGAATCTATACATGCCTCCCTTCCTGCATGGTTATGTCACTGATGTAGAGAAGGGGGTGTCAAAATCAAAACTTACTCAAACAACTATTTACCAAATCCTTTACACCTCAAAAAAAGTGATATTCTTCACAAACTGCCCCTAGTCCTTGTAGGACAACAAACTAGCTTTTTCCAACATAATTTCCTAAGAATATCCAAAACCCAAAATCTAATCACCATTCCAAATACCCTTTTAGCCAATTTAAAACATACCAAATTTGTAGGTGCGGTCACTTTGGAACAACAAGGTCAAAAATCTGTTGCTATGCACCCAACTAGGCCTAATTAGGCTTGTTCAACAAGGCAACTATTGGTTTTACAATCTCCAAACCTCAATTCTTCATTCCAGAGCTATCAACATGTCACATGGGATCTAAAAATGCAATGTCCATCAACTAGAATGATCTCCAAATAAATTTTCTACAAACCCTAAGACCTATACACATTCTATGCCCAAATCATGAGGTTTTTTAGCCTATGGCATCACCAAACTTTCACTAACCTTTCTCCCCTATGTTGAACTTCTCTTTTGGTATTTGTGCTTAATTTCAAAATTGTGTTTCAGATTGGCATCTCGGTGATTGATTATCAGTTGCACTATTTACATTCATATGGTTGGCCCTCTTGTTTACATTTTGTCTTGGCATACTTGGTTTTGAATTCGGCATTGTGATGTTGTTTTTGATGGTACTAATCTCTTGATGCCATGTGTAGATTACAAGGCACCTTGTTTATAAGATTATGATTCAATGTTCAGGTGGTATAGTTCTAGTTTATAGGTTTGAAATTTTGAGCTATACTATGCTAAGGTGATCTATAGGTTTATATGGTATTGGCATGTTCAGATTTATGTGGTTACATGGCGTTGATAAGGTTTTGAACAACATCATAGTTGTGTCTTGTTTTCAGCCTCATATAGGTAATGCTTATAGGAAAATTGGTTTTGGAATCATAATTGGAGTTGGCATTTAATATTAAGAAAACCCTATCGGGTTTCCTTAAACATTTGATAATTTTGATATTCTTTGCATGGGAATATGATAAGTTGATATCAATTGGAATCTATTTTAGGAAAAGGTATTAACATGGAAATTGTTATAATGTTGTCTTGGAGCATTAAGTTCTTGGCTCACTCTCATTTGAGCATGACTTAGAAAGAAGTATTTTTTGGATTGAGTCCTATATTTGTTGATTTATTAGGCCTTAGGGCCGACTGCAGGTATGAGGAATTAATTATTTAAAAGCCACTATGAAAGTGACATGGCTTTGAATTCTTGGTAAAAATGATTGATAAGGTGGTCGGAATTTGTTTAAGAGGTCATGAAAAATTATTAAAGGTATAATGGTGTCGGCATTTTCTTTGTTTGATCATCGATCATCGATTAAATTTAATGTTATGATGAAGTTGATCAATGGTCTATATGCATTTTGGAGGTAATCATATTGTCAACATACTAGGCATTTGCTTGACCATAGATTTTAGAATGCATTATGATGTCTTTACTTATGTCTTCAGTCCTTTCGGACTTCAAACATGATTATGTGTTGGCTTGGGGCATCGAATGTCTTGAAGAAAGACTAGGGCTTTCCTTATTGAGTTTTTCTTTTCGCTAAGGGTGTAAACCCTAGCCACGCCACCACCATGAAAGGATTTGTACTGCTACTTAATGTCTCCTCTTTTCTGTGAATCTATTCATTGCTCTTTTATTATCATGATTGGTGTTTCACAGTGTATGGAAAGCTGCTATTAGGTGGGCATTGTCAAGGATAGAATAAGGCAGGTTGAGACCCGAGCATATATAAAATCTAACTGGTATTTCCATAAATCTCTTGCTGCTCGAACATGTATCATTAATCTTTATTTGGAGAAAGTTTTCAGTTTTTAAAAAAAAAATGTAATGCAGTTATTCTTTTTGTTTTGAAATTGAACATGCAAGAGTGGTTTCTTGCAAGGCATGTCATGTTTTTTCAGTTACTCTACACTACTAGTTGTGGGCATTTTGAAAAAAATTAGTTAGAAACTATAAGTGATGGGAAAATTTCTCTCTAGTGAAATACGTTACTATAACCTTTGTTTTTAGATAGTATTGATGGTGCAGATTCCTTGTGTGGTCAGGGTTCAGAGTCTTCTTTCTCAAAATACATTTTCATGACCATTCTGTCAGAAGCAATCTTTTATTTTTGGATACTTCTTTGAATCTCTAAATATACCTGGCACAAAAATTTTACAGCAGTTTGACATATTGAAAATACCTCATTTGATAAAATATTCACACAATTTTTAGTTGTATTTTTGGTAATTTTTAGTGATATGAGTCAAAAAAGAGAGAGTTAAATCACTGTTTTTGTAGTGTTAGAAATGATTGAGAAAATGTGTGTGTGAAACACAACCATTGTATTGTCTATACTGGAAAACATGTATTATTCTGAGATTGTATACCTGAAACAAAAAGAGATCAATACAAGTTGTCTTAAAATGAGACAATGACTAGAATTCTAAAGGCTCTGCTTTGAACCTTGAGGATTGTAGGTATTGTCTGTTGAGAGGCACTTGTGAGAAAAGATAAACAAAGAGACCCTTTGTATCATTGTAATTTCAGTAAACAGAAAAGGGGTTGGTGCTCCTTGAGTTGGTGCTCAGAAATCAGCCTATAAGGCATTGTTAAAAGTGGTTGTTTTAATATAAGCCTAACAAGGCAACAGTTTAGGAGTGGTTTTCCACTTGGCATATCTTGTGTCACTTTGCTCATTTGTGGTTCTTCTAATTTATTGTGTGAATAATTTATTATGCAATGTTTCACTATCATACTTATCATTTCAGTTATATGCGATTGTATTCAATATATGGATGAGTTAATCATTGATAAATGAGAGCATAAATCTATTTTGTTTCAGTTTTTAGTAAAAATTGTCAAATCAGTTCATGACACTGATTCACCCCCCCCACTCAGTGTCTTTTTCACTCCAACAATTGGTATCAGAGTGTAGGGTCCTCTGGTATGTCAATCCAACCTAGGATTGATTCTGGTCTTGGAGTCTATTTAAAATGTCTAAAGCTCATGAAGGCACATCTATGCATAGAGCTCCATTATTTGATGGAATAGATTATGTATTCTAGAAAATCAGAATGGAGACTTATCTAACTTCTATTGATCTCGATGTGTGGAGCATAGTGTTAACTGGGTACACTGTACCAACTACATTGCCAACAACTTCTGATGAAAAGAAAATATTTGAAACTAATGCAAGAGAAAAACATGCTCTCCTATGTGCATTGACTAAAGATGTCTTTATCAAAGTCATGCATTGCAGTTCTGCTAGGGAAATCTAGATTAAACTTGAAACATACTATTAAGGAAATGAAAACATTAAATAGTCAAAAGTCCTTACTCTAAAACATCAGTTTGAGGAAATAAAAATGAGGGACGATGCAAAAGTAGCTAATTACTTCTTGAGAGTTGATGAAATTGTCAATGCTATGAAAGGTCTGGGAGAAGAAGTAAAAGAATTCGATGTTGTAACTAAGGTCATCAGAACCTTACCGTCTAAATTTGAAGCTAAGGTCTCTACTCTAGAAGAGAAGAAACACTTTGACCAGCTTATCGTAGACAACCTACAAGGCACTCTAACTGCCTTTGAAATGAGAATCAGTAAAAATAATTCCTTTGCAAAAGAAATTGCCTTTAATACTGAAAGGAAAGAAAAAGATGAGGCTACTGAATTAGAATTTTTTGATTCTAAAGAATCCCACTTTATTAGAAAGCTCAAAAAGGGGTCTGGAAAATATAAGGGAAAACTTCCCTTCAAATTTTTTAACTGTGGAAAAATAGGCCACTTTGCTACAAAGTGCCCCTATGTTGATTTGAATAGTACAATGAGAAATCTGCAAAACTGCCTAAGAAAAAGGCCTATAGACCTAAACAAAAATTCAAATTCAAAAAGAAGAGTTTGTTCAGCAAAAATGAAATAGACATTGAATCTGAAGATTATTTAGATAAAGAAGATGAAAACCTATTCATGGCTAACATAATTCAGCAAGAAGATACTAACAACAATGATGCTGAAGATGGCGAAGTAGATCTAGAAGGTGAACTAAAATGTGCTTTAAAAGAGCTTAGAAAACTCAAAAAACAAATGATTGCTCAAGAACAAAATTTTTCTCAAGATCTTGCTCAAGAGCAACTCACAAATCAAGAAATAGTCTCCTTGAAGACTCAACTTGAACAAGCCAAGAGATTTGAGGATTGTCTTCATATTGGTATAAATCATAAAGATCAAGAAATTAAAAAACTTGAACATGAAATTGTTGATCTTAGGAAGACCATTGAGAAGTATGAGAGTACTCTAAAACTGAATGACATGCTCAATAAGAAAAAATTAAACAAGAACAAAACTGGCATTGGGTTCGTGAAGGGTGAATGTTTGAATGATGGTGCAAAGAAAAATGATATTGCTGCAAAGAAATGTTTTGAATCTAATCATGTTTATTCTTTTAGGAATAACAAAACATTAGATAATCTCAACCCTTTCTTTTATGGGTACTATTATTTCTGCAAGAGATTTGGCCACAAAGTGAGCTCCTCCAGGTTTATGAATCCTACAACACCTAGATTTGGTCATAAGCAACACCTTGGTTTTGCTAGACATATCAGAAGCTTTAAATACAATACCGTGGGTCATTCTACTAAGTAGTGCAAAGCTGATCTGCAAATCAAAAAACATAAAACCAAAAAGGTTTGGAAACCTTAAAATTTCAAAAACATAGAGAAAACTATGTTAGTTCAAAGATAAATTCATTCAAATAAAAAGGACTTATGGGTCCTAGACAGTGGTTGTTCTAACCACATGACTGGTGACAAAGAAAAATTCATATATCTTGAAGATTATGTAGGTGGTTATGTGAAGTTTGGTGACAATTTTAGTATACAAATCAAAGGTAGAGGTTCACTTCTTCTAAATGAGGACACTCCTATCTACAATTTGTATTACGTAGAAGGTCTAAAGCACAATCTTCTAAGTGTCAGCCAAATTTGTGACAATGGCTATCATGTTTTGTTCACTTCAGAGGGATGTGAGATTAAAAATAAGGTTGGAAAGACTATTGCTGCTGGAAGAAGGACTATGGGAAATTTTTACAATCTTCTTGACACATCTGGTAATGAAAATAATCAAGGTATGTGTTTAATGAGTCAAGTTGAAGAAAGTTGGTTGTGACACAAGAGACTAGGTCACATTAACTTTGACAATATGGTTAGGATCAGAAAAAACCAGAATGTAAGAGGTTTGTCTGTCTTAAGAAAACCTGAAAATGTAGTTTGTAAAGATTGTATCAAAGGCAAGTAAACAAAGGTGAGCTTTAAATATAAAGAACATTCTTCTACTAGGCCTTTGCAACTTGTTCATACAGATTTATGTGGTCCTACAAGGACTAGATCTATCAATGGTGAGAAATATTTCATGTTATTTGTTGATGATTACTCTCATATGGTATGGGTTACTTTTCTCAAGCATAAATCTGAAGATTTTGAACGTTTTAAAGTCATTAGAAAAATGGTTGGAAGGGAGTCAAATTTAAAACTGAAATGTCTAAGATCTGACAAAGGTGGTGAATTCACCTCACAATAATTCATTCACTATTGTGAAAAACATGGCATAAAAAGACAATATGTTGCTGCCAGAACACCTCAATAGAATGGGGTTGTTGAGAGAAAGAACATAACTGTAAAAGATATGGAAAGGACTATGTTGGATGAAGGAAAATTGCCAAACATGTGTTGGAAAGAAGTTGTTCATACAACTGTTTACATCTTGAACAAAGTACAAATTAGAGTGAAATCTAATTTCACTCCATATGAACTGTGGTATGGTAAATCTGCCTCGATTAAATACTTCAGAATATTTGGCTGTAAGTGTTTTATCAAGAGAGATGATGATAACTAGGAAGCTTTCAGTCTAAATCTGATGAAGGTATCTTTTTAGGATCCTCCACTCATAGCAAAGCCTATAAATTCTGTAATAATAGGATGAATAAGATTATTGAATATATCAATGTCAAATTTGATGAAAATCTACTTTTAGATGTTGAGCCTATGCAGGAAGATGACGAAGAAGAAATTGAACTTGGAATAAATTCAGAAGGATTTGAAACAGCAAAGCCTGAAGGTGAATCAACAAGTCCCAAACTAGCTGAAGAAAATTCTAAAAATGCTGAAACAAGTCCTAAAAAATGTGTAACAAAAACCCCTTCAAAATCTCTTGCTAGAAACCATCCTAAAGATTTGATTATTGGAGATAAATCTGTAGGAGTTAAAACAAGAAGAAGAACTCTTAAATCTGATGAAAGAGCTCACATAGCTGAGCTTACTACTTTCTATTTGGTTACACAGTTTGAGCCAAAAATAATTTTTGAAGCTCTAACTGATGAATGTTGGCTTAATGCAAAGCAGGAAGAAATTGATCAAATTGAGAAAAATCATACTTGGGAGTTAGTTCCAAGACCAGATGGCAAAAATGTCATAGGGGTAAATGGATATTCAGAAATAAACATGATGAAAATAGCCATGTTGTTCGCAAGAAGGCTAGGTATGTCTACAAAGGATATGCTCAACAAGAAGGTATTGACTTTGGTGAAACCTTTGCACCTGTAGCTAGACTTGAATCTATTAGAATATTCTTGGCTTATTCTATTTTCAAGAAATTTACTGTATATCAAATGGATGTCAAAACTACTTTTCTAAATGGTTATTTGGATGAAGAAGTTTATATAGAACAACCTGAAGGGTTCATTTGCAAAAACAAGTCTAATCATGTTTATAAGCTGAAAAAGGCTCTATATGGCCTAAAACAAGCTCCTAGAGCTTGGTACTCTAGACTGGAAAATCATCTGATTTTAAAAGGTTTTATAAGAGGAGGTGTAGACAATAATCTTTATGTTAAAATTGAAGGTTTTGATATTTTGGTTGTTGAAATCTATGTAGATGATACTCTATTTGGCTACAACAATACTGCCTTGAGTAAAAAATTCTCTTAGATTATGGAATCTAAGTTTGAAATTTCAATGTTGGGAGAATTTACTTTCTTTTTAGGTCTTCAAGTTTCTCAACTTTAAACTGGCATTTTTCTCTCTCAAACAAAGTATGCAAGAGAGATGCTCAAGAAATTTCAAATGGATGAATGTCATCCAGTTAGCACTCCAATGGTTACAAGCAGCAAACTTAGCAAGGTTGATGATTCTCTTGATGTAAATCCAACTAATTATAGGTCAATGATTGGCAATTTGTTTTATCTAACAGCTTCTAGACCTGACATAATGCAGGCAATTTGCATGGTTGCAAGATTTCAGTCATCTCCTAAGGAATCTCATATTAATGTTGTTAGAAGGATTCTGAAATATGTTCAGGGTACTCTTGATTATGGTCTTTGGTATCCTAGAAGAAATGATTTTTCATTAATTTCATACATTGATGCTGACTGGGTTGGTTTTTGAGATGATATGATCAAAAGCACCAGTGGTGTTGCTTTCTTTCTTGGTGATCGATTAGTGGCTTGGCACAACAAAAAACAAGAATTTGTTTCACTCTCCACTTCTGAAGCAGAATATATTGCTGCCACCTCTTGTTGTACTCAAGTAATCTGGATGTCACAAACATTATCTGACATGGGTATTGAAGTTCCTAAACTTGTTTATATTCTATGTGATAATACAAGTGCGATCAATATATCCAAAAATCATGTTATTCACTCTCGCACTAAACACGATGCTATTAAATTTCACTTTATTCATGGAAAGGTGCTGGCTAATGAGGTTTCTATGCAATATGTTCCTACACAAGCACAGGTAGCTGACATCTTCACTAAGCCTTTGGCTAAAGAGGAATTTGAAAGACTTCGATCTAGATTGGGAGTTTTCTCTCAATCTTTGCTCTCTTAATACTTTATCTTGGTGTTAGGGGGAGCTTGTTAGCTCTCTTAGCAACTTATTTTTGCTTCATATGGTTTTCTATTTGCTGCCCCATTGCTATATCTGCAACTTTTTTTTGTTCAGCTTCTTGACATTTCACTCTCTTTGTCCCTTTGTCCTTGTGACAAAAGGGGGAGAATTATGAGCTCTTTGTTCTGGTTCAGTTTTTCAGTTTGATAGCTCAACTTTTTTTTTTGCCATCAAGGACAAAGAGGGAGTTTGTTGAACTTCTCTTTTGGTATTTGTCCTTGATGTCAAAATTATGTTTCAGATTGGCATCTTGGTGATTGATTATCAGTTGCACTGTTCACATTCATATGGTTGGCCCTCTTGTTTATATTTTGTCTTGGCATACTTGGTTTTGGCTTTGGCATTGTGATGATGTTTTTGATGGTATTGATCTCTTGACTCCATGTGTAGATTACAAGGCATCTTTTTTATAGGATTATGATTTAATGTTCAGGTGATATAGTTCTAATTTGACAGGTTTGACATTTTGAGCTATACTATGCTAAGGTGATCTACAGGTTTATATGGTATTGGCATGTTTAGATTTATGTGGTTACATGGCATTGATAAGGTTTTGAACAACATCATAGTTGTGTCTTCTTTTCAGCCTCATACAGGTAATGCTTATAGGCAACTTGGTTTTGGAATCATAATTGGAGTTGGCATTTAATATTAAGAAAACCCTATTGGGTTTCCTTAAACATTTGATAATTTTGATATTCTTTGCATGGGAATATGATAAGTTGATATCAATTGGCATCTATTTTAGGAAAAAGGTATTAACATGGAAATTGTTATAATCTTGTCTTTGAGAATTACTCTTGGCTCACTATCATTTGAACATAACTTAGAAAGAAGTCTTTTTTGGATCGGGTCTTATATTTGTTGATTTATTAGGCCTTAGGGCCGACAACAGGTATGAGGAATTAATTATTTAAAAGCAACTATGAAAGTGGCATGGCTTTGAATTCTTGGTAACAATGATTGATAAGGTTGTCGGCATTTGTTTTAAGAGGTCATGATAAATTATTAAAGGTATAATGGTGTCGGCATTTTCTTTGTTTGATCATTGCTCATCGATTAAAGTTTATGTTATGATGAATTTGATCAACGGTCTGTATGCATTCCAGAGGTAATGAGATTGTCGACATACTAGGTATTTGCTTGACCATGGATTTTAGAATGCATTATGATGTATTTACTTATGTCTTCAGTCTTTTCGGACTTCAAACATGATTATGTTTTGGCTTGGGGCATTGAATGTCTTGAAGAAAGACTAGGGCTTTCCTTATTGAGTTTTTCTTTTCGCT
This sequence comes from Sequoiadendron giganteum, assembly GCA_007115665.2. Taxonomy (NCBI): domain Eukaryota; kingdom Viridiplantae; phylum Streptophyta; class Pinopsida; order Cupressales; family Cupressaceae; genus Sequoiadendron; species Sequoiadendron giganteum. The sequence goes on from CM021102.1 coordinate 380,083,497, forward strand.
AAGGGTGTAAAACCTAGCCACATCACTAGCATGAAAGGATTTGTAACTGTTGCTTAATGTCTCCTCTTTGTTGTGAATCTATTCATTGCTCTTTTGTTATCATGATTGGTGTTTCATAGTGTATGGAAAGTTGTTGTTAGGTGGGCATTGTCAAGGATGGAATAAGGCAGGTTGAGACCCGAGCATATATAAAATCTAACTGGTATTTCCATAACTCTCTTGCTGCTTGAACATGTATCATTAATATTTATTTGGAGAAAGTTTTTCAGTTTAAAAAAAAACAACATAAGGCAGTTATTCTTTTTGTTTCAAAATTGAACATGCAAGAGTGGTTTCCTACAAGGCATGTCATGTTTTTTTAGTTACTCTACACTATTGATTGTGGGCATTCTGAAAAAAGTCAGTTAGAAACTATAAATGGTGGGAAAAATTTTCTCTAGTGAAATACGTTACTATAACCTTTGTTTTCAGATAGTATTGATGGTGCAGATTCCTTGTGTGGTCAGGGTTCAGATTCTTCTTTCTCAAAATACATTTTCTTGACCATTTTGTCAGAAGCAATCTTCTATTTTTGGATACTTCTATGAATTTGTGAATATACTTGGCACAAAAATTCAACAGCAGTTTGACATATTGAAAATACCTCATTTGATAAAATATTCACACAGCTTTTAGTTGTATTTGTGGTAATTTTCAGTGATATGATAAAAAAAGAGAGGTTTAAATCACTGTTTTTGTAGTGTTAGAAATGACTGAGAAAATGTGTGTGTGAAACACAACCATTGTGTTGTCTATACTGGTAAACATGTATTATTCTGAGACTGTATACCTAAAACAAAAAGAGATCAATACAAGTTGTCTTAAGATGAGACAATGACTAGAATTCTAAAGGCTCAACTCTGGACCTTGAGGATTGTAGGCATTGTCTGTTGAGAGGCACTTGTGAGAAAAGAGAAACAAAGAGACCCTCTGTATCATTGTAATTTCAGTAAATAGAAAAGGGGTTGGTGCTCCTTGAAATTGGTGTTTCAAAATGAGGGGTTGGTCCTCTTTGAGTTGGTGCTCACAAATCAGCCTATAAGGCATTGTTAAAAGTGGTTGTTTTAATATAAGCCTAACAAGGCAACAATTTAGGAGTGGTTTTTCTACCCCAGGAGGGTTTCCCCCTGGACATATCTTGTGTCACTTTTCTCATCTGTGGTTCCTCTAATTTATTGTGTGAATGCTTTATAAAGAAATGTTTCATTGTCATACTTCTCATTTCAGTTATATGTGATTGCATTCAATATATGGATGAGTTAATCATTGATAAATGAGAGCATAAATCTGTTCTGTTTTAGTTTTAGTAAAAAAATTGAAATTAGTACATGACACTGATTCACCCCCCCCCCCCTCTCAGTGTCTTTTTCAGTCCAACACCCTACTCCTACAACCTTGTAGACACCTAAATCACCCTAACCCTGTCTATTCCACCAAGTTTCATGATATTTCACTGGTGGAATGGTGGGTTTTGCATTTTTCTTACCTTCAAGGCAGTTAAACAAGGGTTTCAAATCAGTTTTAGAAAATTGCTCTAAAATGCTTAAATCCCAATAAAAAATGATGAAACTAAATGAAAATGATATAAGATTCAATTTTTCATCAATCCCAATGCATAAATGATCACTTACAGGTTGTACAAGGTCGTACTAACTTCTATAGCAACAAGATTCAATGTAAAACATAGAAAAACAAAGTGTTATTATTGTTCAATCTTCAAAAACAACATCCAGTGTTTTACTCAACCATCACAAGGATTATTTAAGAATTTTCAAGCCCAAACTAACCATTTACAACTACCATTTGAAAACCAACCGTTCATCTTCCCCACAAATAGAAAAAATGAAATATTTGTTTGACAATTTTTGCAACTTTTTGCAACTTTCACAATATTTACAAAATGGACTCCAAAATGACTCAAGACACCTTACAAACATAAGAAAATGGTCTTAAATACCTTATTATATGAAAAATTACTTAACTAAACCAAAAAACCAACTCTTTGACCCTTTTTCCATGAAGGCCTAGGTGCCCTAGACCATACTCCTCGAGAAAAATGAACTCAAGTCCCCTTGAGGATGGTATTGCACAGTAGATTCAAGTTTGATCAAGTTATTTTCTGACATCCAAGTGACATTCTCATATGGAAACCCCTTCACATGGACTAAATACTGAAAATAGGCACTATCCCTTATCTTTTTGAATTGTTTGGCACCTAGGTTATCCTCCAACTTCAGAGACTTGTTTGATGGATGATCCTTGACCTTTCCTTCACTTGAAAACATTGTTGAACCAGAATCATCACCTAATACCATATCTCCTCCATCCTTTTAATGAGCTTACTTCTTCTTCACTTTATATGTATGCTTGGATTTTTCTATAGTCCCATGTAGTGTACCCTTGACCTCTACACCTTTGCTTCTCATCTTTTCCATCTATTGTGGTTCCCATGTGAATGTTGCTTGATCATGCATACTAACCTCTGACATGAAAGGAATATAATGACCAACATCCCCTTTTGAAATAAATGAATGCAACACTAACTCAATATCAATTCCCTCTTAAATCAAGTCATTCTTCATACCTATTGTCATAATATCTTTAGGTTTATAAGTGGCAGCAAGGTTCCTATCCACCTCTTCTTCTACTTTGATGAACTCCTTCCTACCTACCATCATCACATTAGCTCCCTTAGTTTTTCCTTTTTCCTCCTCTTTCAATGGTGTCAAGGTATAGGATACCCCATCTTTTTCTATCTCATAGGTATTCCTCCTTACATCATACATAGCATGCCTATCAAATTTCCAAGGCCCCCTAGTAGAAAATGGCACACATCCATGGGTAATATGCCACATAAAATTATGTCTTTGTACCCTCCTATATTTAACTCCACCCAACTTTGTTCATTTACCAAACCATATTGACCCTCATTCAAGCAAGAGACTTTATAAGAAGTAGCATGTGGTATCCTTTGCAACTTAAGTTTTTCAACCATCTCAACTGAAACCATATTATCTATACTTCTTGAATCAATTACAACTTTACATACCTTACCCAAGCACTTACATGTTGTCTTGAAGAGATTCCTCCTTTGTGGTGGATTCTTCTCTACTGCTACCTAGATGAGAGTTCTTCTTATCATGAGTGATTCACCAACCTCTAGAGCAAGATGCTCTGATGGAGAGTTTACACTCTCATTGTCATCTTCCTTCACCAATTGATCTCTTTTTTGTCCTCCATGTGAAGTAGAGGCTTTACCTTCATTGCACTACCATAATTGATGTCCAAAATTGTTGCATTGGTAACACCTTCCTATGAATCATTTTGAACCTCTCCCTTGACCTCCAAATCTACCTCTAAATCTTGATCTTCCTCCTCTAAATCCACCTCTTTGATCTGAAACTTGGTCTTGGAATTTTCTTGCATCTTCTTGGATCTCATATGACTACCTTGGGTGAGAAAATGAATCTCTTCCTCTAGAATTTTTTCCTCTACCCCTGTTTGACTTGTATTTCCTTCTCTTTAGTTTTTCTTCAGCCCTAATTGCCATTTGATAGCATTCCCCAACCATTCTTGGATTTTCCAAAGTTAACTCATCTTGAATGTTGAATGTCAACCCACTAAGATATCTAGCTACCTTTTCCACATCATCCTACATGTGACCTGCTCTTATACTCAGCTTATAGAACTCATCAATGTAAGCTTTGAAATCCATTTCTCTTTGTTTCAAACCTTGAAGTTTTTTATACAAGTAAATTGCATAATCAACCGATACGAACTTACTCTTAGGCTTAGAAACCATTCTGTCCCAAGAAACAATTTTTGACTTACCTTTCTTCCTCCTTTAAGGCTGCTCATAATCCCACCATAATAGGGCATGACCCTTCAATTTTATTTTTTTCTATCTTGACCTTTTGTTCCTTAGGTACATCTTCACACTCAAAGTAATTATGAAGTGCTTCAATCCAATCCAAAAGATCTTCCTCATTAAATTTTACTCCATACATAGGTAAATCAATATTTATCTTATTTTTATATGCCTTGACTACTCTCAGTAGCTTGACCATCCTCTACTCATCAGGATCCAGTTCATCTTCCTCTTCTCCTTCTTCTTTGGGGTCACTCACATCACCTAGGACCATATCTCTTCTTTGACTAGTTTCAATAGCCTCAAGCCTTTCTACCACCGTATCTTACAGTTCTTTCAATCTTCTAATTTCCTTTGCAGAATTCTCTTTCATCTCATTCATTTCCCTAGCCATAGGGTTACCCTTTGGAGGCATCTTGTTCTCTTTTTCACTTCAACCTTTCCCTTATACAGACCTGCCTATACTCTGATACCAATTTGATGTAGAGCAGGGGGTCTCAAAATTAAAAATTACTGAAACAACTATTTACCAAAGCCTTTACACCTCAAACAAAGTGATTTTCTTCACAAACTGCCCCTAGTCCTTGTAGGAAAACAAACTAGCTTTTTCCAACATAATTTCCTAAGAAGATCCAAAAATGAAAATCTAATCACCATTCCAAATACCCATTTTAGCCAATTGAAAACATATCAAATTTGTAGGTGGGCTCACTTTGGAACAATAAGGTCAAAAATCTATTGCTACATTCCCAACTAGGCCTAATTAGGCTTGTTCAACAAGGAAACTATTGGTTTTAAAATCTCCAAACCTCAATTCTTCATTCTAGAGCTATCAACATGTCACATGGGGTCTACACATTCAATTTCCATCAACTACAATGATCTCCAAACAAATTTTCTACAAACCCTAAGTCCTATGCATATTCTATGCCTAAAGCATGAGGTTTTTCAGCCTAAGGCATCACCAAACTTGCACTAACCTTCCTCCCCTACTCCTGCAACCTTGTAGAAACCAAAAAAAACAATAACCCCATCCATTCCACCAAGTTTCATTAGATGTCATTGGTGGAATGGTGGGTTTTTCATTTTTCTTGCGTTCAAGGCAGTTAAACAAGGGTTTCAAATCAATTTTATAAAAAATTCTCTAAAATGTTAAAATCCCCATAAAAACTGATCAAACCAAATGAAAATGATATAATATTCAATTCTTCGTCAATCCCAATTCATAGATGATCACTTATAGGTCATACAAGGCTATACTAACTTTTGTAGCAACAAGATTCAATGTAAAATGTAAAAAAAATATTGTTATTATTGTTCAATATTCAAAAACAACATCCAACCTTTTCCTAGACTATCACAAGGCTTATTTAAGAATTTTAAAGCCCGAACTAACCATTTACAACTTACTTTTGAAAACCAACCATTCAACTGCCCCACAAAAAGAAAAAATGCAAAAGTTGCTTGACAAATTTTGCAACTTTCACAATATTTACAAAATGGACTCCAAAATGACTCAAGACACCTTAAAAACATAAGAAAATGGTCTTCAAGATCTTATTATATTAAAAATTACTTAACTAAACCAAAAGACCAACTCTTTGACCCTTTTTCCATGAAGGCCTAGGTGCCTTGCACCAGCCACGCCTAACTTGCCTAAGTATAGAGGGAAGGGAAATCCTATCAAACATGTAAGATATTTTTCTATAGCTTGCATATACATTGCATATGAACCTACATATTAATGAGACTATTCCCATGAATTCTTATAGGACAAGAACTTGAGTGGTTTACACACCTACCAATTGGCATAAGAACATGGGGAGACCTAACAGACACATTTGTAGAACACTTTATATTCAACATTTAAAACGAGATAGCAATTGCATCCCTATGTTATACCACACAAGAAGAGGGTGAAAACTATGTGACCTTCTTCCAACAATGGAGGGGTTTGGCTAGTAGATGTCTTGTCAAAATACCTGAAAAACAAAAAGTTGTCATGTTTATAGAAAATCTCAATTCAAACTTGAAACATGAGTTACGAATGCAATGTTGTACTTCATTCGTAGACCTAGTTGAGAAAGGCATTATCCTTGAGAAGGCCCTCAAAGACAAGGGAGAAATCAAGACTTCCAACAAGAATACGACCTCCCAAAATACATCAAATGACAAAAAAAAATATTGGGCTCGTAATAAAAATGTGACCAATGATGGAGTCATTGATGCCAAGGAAATACACATAGGCCCTACCATTACACTTAGAGGGTCCCACACATCCAACAACACACCAAAAACCCCTGATAAAACAGAAAATTTCATCCCAAACACACAATCCAAAGGAAGTTTCCCACAAGACGTAAATACACTCCTCTTGGGGAGCCAATCGAATTTGTCTTCAAACAACTTTTGCAACGCAACATCATACAACTTCTTGATGTAAAACCATATGACCCAAGACAGTTCAAATCATCATGGCGGGGTGATAATTCCTTTTGTGACTACCACCAGGCTAAAGGAAACAACTTGTCACAATGCTAACAATTGAATTATATCATCCAAGACCTTGTTGAAAATGACACTATTGAAGTTAATGAACAACAAAAATATTCTAATAATGACCATAAAGTCTTTAAAGATCCCCTACATGACCATGGAAAAATAAAGGCCTCTAGTTTGGGTAATAAGACCAATAATTCTTCCAATTACACAAATGCCAAATTTGATTATACCACCATAGTAAATCACATTTGCACTGTCGATGATTATGTCAATACTATTACCATTAAGAAACCACCAAAATACGTTGTCAATACTCATCGAAACCAAGGTGACTATCCAAGGTACTCCTCCAAAACAACAACAACCAACAAAGTCCCAATACAATCTACTTGACCATTTGGGGAAGATACCCACAATTTTTTTTATCCTAGAGTTACTGTGTATCTCACCTAACCATCGAGCCATTCTTTACAAGGTCTTACAAGACATTGCCATTCCCACTGACCTTGATGTCAATTGATTCTAGGAGATGGTGGGTTACCTAGCTAATTATGATCATGTCACTTTTTCCGACCAAGACTACTCCACCCAAAAGACAAACCATAACAACCCTTTGCACCTTGAAGTCCTTGTCCATAAGCACAAAGTCAGATGAGTCCTAGTAGATGGTGGATCAAGGTTAAATATTTGCACCCTCAAACTAGTTAAGCTATTATGCCTTTTAGAAGCATGTGTAGACACAACAAAAATAATTATTATCAAGGAATATGATGAAGAATAACACTCTTCTAAAGGAGTTATCACACTACCCATTAGAGTCGGACCTGTAGTTATGGACACTAATTTCCAAGTCTTGGACCTTGATCTCCCATACAAACTCCTCCTAGTCTGACCATGGATCCACACCATGAAAGTTGTACCATCCACATATCATCAATGTCTCAAGTTTCCCCATGAAGTAAAATAAATTACAGTCGCTTGTGATCTCGACCCCTTTCAATATTGTAGTAATTTGAGAGAGACTCCTCAATTCCAAGTGGATTTCAGTAAGGAAGCTTCATCCTCCACATCGTCACAATATATTGATCCATATTCATTGAATAAATAATCCACATCATTTACCATGTCATCCAATGCCAAGGTCCAAGTCCATGACATGGGACGTGGAGTATACTGTATGGATAATTTACCGACAAATAATAATGCTAATGTTGTTGAGAAAGTTCAAACTTTTGACAATGATGTCAATTTAGATTAAAAAGGTACATGAAAAAATGGTCGTGCTTGGATCAATACCTTTTGGGACCCTGATGGTACATCCACTTTTACCATGTTTGCTTCCACTCAATCCTCTCATGTCCATGATAATCCCATGTTCAACCAAGATATTTATGTTAATCCACTCTTTAATCCTAACCTCATTGAGGATATCCAACCATCATCCTTCCATTTCACTCACCCTGAGCTAGGATATGCATCTCCTACTATCACCTCTACTCTTTCCAAGTTGTCAAGGATTTGCAAGCCTCCTTTAACATTAACAGTACCAAAAATGATAGTCCCAAAGACTCCATTGATGGCATCGTCACTCTCTTTCATCCACTAAACATTCTTGTCACTCCATCCACTTCATCCATCTCACTCACATCCATCCACATCATAGAAATGGATCAACAAGTCATATCACGAGAAAAGTGTTACCTAACTTCTACTTTTCAACCCATTTAGGTTAGGATGGTACAACACTAATACTTTCTTCCTTGAAGAGAAGAAAGGTACACAATTATTTTGTTAAAGACCTCATATGTTCATTTAAACAATTCTATAGAAATAATTTTTAGTTTATTGCATGCAATTGTTTTACAAAAAAAGTGAAATTGTTTTCAAACTTTGCACAAAATAGCTATTATATTCATTGCAAAAGAATATGCTCATAGGTGTCCCACACAAGTCATGGGAATAATTGATATGATACAATAAGAAAAGGAGATTGAATAACTGAAAGAAATGACATATAAGAGAGGAGGGATCTATCACTGCCTGAATGACAAACCCAAAAGTTGATTAACTTCATCTTCAGTCCCTCCTCGAAGTTTTGTTGTTGTCCGCATGAAGTGCTTGAAAGGTTCAAAAGGAAGCATGTTAGAGCTCAGGATTCCTACACTCTTACATACCAAACAAATAGGAATTCAATCTATTTCTTATTAAGCATCATATGAGAAATTCAGAGATAAAAGCATCTCAAGTATCTGGGGAAAGTAGAGGATCATCAATCATGATCAGGTCGTGAGCTTCATTGTTTTTATTAACTTGTTTGTTCACTATGTAGGTATAGGTACATTTTCCATTGTAGGATTACTTTTTTCAACATCACAGTATGTGGAGGAAAATGTGGCTCCCATGAGGGTTGATCACAACATACTGTCCTCTTGGTTGTAAAAGAGGTAAATTGTAAACTTCATAAATTAAAATAAATGGGGTAACAAGTCACTTTGATATGATGAGGGAAGTAATGAAAAATTGAGGATAGTCATCAAATGCAAATGGCATCCCTTCAAGGAGATCTAGGACAGTCAAGTCATTATTGTCAAATATGTAGACCTCATTAATGCAGTTTCATTGATGCTCAACATGATAATTTTCATAAATATAATGTGGCAAAGATTGAGAGTAGAGTTATTAAAGGCCATGTTTGCAAACAAGCAAAGGTTAGCTATATTCAAAAATAACTAGAAGAAATAAAGGACAACCACTAAATTTTGTGATAGTCATAAGGATTGAGAAAGTGTCCTTGATAGCGAACATTTCAAAGAAGGAGGTCCCCATAGTGATCATAGATTAAGGAAACAATACAGTCTTAACAACCTCCTTGAACAATCCAAGAGCTTCTAGTTTGTAGTTCAAAGGTTGAGGTAAGGCAAATACAAATTTAAAAACAATTCATTAGAGGACAGTCATGACAGTGACAGTCATATCTCGAAAACCACAAACTAGGTTTTTGTGATTTTTGATAGAAATTAGGGAAAATTTAGATAAAAAAACCCATTAAATTTCATGAAAACCTAGTTTGCGGTTTGAGAGAAAACTTCACCAGTCTGGGAAAGTGAAGATGAATAAATTTATAAATAAAATGAGAGGTCACAAAGAAAGGTTCAAATAGTGGACTGATAAGAGAAAGAAAGGGCATTGTATAGTGCTATGCTATGACAATGGTATATGCATAACAATCCAAGAGATTTGTGAATATTGGTATACTTTGAAACTCCATCATTAAGAACAAGGGTTTGTAAAACAAGAATGACAAAATTCACAAAGGTCCTCATGTTTTTGGTTTCAATTCAAGAGAAGTGAAGGTTTAAAGACACAATTTCAAAGAGAATAATCTATATTTGATTTAGTCCTGGGGAAGTAGTAGGTTTATTTGTTACAAGTCCATAAGAACATCAAAGAGCATTGGGGGGTCTTCATAACATCAATTTAAAAGAGTAGATATTTCCCTTTAGGATCTATTTAAGATATCAACATTTTCATCAAAAATTCATAGGAAAAAATGGCATTTTTATCCATTACCTATTTCTACCTAAGCAAAAAACTTTAGATTTATTTCAGGTAAAGGTAGAAACCAACATGTTTTTGCAAGAAATTTTCTTACCACGTAATATTCCAACTTGTATCCTACAAGAAATCTCTAGAAAGATTTCTAGAAAGCCTTTAGAATGAAACCCTTGGTGGCAGCAATAGACTAAAGTTGAACATGAGATGCAAATGAAGCCTATAGATGGCATTAGGTTTTTGACCTTTGAAAACCTAGTTTTGGCCAACCAACTCAACAAGTGATTTTTTTATCACTTTTATTTTATTTTTGTATGGTGTGATTAATGCCAAAGTTCCTCCTTATATTTTGCAAAAGTGTAAGTTGAATATAACAATGTAAACAAATATTAAAGTAATATTTTATAAGTTACTTTAATATTTATCATGCCATCTCAATCACATAACAAATATTAAAGAAATTCATAGCTTAATTACTTTAATATTTGTTTAAACAGTTATCCCTGTCCCAAAAATCATGCAAAAATAAGAAAGGAAGTGGAACTGAAGCTTTACACGTGCATTTGGAGATATTCAGAGTGATTTTCCTTTGATTTTGAGTCAAACTAAACTTATTTTGAAGTCCTCTTTGGTTAGACTAGTTGAGAGAGGAAGTTTTGAGCTATTTTAGCTCAATTTGGAGGAGTTGTAGGCCCCCTTTTTGGGGATTTTCTTCTTTGCTCGCAAATCATTTTGGAGGAGATTTTTTTTACATTGTAGTTAGATTGCAGTGTTTCTCATGCACTTTTGAGACTAGTTTTGTATATAGAGGAAAAGACTGTCTTTTTCCCTTAGTTATAGCTTATTTTCCTTTGTATTTTGTAGAGAGGAGATTTGAATTGCAACTCAAAATTCATTTTCACTTTCATATACATCAACAACAGTTATTTTAATTTATTTTATTGGTATTTGCAGAAATTCATTCCATCATTAAATAGAATCAAGCGTTTACCTTCTTATTTTCAAGTGTTGTGTGTCTCATGAATAATTTCGATGAATATTTGATGTGTTTTAATAGTAAAACCTTTAAATTTATGTCTTATTCATGGTTGCATGTATGCAAAAGCAGTTAATAATCATAGGTCATAGGTTGTGCTAGTGATTTATCTCATCTTCCAAGTTGTGAAAACCTGTTTTCCTTTAGAAAAGATAGGTTAATCAAAGCCTGTTTATGAAATATTTACGTGATCAGATTGCCCAAACTAGGTTGTGTAAGTAGATTATTTTTAAGAAGAAGTTGTGAATCAAGCTATAGATTATTCATATTTCAGTGCATTACTTGGGTATGTGCAGGATCATCATGGAAAAAATAGGCCCTTAAGTGGCAATAAAATTCAAAAAATCAGAGTTAGGCAACTTGACGTGAAAATTTGAATAAGTTATCTATATTATTTCAAAAATATGTAAGAATAGAATCTGTAGAAAATTGAATGTAGTTTCTAAACTACAAGGTTTATTTATTTATTTTTAAAATCTATTTGGTGAAAATTTGAAATTTCAATGCAGTAGTAATTAAATTTCAAGGAAAAAATAAGAAGTAGGTGTCTGTCTAACCACCCTAGCCACAATAAAATGATAATATTTTCTTATAATATTTTAGATATAAGTAGGGGACTCATGTCCCGATGTGATGCATATTTTTTTGTAATTTGTTTCCAAGTAAATAATTAATTATGATTTTTTTATTACAAATTTTAAAAAATATAAAAACTTGTATGTCTAACCACCTTAACTTGGTAAAAAATTCATGAAATTCAATTTATTTTTTAATCCTATAGTATGTGAAGCATAGAATGTGACACATGTTTCGGATTCAAAAAATGTCATACCATTTGAAAGTTATAGATTTTTTTCAATCAACCTATCAATCAATTTTTTAGTCATAATTCAAATAGAAAATAAATAATTATTATTTATTAAATTCAAAGTAAAGCATAATTTATATTGGTGGAAAGCTGAGAATCTCCTTTAAAAACTATTTTCGTTTCATCAATTTTGGGTAAAAAGAAATCGTCAGCCACATGGGCCATCATATCACTTAGATATCACCACTTTTTGGCCCATCATGATCCTGCACATACCCACCTCCTAGAGTTAACTTTTCTTTTCATCATTATCCTTCTTTCCCTTTTCCCATCAAATATCATTAGTTTCTAGAAAATCAAAAGGGGAACTAGCCCATAATATGGAGATTCACCTTCACTTAATTGAGCAACTCATAGGCTCAAAGGTGTTTCCATGTTACACAAGATTGTTGAGCCTCCAAGCTTAGCATCGGGGTGCAATCCTACATGAACAAAAAGAATAAGGTCAAAGCTCCAAGGAGTGGGCTATCTTTTAAAGGAGATAGAGAATCAAAATACATAATGAAAAGAAAGGAAGATTAGGACAAGTCCTCTAACCCAAACAAAAATCTATTGGACAAATAAAAAATACAAGTCAAAAATGAAAGCAAGAAAATGTTGATCTCCAGTTATGCCTCCCCATTAAAAATCACTAGGGGCATCAATCAAAGTGAAAATTCAAAAGAAGAGATTATTGATCCAATTACACCATCCTTGTCACTTTCACTCATACCATACACTTCATCCAGGTTCACATATATGTTATATCACTCCATTTCTAATCTTTCAATGGACCTTTGACGATGACCCCTTCACGTAATCTAACTCATTGGTTTCCCAAACACCTGTTAATATACAGCCTGATGGCCCACATAGTGTGCACATTAGGGATCATACCATAGCCTCTTTTATCCACCACATTTATCATCCTTTATATTTGTCGCTTACACTTCTCATCCAAATCAAGTCCTTTCATGCAACATAGTCATCTAAACAAGGTCAATGCATCATCATGATAGGCTATGGATCCAAAACGTATCAGTTATACACTTAGCTTCAGAGAGCTCTTGTCATAACCATAAAAATACAAAAAAAAATTAAAAATTAAAAATTGTTACCTTGATGAAAACCTAGCAAACATGTGTCTTTTTGACACCAAAAAAATTTAAAAAATCAATAAAATAGTAAAGAGAAATAATTTGTCCAATAGTGAAAACCACTTCGGTGGCACTTTGGATAACTACCATGCTGAAAACCTGGCAAACAGGTGTCATGTGTAGTTAACTTTCCTCCGTCGTCTATCGTCATTCCAATCTAACTTTTCTCATCATTTTCCCTTCCCATATTATCCATAATAATGTTTGGTTGTCTTTTCATAACCTAGAATGATCGACATCAGGTGTCCTTTCATCTTTTATACCCCCTTCCATTTCACCCCCAATAAATGGGTCCTATATTCGACTGGGGGTAAATACTTGAACTATGTCATTAGATCTTACATATGTTATCAAGAGGTTGCTATATCAAAAAGGAAAAAAAATCATAAAATGACAAAAAGACAAAAAATTCAAATATTCCCAAAAAGACAAAAAAATTAAAACCTCAAAAATCCAAAAATAATCAAAACATGTTGAATGCATGAAAAAAATCCAAATAACTTGCAAAAACCCCAAAAACATTCAAAGTCAGTCTTGATAGTCCAAGTCAAACTACGTTGCCTCTGTGACTTAATGTAGGCAAGGCCATCTGTTGATGAGTTGCTGAGGCATAATTCAGTCCTTTTAGGTTTGGTCAAATAAAAATCATGACTCAGTCCTTTGTCAATAAAACAAATTCAAGTCATGTCGAACTATGAGGTCTTTGTGCATTGTTACGTAGTTAAGGCCATCTTTCGATGAGCCCCTGAGGCCACCTAGGTTGATCGTTTAGGGTTTCTGTATCATTCATAATAAATTGGACATAAACAATTGTCAAAACACTAAACAGGTCATGAATCAACAAGGAAAACTAGTCAAACAATCATCAAGTTAACTCAGTCAAATTGTCAAAATAGTCAAACATCAAAATAATCAGTTATTTTTCTTGTACATGATGTGTCCTTCCTATGAATTAGATGTTGTCATTAATCAAACTTTTTAATTTTCCTTATATAGGCGGTCACATGATTGAAGCCAAACTTGACATCTTGTATGACATGTTTCCTCTCCTGAAATCAGACCTTGTCAAACAATCAACTTGTCAATCACCTAGTCCATTAAACTTCAATGAACATATTTGGCAAACACTTTGAATGGCTATTGACTTTGTGGGCTATTTTGTCTTATCTTTTTTGCATTTTTTTGTGAGTCACGTTACGATCTACCTCAAGGATTTCCCATGAAGGATTTAGAGGAGCAAGGATGTCTCATGACTCTTTTCTTTGACCGATGTTTACAGAGTGTCTTGGCAAAAACACTGGGGAAAATTTTCCTTTAGTATGAGCTAGGACATTCCTTGTTTGTGATTCTCTATTTTGCAAGTGGATAACTTTGCACACCTTGGACTATATCATACCATGGTGTTTTTTGTACATTTTTCCCATTTTATCATTCAATTATGATTTAATGCAAAGCCTTGCATAGAAAAATATTCATCTTTAAGTTGTATCTACTAATGCCATACTAGCTTCCATATCCTTCATGCTAACATTTCTTCTATCCTTCATCCTCTAGTCTTCTCATCCATTTTGAGAGCACACTCATGTTCTTTGAACCCACATGTCCTCTCGAGGGGGCATACCACAACCCTCCTTTTCATCCTTCATCATCCTCTTTACATTGGAGCATATTTTTGAATTAAATTGCTTTGACACAACATGATAAACTGCATTATATGAAAGAGAGGTAAAATGTAAACACTGAAAAATGTCTTAGACTTGCTAATACCATTTTCCCTTATCAATTCCCTTGTCTAATGTCATAAGTCTTCTATTAATTAAATAATTTTAACTATTTAATTAATTCATTACTATATTTATTCCTCTTTGATTAATTAAATTTATTTATTTATTTAATTACATCACAAATGTCCCTTTCTACTATAATTAAATAAATCTTATTTATTTAATTGCTTACTAGTAATTTGTCATTTTCTTCCCATTTTGAATTAAATTATTATTTAATTCAAAAATCACCTTGTCACATGTATCCTTTAATTAAATAATATCTTATTATTTAATTATCCATATCCCACTTTTGAATTAAATGGTTATTTAATGAAAAAGTTAACCTGTCACATGTCCTCTATAATTAAATAATGTTTTTATTATTTAATTATTCATTTCCCTCTCAAAACAAGTAATTTTATATTTATTTGAGTTCCTCTTACAACCTCTATTTTTTGTTTCATTCTCTTTATCCGTGCCAATCTTATCTTCTCTTGTCTCATTGAATTTCAGCCCTTGATTGAATTATTTTATAATTCAATCCTAACCATTCATTCTTATCATTTGCCCTAATTTTTCCCTAACCCTATTTCATACTACAATTTTCATTCTTGGCCATTGATTGATACATCTCTTTGACATTCAATCTCATCCCTTCATTCAAATTTTTCTTTTCTATAAAAGACCCTAGTCTTGTCATTTTCATCTATCTAGTTCATGTGCAAGTACATGTTAGTGTGAGACAACAATCTTTAATATTTTTCTTAGTCATAGTCATAGGCTACTAGTGCATACTCAAATATGGGGGCATCAAGTACATTTCAAGCAAAATGGAGAAGGGAAATGAAGGTAAAAGCAATGATGGCATGGAGAATTTATGGTGATATTGCTTTATATTTCATGCTTTTATGCTTATTTTTTCTCTATTGTTGGTTTAGGGTTAGTTTTTATGTTATTTTACATTAGCCTAAAATTTTACCCTAGATTATACTAACTACCTAGGAATCAAGCATCACAAGCTAGATAAGGTAAGTTCTAGAAAATCCAACTAAGACTTCTAGAAGGAATCATATATCCTAAGTAAACTTAACATGTGAATATGTCCCCTAATTCCCTAGTGAGTGAATTAACTAGGTAGAAGACATTTATTCACACCAATATCCCCCTAAGTGCAACTTAGGGAGAAGATTATTATGCAAAACTACAAAAAGGTGAAGGTGAAGATGGCTCCTGACTATGAGGCCATTTTAGGCACCCATTTACAAATACAAATGTAATAATGCAATCAATCTCTCACAAATGGAGAAAAGGAGAAAACCTTGTGGGATAAAGCTCCTCTCCAAAAGTTAAAACAAAACAAAACACGATGATGTATGGAGGACTCAATTATACCCCCCAAGGACTAAATCCATCATGTATATACAACCAATGACCCCCCATAAGATGGAAAAAGAGAGACAAGATATCCCCCCATAATGAAGAAGCACCAATACTGATGAAGAATTCCTGAAAATAAAAGATGATCCAATGCCTACAAGAAACACATCTTCTCTTAGGAAGAAACAAATACATAGGTCAATGAAGAATCCACTCAATGTCAAATTGAAAGGAGGAAGGATGAAGTCTCAAAATATATGCCTTTGATAACTGAGTAGGAGTCTCCAAGCTTGAATAAGTCACAACATAATCATGGTCAAAATCAACCAAGAAACATGACAAATCAAGCGAATGAGAAGAATCATGAATGTCAATCTCCAAAGATAAAGAATATGGAATAATAGTTGTGCTAAAACTGTCATAAAAGAGGAGAGAAACCCCCTCAAGTGTCTCCTCTAAATCTATAGTATGAGACTCCACAAACAAGTTAGAAATACTTTCCAAATACTCATCCCACAAAAGAAGATCTAAAAAACTATTATCATCCTATTGAATAGAAGTATTGATGGTTGATGAAGTAGGAGGTGGAGGAGTAGGAAGCTCAATAGTGGTCTCTATAATACCAAGGTTTAGATGACCAAACTTCTCCTCACAAACATGGTTCACACTCAAAGAAGGAGTGTGAGATGTAGTCAAAGGAACATTATCTTCTTTTGAAGCAAAATGTGAAAAGGAATACAAACTAGATGAATGATCAACCATCCTAGTAGCAAAAATATCCATAGTCTCCAAGTCCCTTATGTACACTCTATCATGAGTGAACTCAACTATTTTACCTTGACCACTATGGGTAATTTGATAAACAGAAAGGAGATTAGTGGACAAAGAAGGAACATAAAGTGAATCATTGAAAGTTCCCTCTCCCATGTCAATAGAACCCTTCCCACTTACCTTAATATATGTATTGTTACCCATCAAAATATGAGCTGAATTACAAGGCTCAAAAGAAGAGAATATATCCATATAAGATGCCATATGATGAGATTCCCTGGATCAAGAAGTCATCTATTACATTCAGGGCTTGTAGAGGCCAAGAGTGCTTGTCCTTTTATTTTGTGTATCCCAGTTGTAGATCTTGTATTCTTTGACTATGAAGATGAAGATGTTGCTGATTGAGATTGTGAAGAAGAAGTAGAAGACACCGGTGAGGGTAGTTGTATGTTATTCTTTTGAAGAAGGTGTGTGATTTCATCAATCTTCTTATTATAAAATATATGCTCATCATTTCCTACCATTTTACAATATGCACATTTAAACTTCTTCTTTTTAGATGATTCCTCTTTTGAAGAGGGTGTAGACTCAGGAGTGCTATGTGAAGGAGAATCTTTACCTTGGCCATTAGACTTGGGTTCCTTATTTTTCTTCTTACCTTTTCCACTTGAAGCCTTTGTATCCTTTACAAAAAGAGAATGAGATGTGGAAGAATTCAATGTGCCCATGTGTACCAACTTTTCTTGTTCCCTTATGAGTTGAGCTTCAATTTCATCAAGAGAAGGAATTTTGTATGCATTTCCAAGGGCATCCATTGTAGCATAGAATGTAGAAACAACCACTAAATAATCAAGACCAAGCTTAGCAAGAATAGAAAGAATCAACTATTCATCCTCTTTAGTGACCCCACAATTAGATAACTATAGTCTTAGAGAATTGAGCTTAGAGAAGAAGTCTTGGATACTATCAAAATATAAAGGAATACGACCCATTAGTTTATTCTTCAACTTTAATTTCTCTATTTTATTTGGCTTACCAAAGAGACTCTCTAAAGTAGTCCAAACTTGATTAGGATTTGTGCAAGATGCAACATGATATCTAAGTTATGGACAAATGGACAAAAGAATAGTACCAAGTGCTTCATCTCTTATATCAAACCATTTTCTTCTTGATATAGCTCTTGTGGGTTTTGGATCTGTGCTAAATGTTATTCTTTGCTACTTCAATTTTAACAATAATATCTCCATTTGTGATTTCTATTCATGATAGTTTTTGATAAAGTAAGTAGGGTTAGGGCCCTAATCCCTTACAAAAGATAGAAAAGCCGACCAGAGCATACAAAATTCAACCAAGAACAGTCGAGCCCAAAGAATAGTAACAAGGAAAAAGCGCCAAAAAGTAACTAAAACCCAACCCAACAACTTAATCAAAACATGCTAACAACCTGATATAGATATATGAAATAAACCATACAAAAAGAACATAGCAAGACAAAATAAAAAGTACATCATTAAGCATAGAGTCACTAATTAAATTTTCAGTCTTTAGATCCATAAGAAGTGATAAAAACCGAACCAAAAGATAAATTTTAAACAAAAGGAGTAAAAAAGGATCCAACACCTAAACATCAAGTCATAGACTAAAACAAGAAATTACGATTCATAAACGAGGCTCCAATTATCTTGGAGCTCATCCACGATATCCTTCATGGTTTCCTTGAGATCCATCACCTCGGCCTTGTTAGCTTCATTCTTTTTTCCTTTTTTCCTCTGTTGTTTTCAAAATTTTCCCTATCTCGAGATTGTACCCATGATCGCTCTTCTCATTACACCATCTATGAATTTGCAGAACTCTTAATGGTAGTTTCTATAGTTTGCATCCTCTTCAAATTATCAACAGCCTCCATCTATTTTTCTATTTAAGCCATCCTCATAGTAAGAGCTTCCAAGGTAGTTTCCATATTTTTTTCTCCTTCACCTTCAATTTATCCTTAATACTAACCCCAAAAGTGGGGGTTTCTAAACATTTAAACTCTATAGGACTCCCAAAATCTATCACCTTATCCTCGTCTTTTCTAGAAATATCGTCACTTGTACCTAAGTCCTCTTCCTACTCATTATTTCCCTCTTCCAGACCACAACCAAACTCCTCTTTCTCATCCAACTCTGAAGTTTCTTCCTCCTTCGAAAATTTTGTCTCCTAAGCTATCTAGGATATATTCTTCCTCCGATGAATCCTCATTTTCCCTCGCCGCCACTTTTTCCTTTTTTATCTCCCTCTTTGGAAGAAATCATCTCTTTTGTTTTTTAAGCAAGAGTGGAACAAATCATCTCCTTATCAACAACACTATTTTTACTTTTTTTTACTCGGATCTACCCATTTTTATGTAGTAATAGAAAAACTAGTCAATATTCAACCACTAGGGGGAGTCAAACCACTATCAGGATTATATCTTTGTCATCTGAAATAGTAATAGTTGGACTTTTTGGGCTTGGTTCTTAATTACCACCTTTCTACATTTGATTTAGCCCGAGGAGAGGGGAGAGGTGTTGCATTTCTCTAAGGCTATTTTAAGAAGTTCTTCCTATGAGGTTTCTTCTTTCAAAGTGGGGGAGGGCTTGTTCTTATTCAACTTAGCTGCTTTCTTAGGGGAGTGGGGTTTTATTTCAAGTAACTCAATGTAGATGAAGGTCTTAGGGGTTTGAGGATTTTCAATGAGGTTAAGGGTAAGATCCTTCTAAAAAGTATTTGTAAGGACATACTTGCAAATGGCCCTGATGCAAATGAGGGTTAGCTCCATTCTCCATAAATTGTTGCAGAGAAAACATAAGAAAGAAAGGGAGATTGTTTTTCTCAAGTGGTAGATATAATTGAGAATAGGGAAATGATAACCATGAACTGACTGAAAACAAACTTCCAATGTAAAATATTTCATTAAAAATAGACTTACATTATGATATGGCATCGAGAGTTTAATTCTAGAGTAGCCATTCTGGAACCTTTTCTCTTTTTCTTCCACCTCGAATAATTTCTCTACTGGTAGTTCCCTGTGCTCTTTTTTGCTATTTTTTTCCCTTCATATAACATGCTTGTTGCTTTAATAATTAATTTTACATCCACAATAAAATGTAGACCTCCCATAGTCACCTCCCTATCACTTCAATAATTTGCAAATCTATAACTTAGTTCTTCACTATATCCCTCCATAGCCTCAAAGTAAGGGGTAAATCTCACCCACTCAAAGAGTCCCCAAAGCTCCATGTTATTTTTGAGGGAGACACATTTTCTCGGTTCAGTCCTCTTCCTAGGTCCCCCCATAAATTCTTTGTAATCAAAAAATCCTTTTTTGGCAGCAAAGAGTCATTTTCCAGACCAATTTCATCTGACACTAATATCACTAGTACAGTGAAGTCTTCTACATTTAGGGTTACGCTAGAAGTTTGCATTTGGGATCCCTTATACTTAAACTAGCATCCTAGAATGATAATAGTCATGAATTTAGTTTGGTCACAAGAGAAAATCTCGTGTTTTCCTTTTATGCTCTTATTGGGAATGATGACCCTGAAATCTTTCCATTTCATAATTTAGAAACCTCTTCTTCACACAAATTTACAAGCTAAGGCCCTTACAAAAGTGTCATTTTGATTGGCTTTGGGTTTGAAAATAATTTGGGTGGGAGGTGGTGTAATGACATCTATTTTAAATTACCGCCTTTTGAAAATCGTTTGTGGCAAATACAAAGAAATATTTTCCCATGTGTTATTATATTTCTTCTTTAGAAAACAATTAGTTCTCAATTACACTTTAGTGAATTCCTTTTCCCCATTCATTAATACACCCCAAATCATCAGAATCAATATGATCATTAAAAACTTAATATTAACTTAATTATTCATCATTAAGGCATCATAGAGGGTTATCTTAGTGATTCTGGCTATTGTCATTCCATCTGGAATTATTAATTAAATCAAATTTTTATTTTTTTATTATTCCCTTTATGTGACTTGGAAAATTTTGAAATTCCCAATAAGTCCACCCATTCTTACTTAGACTTTCATTTTCTATAGTGTCGGTAGCCATGTTACCCTCTCTATACACATGGTAGATTTTATAATGCTGGAAAGTGTTAAGATTTCTCCTGTAGTCATCCAATATATTTTTTAGATCTCAGGGTGCTTCAACAATTCCATTTAAATTATCAATTATTAATTTGGAGTCACCTTCGATTATCACCTTAACAAAACCTTTTTCCTTAATTCTATTTATGCCAGCCCACACAACTCTAGCTTTAGCCAGATTATTTGAAGTTGTTCCTAAAATGCTACTATAACCTTCAATTAAGTTTCCATGGTGATCTCTAATTACTCCCCTGACTGTATCAAGCCTTGGATTACCCTTTGAGCAGATGTCAAAATTGTATTTTCCCTATTCCACAGCCGAAGGTGACCAAGTTGTGGATTTTCTTATAATTTGTTTCCTCCAGTTGAAGTTTGTTAAATCTTGAGTTAGACCCCAAAATTTTTTAATGCACATTTCTTTATATGAGGGTAGGAATTTGGAGGGGGCATATTTTCCAACATTTATGTTTTCTTGAATCTGATGTGTGATAGCCATACATCGATCTTTGTTGTTCCTAGTAGAGTCCCTAAAAAATTATATTATTTTACTCCTTCCAAATTCCCCAAGTAATAGAGGGGGACTTGTCACCAAAGATCCACAATAATATTGTGAGAAAAAGGACACACACTCCAAAAATCCACAAACATCTTAACTAAAGGAGGGATGATCCATTCGATCAGAAGGTTCTTAACGAAGAAAGACCACACTTCCCTTGAGTAGGAACAAAGAAACAATGTATGCATGATTGATTCATCAACATAATTACATAGGTAGCATTTTCTAGCTAATTGAAAACCTATTTTCTTTAAATTGTCCAAGGTAAGAACCTTACCATGGACAACTGCCCACAAAAAAAAAATCACTTTTGGAATTGGATTTTTAATCCATAGTGTGTTCTAGTAGAAATCATCCTTTAGGATTAGGGGCTTAACCAAGACCTCATAGACAAACTTAACTGAGATGTTCCCTAAAGAATTTTTAGTCCAAATCCATTCATCTCTTCTTTCTTTAAAAAATAAACTAGCATCCCTAATTATTTGAAGAAGGTGGTGCAGAGCAGCATCCCAGGTAAACTTTCTACCACCTCTAAGAGTGGCTCCATTCAAAAAATTTTTAAATATATTCCATCTAGGCTTCATGTCGTCCCAATCAATGTAATTTTTTAATTGTTTCCCAAGAGCTCTTATCAGTCTATGTTTGATTTCTAGGAAATTGTTATTTGAAGATAAAGGTGTACCTTTTGTCCAAACATCATTCTAGAAATTAGTATCTTGACCATTTTGTATTCTCTTTTTCTCCCAATTTCAAAGTTCCTCTGATTTTCATCAAATTATCTTAGAAGACAAAACCATAAGGGAGCTCATCATCCCAAAGGAAAAAACCTTGATCTTGACCTTTCAAGTATTTAGCTCTTAGAATCATGACCTAGTCCTTAGTGCCTTCCAAAAAGTACCACCTTGTTTTAGCAACCAAGGCTTTGTTAAAGAGTTTCACTCTTCGAATCCCAAGTCCCCCATCATTTTTTGGAGCACAAAATTTATCCCATCCAATAAGGTCCATCCTTTTTCTTTCTTTTGTTCCTAACCACAATAATCTTCTTTGTATTTGTTACCAAAATTTCTACCTTCAACTCATTTTGGTAGAGCTAGAATTGTTTGCTATATCTAAGGTGAAAGGTACATTCATTTTATGCTGATAGTTACTTTTCAAATGAGGGATTTCAAATAAGATTCAGTTTAGTATGCAAAATTCACATAACACAAAAGATTCATGAAAATTGCATAGTGTTGTATTTTATTCATTTTGAAATGAAGTAACATAAAACATTGCATAAACATTGTTGTTTCATTATTTGAAAATAAAAGAGGGTTTAAAAGTCACACACAAGTCACGGGAATGACTGAATTAATTCAGTGCAACATGGAAAGCAAGCTATACATCTGGAGATGAAAATAGCAAAGAACACATGAATAGAAACATATCAATAATTTTCTAGCAATGTTGGTGTTGATCCTCCTATCTTCAGATTGGTCTTCTTGTCTTCATCTCCTCTCATACCCGGTCTTCAGAAGCACCTATAGTTGATTGAAATTTTTTTGTTAGAGCTTTGGATATGAACTTGATCATATATCCTATCAACAGACATATAACTTATAGCTATGAGGCATTAACTCAATAGAGCCATTATCATATGAATGCAAAAGTGCTAGATCAAATCATCGAATGAAAGTCAACCATCATCAAGAGAACATTGAACTTCATTATTTGATCTAACTTGTTTGTTCATTGTACAGTTATAGGTTCATCTCTCATTTCATGTTCATCTTGTTTAACATCATAGCATTGGAAGGAAAATGGGCTCCCACAAGGGTTGAGCCCAACATACTACCCTCTTATTTCTTGAGAGGGATTAAGATGATTTTCATAAATAAAAGTCTCATTAGAAAACATTTTGGAGCCATTGATGTTGATAAGACATCATTTCATAAACTTAATGTAGTCACCCAAAGAAAAAATAAGAGTGACAAGGGTGGAATTTTGAATGAATTTAATACAAAATGATAGATTCATGAGAAAACAATGTTATTATGAGAAGACATTCAATATCATGAACCAAGGTTAGAGAGAAAAAATTATACATACAATATCAACATTGGAACCAAATAAGCAAATGCAAACTTACAAGCCTAGAGAGCAATGATTTTAATGCTAAAGAAGATAGTACCATAGTGGATGGGAAGGACAAAAACAACATTCATGATAAATTGAGACAATCGTAGAAGTCAAGTGAACAATCATGGAAAAGATTATCACCCAATAGAAAAAACATACAAATTCCCCATCAAAATAGCATACCTGAAAAGTTGTTCTTTCCTTTTTCTTAACATACCAAGTGAAGGCATGAATATTGTAGGAGAATCTATTCAAGGAGAATCTATGATATTAGTTGGTGATACGTTGAATCAAACTAGAAGAAAAGCTTCTATTTTTGTAAGATTGGGTTGAATATATATACATTTTTAAAATGCTAAACCTATATAGGAACTTGAAAGATACTGGAATTGGTAGCCAAGAAGATCCACAACACAATGGTATGCACAAATATACTCAAATATTATGTATATGCTCAGCAAGGACAGGTAGAGAAGGCTTTGGAAATTTTTAAGAAGGGCAGTTTGCATAAGTTCACATGATGCCCATGCATTTATCAAGACAGGTGAATTATTATTATCAGCAGACCTTAGTATAGCCTTAGATTCTCTTAAAATAGTGAAGTCTCTTCTGAAGAGGAGCAAAAAAGAAGCACCCATTGAATTATTAAAAACATTAGGGTTCTTCATCATGAACATGATGAGATAGAGTTGGCTTAATAAACCACATAATCCAAATGAGAAAGCCACAAGTTTTCTAATCCCTAGCTCGATGTACTCACCACAACATGAGAAGGCCATGGGTTTTGAACCCTAGCTAGGTTTCATCAAAAGGTTTAGAGCCCATTGTCTACAAAGAGAAAGAGCTTGGAGTTAGAAGATCGCGGGTTTTTATCAAATCCCTTAAAACATACATGGATTCCAAGTAAGAAATGAGGTTTTTCTTTAGGAATATAGAATTTTGAGATTATGTTGGAAGCTTTCAATGACAACCTGTGAATGAAGAAAAACTTTTGAAAACCTAGATAAATGCTTGCATCCATAATGAAAAACTTCTAAGTCTTTCACGATGACCAGATAACACAGAAGCATTTTCATCAAAGAAAAATGTATATGCACAACAAAATGAGAAGTCACAGGATTATGCCACTCAAAACCACAGAAGAATAATGAAGATCATAGGTTAACCCATCTACAACCCAAGCAAAGCAAAGTTTAAGGAGAAAATTCTATGTTCAGAAAGCCGATAAGGAGAAACTCACCTATGAATGCAAAGATTTGAAGTTTCCTAACAACACTTTGGCCTTGAGAAGCTTAGTTCAACTCCTAATAGCAGCATAGCGGTGCAACTCCAGCAGAAAGTGAAATCCATGGTGAATAATGAAGAATAATTAGGGTTCAATGCTTTTGTTTCGATGCCCTAATATTTTTGGTTATTTTTTACTTATGTTTTAATAAAATCATTTCACATTATTATGACATGATCTTGACTTCCAGGTCAATAGACCTAATCTTTCTCCCTTTGGGCCCATGACTGATGAGGTCAAAATTTTTGAATTATTAAAAAAAAATTGAACTGAAGGAGACTTCACTTATATGTTTGCATGTTTTTAATAAAATAAGCAATGTAATTAAATATTATTGGTAACCTTTTATTAGTTACCTTAATATTTATCAAAACATGCAAAACTGGAGATAACAGATTAGTCAACTTCGCTCCAAATCATGCAAAATCAAGAGTTGAGTTTGACTACAGTTTATTAGTCTTTTTCAGTTGATGGAGTTAAACAAGAGTAATTCATGCACCTTATTATTTGGAGATGATCTCTTTGAATTTTAGTCAAAATTGATATTTTTTGAGTTCACTTGAGTTAGGCGGGTCATGAGGATGAGTTTGGAGATGTTTCAATGCTGATCGCTTCAGTTTTGACCCCTTTTTTCTAGGGTTTTTACCTTTGCTTGTGAGCAAGAATGCAAAGTTTTTTCTCTCTTTCAATTATGTTTCAATTCCACCTCTTGGTGCATGATGGAGGCCATACATTGTATTTATTTGGAAAATTCTTTCTTTTTCCCTAGTTCTTGCTTCCTTTCCTTTACATTCTGCAAAGAGAATTTGATTTTGTAACTCAGATTGATCGATTTGTAGCAACAATTCCCTCATTTTCAATAAAGAAAGCAACAATTTTCCTTCTTAATACTTTTGGTGTTATAGTGTATGATTGATTTGATGATATTTCTATGACTCATTCTTAAAATCCTTTGATTTTTTCTCACTCAAATAGTATGAATGTAGGGAGATGCATAGTTAATGCAAGTCATGGATTGAGTAAGCTGATTTTAGTAGTTTTAAGTTGTGAAAATAATTTGTTTTCCTTCATGCATGTTCTAAATTCAGTCCCTTTCCAATGAAATACTTATGTGTTACATGCTTAGTTGAGTTGTAAAAATATTTAAGCTTATTTTTTTAATACATTGTGAGTTTGAATAAGTAGGTAGATCTAGAACGTTTGGTGCATCACCTCCTAGGATAGGTTTGATTTTTCCAAGTTTGTTTCTATAATTTTTCCCATAAGAGAAGTAGTCTACAAGAGGTATCACAGGGAACCATCCCTTTATCTGGAGGTTTTTCCTCATTATAGGGTACCCACAACCTGAGGATATTCCAATTTTTCATAGGATTGCAAAATTTTACAATTTTGCATCATGGGTACAATCTTGTTGATAATAGTTTTTGGCATGCCTAGTGGGACTCTAAAGCTTACTTAAGAGAAAGAAATCAAGTTGCAAGTTTTTTTTCTGGTATATACAACAAAATTTTTACCTTTCAGAGGTTACAATACCTAGTGACTCTGAGAAAATCTACTGGTTTTGATAGATTCAGTGTTGGTATGTTTCAAATACAAGTTATATTATGATTTCCAACACTTTATATGAGTAGAAAATGATAAATTTTCATGGATATCATGAATACACACCACCATATGATGAAAATTTTGTCCACTAACCCTCTTATCAGTCACACCTAAAAAACCATAATTCTATTTTTTTATCAAAATTACCATATCACAATGAATAACTAGAAAGTTTATCATTCTTACCATCCTCCTAAGTGTGCTCATACTTTGTATCGACCCTTGTATGCTCAAGATCAATCCCAATGCCACCATTTTTCTAGCAAACAATAGATCAATTCCTATGATCATCTTCAAAAGTTTCAAATTTTTGAGGATAAGCTCAAATAAATTCACAATATAGATTTAAGGTTGAAGATAAGGAACATGTTTCTTGGAGAATAGTTTAGAAAGAGTGAATTTAATGTGCAGCAAGAACAGTTGGTTTGTCCAGCTTATGATTGTCAATAGGATTATGGATATGATTGCTCATAGGATTATAACTATGAATGTCATCAAGAATGTGATTTACAGTAGGAACAGGAAGAGTATCAAGCTTATCTTCAAGATCAACAATACGAGATGCAAAAGAGGGAATTTGAAGAGAATCTTGCTCAACAACTTGTTGTAAAAAATGTAGAAGTAAGGATAACACTTTCCAAACAAGAGGTTCCCAAGGTTAAAATTCCAAGTTTTAGTCAAGGTGAGTCTCCTAAATCTTCCCAAGTTGAAGTTCCAAGCTTTACAAGCTTCCCTTCATTTCAAGAGTCTCTTATTGAGCAAGAAGCTAGCCTACTTCTTTGTTTTCCAAACCCATTTTTTGGAGAAGGTATTCCTACATTCAAAACACTATGCTTCATACAAGAGGAATCTATTCTTGAGTAGATTCAACCTACAATTCTTCAAGAGCATCCTTTTCCCAAAATTGTGCAGCCTCAAGAACCTAAAAAAATAAAACTTCTTGTTTAGACACAATCACTCCATCCATAGAAGAATCCATTGATATCTTGGTTTCTCAAGATAATCAGGTTGTAGATCAAGAAATAGAGGAGGTTGTAGTTGAAAATCAGCAAGTTATAGATCAAGAAAAGGCTGATGTTTCTTATGATCTAACTGATATGATTAACGAAATTCCATGTTTTGTTGATGATGAGCAAGATGAATCTCATATCACAAAAATATTAGCCTTAGATAAAAAAGAAGAGCATAAAGATGTTGATGTTCCAACTCCTCAATAAGGCTACAATAAGGTAATAAAAAATCCTCTTTCACAACAAAATTAAAATCATAATGCAGATGACTCATTTTGTGATGAGATTGAGGTATTTGTTTCAAGTTTAGACTCTAGAATATCTTCTTTTCAAGAGAAAAAGGTGGGATAGCAAGTACTTGAAGTAGAAAAGATGTTTAGGTTGAGATTTTTGTCAATTTATTTGATGAACTTCTAGGATTTGTAGGTGAAGATGAGCAATGCATCATTAAACTAACATCAACACCCAATTTTAAGCAACTGGATGAAGGAAATCAGTTTGACAAGGTGTAGATCCAAGAAGAGACAAATGAAAATAGTCATGTAGAGCAAGAAAAGTAGAAAATCACATATTTTGAAGGTATGATCTTTGAAGACCATCATGAAAAAGAGTTAGAGCATACTCTCTATGATAAGGTTGATCATGATATAGACTTATTCTCAAGCATCATTGAAGTTTTTTGCTCTAACATTTTTGACAACTTAGCACCTTTCAAGACAAAGGATTGTGATCAACATAATCAGGTGACCAAAGAGGTTGTGGTTGAAGAGACAACACATGAGAAAGAAGCTGAAAAAAAGATTCCTTGGTTTAGCATCTTAATAGGATGCCCAATTAGGCATCTATCCATAACAAAGCCCAAGAAATATTTTGAGATTAAAGGACAATAGGGCCAACTTGCTGATTCTTTTCAAACCAGCCGTTTGCTTGATCAAAATCAGAGGGTGAGTGAGTTTTTCTACATTCTTCATGAATAATTGCAGCATTTTATCAAATATCTTTTTGTGCTTCATCTAGTTTCAGTTGTTCATAAGCATGTAAGTCAACATTTATTGTTAAGGAAGGGAAACAATTTCTCACAACCAGTGAATGGTCATGTCTGAGAACTACCACCATTGGGTATTGTAGGGTAGGGTAGTTTTCAAGTTAATAAGTGCTCAAGGCACATTTGGTTTCAGTCATGTTTTGTTTTCAATAAGTACAGATGTTGCACGGTTCTTTGGCTCTGTCTTAAAAAGAGTTATGATAGATTCTTTAAATTTTGTTTTTTACTGAGTTACAGAGGTTATCTGAGTCAAAAGGATAGAAAAATGGACTCCATGCCCAATGGATTATCAAGGAAACTGATTTGGCATGCTTAGCAGGCAAGCATTCAACAGAAATTGCTAGAATGTTACCAAAATTTCTACCTTCAGCTCATTTTGGTAGAGCTAGAATTTTTTGCTATATCTAAGGTGAAAGGTACATTCATTTTATGTTGATAGTTGATTTTCAAATGAGGGAATTCAAATAAGATTTAGTTTATTATGCCAAATTCACACAACACAAAAGATTCATCGAAATTGCATAGTGATGTATTTTATTCATTTTGAAATGAAGGAACATACAACATTGCATAAACATTGTTATTTCATGCTTTCAAGATAAAAGAGGGTTTAAAAGTCCCACACAAGCAATGGGATTGACTAAATTAATTCAATGTAACATGAAAAGCAAGCTATACATCTGAAGATGAAAATAGAAAAGAACACATGAAAAAGAAATATATCCATCATTGCTTGGAAATGTTGGTGTTGATCCTCCTATCTTCAGATTGGTCTTCTTGTCTTCAACTCCTCTCATGTGCGGTCTTCAAAAGCACTTGCAATTGAATGAAAACGTTTTCTTAGAGCTACAGATATGAACTTGATCATATATCCTATCAACAGACATATAACTTACTTCTATGAGACATTAAATCAATTGAGCCATTATCATATGAATGCAAAAGTTCCAGATCATATCATCGAATGAAACTCAACCATCATCAAGAAAACATTGAACTTCATTATTTTATCTAACTTGTTTGTTCACTGTGCAGGTACAAGTTCATCTCTCATTTCATGTTCATCTTGTTTAACATCACAATATGTCAAGGAAAATGGGCTCCCACAAGGGTTGAGCCCAAAATATTTCCCTCTTACTTCTTAAGAGGGATTAAGATGATTTTCATCAATAAAAGTCTCATTAGATAGCTTTTTGGAGCCATTGATGTTGTTAAGACAACATCTCATAAACTTAATGCAGTCACCTAAAGAAAAACTAAGAGTGAAAAGGGTGAATCGTCAAATGAATTCAATACAAAATGAAAAATTCATGAGAAAACAGTTCCATTATGAGAAGACATTCAATATCATGAACCAAGGCAAGAGAGAAAAAGGTCTCCATACAATATCAACATTGGAATCAAATAAGAAAATGCAAACTTACAAGCCTAGAGAGCAGTGATTTTAATGTTAAAGAAGATAGTGCCATAGTGGATGGGAAGGACAAAAACAACATTTATGATAAATTGATACAATCATGGAAAATATTGTCACCCAATAGCACAAACATACAAATTCCCCATAAAAATAGCATACATGAAAATTTGTTCTTTCCTCTGTCTTAACATAGCAAGTGATGGAATGAATATTGTAGGAGAAAATATTCAAGGAAAATTTGTGATATTAGTTGGTGACATTCTGAGTCAAACTAGAAGAAAATATTATAGTTCTGTAAGACTTTGTTGAATATATATACATTTTGAAAAAGCTAAACTTATATAGAAACTTGAAAGATACTGGCATTGGTAACCAAGAAGATCCACAACACAATGGTATGTACAAAGATACTCAAATATTTTGTATATGCTCAACAAGAACAAGCGGAGAAGGCTTTGGAAATTTTTAAGAAGGGCAGTTTGCATAAGTTCACATGATGCACATGCATTTATCAAGATAGGTGAACTATTATTATCAGGAGACCCTAGTATAGCCTCGGATTCTCTTAAAACAGTGAAGTATCTTATGTAGAGGAGCGAAAAAGAAACACCCATTGAATTATTAACAGGATTAGGGTTCTTCATTATGAACATGATGAGCTAGAGTTGGCTAAAAAAAAAATAGAATCTAGATGAGAAAGCCACAGGTTTTCTAAGCTCTAGCTCGATATACTCGCCACAGCATGAGAAGGTCATGGATTTTGAACCCTAGTTGGGTTTCATCAAAAGGTTTAGAGCCCCTTGTCTATAAAGAGAAAGAGCTTGGAGTTAGAAGGCTGCGGATTTTTATCAAAGTCGTTAAAACATACATGGACGCCAAGTAAGAAATGAGGTTTTTCTTCAAGACAAAAGAATGTCGAGATTATGTTGCAAGCTTTCAACGATGGCCTATGAATGAAGATAAACTTTTGAAAACCCAGATAAATGCTTGCATCCATAATGAAAAAAATCTAAGTATTTCACAGTGACCGCACAACAAATAAGAATTTTCATCAAATAAATATGTATATGCATAGTAAAATGAGAATTCACGGGATTATGCCACTCAAAACCACAAAAGAATAATGAAGATCGTAGGTTAACCCATCTAGAACCCAAGAAAAGCAAAGTTTAGGGAGAAAATTCTATGTGCAAAAAATCGATAAGGGTAAACTCACTTGTAAATACAAATATTTGAATTTTCCTAATAGCACTTTGGCCTCGAGAAGCTCAGTTCAACTCCTAATAGCAGCATGGCGGCGCAGCTCCACCAGAAAGTGAAATTCATGGTGAATAATGAAGAATAATTAGAATTCAATTCTTTTATTTTGATGTCCTAATCTTTTTGGTTATTTTTTACTTATGTTTTGATAAAATAATTTCACATTATTATGTCGTGGTCTTGACTTCCAATTCAATAGAACTAATCTTTCTCCCTTTGGGCCCGTGACTTATGAGGTCAAAATTTCTGAATTATTAAAAAAAGTTGAAGTGAAAGAGACTTCACTTGTATGTTTGCATGTTTTTAATAATATAAGAAATTTAATTAAATATTATTGGTAACCTTTTATTAGTTACCTTAATATTTATCAAAACATGCAAAATTGGAGATAACGGATCAGTCAACTTTGCTCCAAATCATGCAAAATCAGGAGTTGAGTTCGACTGCAATTTATGAGTCTTTTTCAGTTGATGGAATGAAACTAGAGTATTTCATGCACCTTATTTTTTGGTGATGCTCTCTTTGAATTTTAGTCAAACTTGATCTTTTTTGAGTTCGCTTGAGTCAAGTGGGTCATGAGGAAGAGTTTGGAGTTGTTTCAATGCTGATCACTTCAATTTTGACCCCTTTTTTCTAGGGTTTTTGCCTTTGCTTGTGAGCAAGCATGTAAAGATTTTTATAAATTTTAGTTATGTTTTAGTGCCACCTCTTGGTGCATGATGGAGGCCATACATTTTATTTATTGGGAAAATTCTTTCTTTTTCCCTTAGTTCTTGCTTCTTTTCCTTTGCATTTTGCAAAGAGAAGTTGATTTTGTAACTTAGATTGATCAACTTGTAGTGGAAATTCCTTCATTTTCAATAAAGAAAGCAAAATTTTTCCTTCTTAATACTTCTTGCGTTATAGTGTATGATTGATTTGATGATATTTCTATGACTCATTCTTAAAATCCTTTGATTTTTTCTCACTCAAATAGTATGAATGTAGGGAGATGCATAGTTAATGCAAGTCATGGATTGAGTAAGATTTTAGTAGTTTGAAGTTGTGAAAATATTATTTTTTCCTTCATGCATTTTCTAAACTCAGTCCCTTTCCTATGAAATACTTATGTGTTACATGCTTAGTTGAGTTGTGAAAATATTTAAGCTTATTTGTTGAATACATTGTGAGTTCGAATAAGTAGGTAGATCTAGAACGTCTGGTGCATCACCTCCTAGTATAGGTTTGAGTTTTCCAAGTTTGTTTCTATCCTTTTTCCCATTAGAGAAGTAGTTTACAAGAGGTATCATGGGGAACCATCCCTTTATCTAGAGGTTTTTCCTCATTATAGGGTACCCACAACTTGAGGATATTCTAATGTTTCACAGGATTGCAATATTTTATAGTTTTGCATCATAGGTGAAATCCTATTGATAATAGTATCATTTCAATCTTGTTAGAAATGAAGGCATGAACATTAAAAAGGGAGAGATAGTAAACTGAGAAGTTTTGAACAAAGGCTTTTAGCAAATGTACCTTCCCTTCCTGACTTAAGAGTCTCCCTTTTCCAGCCAGCTAACTTCTTTTGAATTCTCTTTAGAATGTAGTTCCAATAATTGTTGTGAGGTTTTTTGGAGATGAGTGATAGAAAGGTTAGCTTCTTGACAACCTATAATACAAAGGATTCTCTCTTTGATTGTATGATGGGTGTTGAAAAAATAAATCTTTCTTTTTTTATAGTTACTATATTGCCCTAAGACCTTGGCATACTTCTTAAGGATGTCTTTCCAATATCCGGCTTCAACAACCAAAGCTTTCTTCATAAGGATAGTATCGTCCACAAACTATTGGTGAGAGGTTAGAGGTAGGGAAGAAGCAACTTTCAACCCATTTAACAACTTAGTATCTAGAAATTTTTAAATATTTCTTCCTAGGACCTCAGCTACAATAACAAAAAGATAGGGGGAGAGGGGGCCACCCTGTCTAAGACCTCTACCACAAGAAAAGAAACCTTGAAGGACTCCATTGACCAAAACTGAACATTTAGGGGTGATGACACAAGACATAATTAATTTGAGGAATCTTCCTATAAACCCAAATTTTTTTAGTACAATAATGAGGGAAGACCAAGAGACCCTATCATAAGCTTTAAAGATATATCTAATTTTAGGGCCATGCCTCGTTTTTGCTTAATTCCATTGAGTGGAAGACTTTATGCATATATATGGCTGCATCTAAGATGTGTCTACCTTGAACAAAATCTTTTTGGTTAGCAACAATCATCATGTTCAAAACCTTCTTCAATCTATTAACCATAATATTTGAAAAAATATAATAAGTGGTGTTGTAAAGACTTATAGGCCTAAAATCTTGCATTGAGGATGCTCCTTCAGACTTGGGAATTAGAGAAATAAATGTAGCATTAAGTTGGTTTAGGATTCTACCTAATTTGAAGAAGTCACAAGTAGCATTAAAGAGGTCTACAAAAGTGATATCCCAAAAATCTTGGAAGAAAGCTAGGGGAAACCCATCCATCCTGAGGCTCTGAAGGCTTTGAAAGAGAAAAAAATAACCTTAACTTCCTCAAGAGAAACAAATTTAGATAAATATTTAAGATCTTTCTCATAAATGACTTCAGGAATAACCTGTAAAAGGTTTTCTAGCTCATCCAGATCCTCATCTTGTGCCTTTTGGAAGTTAGAGAAGAAAGAAATTGCCTCCTTAGAGATTTCTTCTTCTGAATTAAGGATCGACCCATTCTCTTTTTTTCTTATTTCTGCTTCTATGCTTAAGTGTTGATTGGTGGAAGAATTTTTTATTTTTGTCCCCTTCTGTCAGCCATTGAATTCTTGATATCTATTTCTAGAATATTTATTCTTTTTTATTGAGTTTAAAATATTTCATTCTTAGATCCCTTTCTTCTTGACATATAGTTTCATTAACCTCTCCTTGTTCCATTAAATACTTAATCTCTTTTATTTTTTCTCCTAAGGATTTCTTGGTCTAGAAAATATTTCCGAAAGAGAACTTGTTCCATCCTTTGACACATTCTTTGACTTTCTTTAATTTTTTCACTAGGAGGAACATGGGAGTACTAGAACAGGGTTCATTCCACCAACATTTAAAAATATTTCTAAAGTCTAGATGTTGAGTCCACATTATTTTATATATGAATGGGAAGGGGCCTCTCACCATATTATCCTCCCAGTTTAGCAACAAAGCATTATAATTTGATCCAACTCTCGGGGAAGCCGTAAGGGTGAGGTTTTGAAGTATGCTCTAGTTCGAGGAAATGAGAAAATGGTCTAATTTGACTTGAATGAGGTGCCTTCCCTTCCTTCTATTAGACCATGTAAAGAGCATTCCCTATGGGGGGATATCCATTAATCCCATAGAATTAAAAATACCCACTAAATCAGTCATACTCTCAGAAAAATCATCCAAACCACCTTCTTTTCAGAAGGAAACAATGGGGAATTTAAGTCACCACCCAACATCCAAAACTCCCCCTTTATATTTTTTATTTCTATTTCAACAACACCCCAAAGATAAAGTCTATCAAGGTGAGAGTTTGGACCATATATGTAAACTAAGTTCCATTTAATTGAAGTACGACTATCTTCAAAAGAAACCATAAGGCAGTTTTTGTAGCAGAATCCAATAGAGCTAGACAATCTAGCCAAATTCCAACAAGTGGCTATTCCACCTGAAGCTCCATCAAAATCACTGACAACATAAATTGCATTAGGCCAAAATATCTTTACAGCTTTATCAAAAACCTCTTTTTTTATTTTCGTCTCTTAAATCAAAAATATGTCTAGTTTAAACTCAACCATATAGGTTTTCATCAAATATTGTTTGAAAGGGATATTTAGGCCCCTTATGTTCTATGAAATCAGTTTCATATTCAACAAGAAGAAGCACAACACCACCTTGATGCTACAACAAAGAGGGGAAAGGCCCCTCACACTTATTTCTTTTTTGATTTAGTTCTTGAAAGAGAGTCAAGGGTTTTTTGTTTTCCAAAGGCAACATCGCGGGCTATATCTTTGCTCCTTGTCTCCTTTAGAGGTGGTCTTATAACTTTATTCCCACCTACCACATCTGGTTTATTTTTCTTTCTTGATTTAGAATTTTTTTGAATCAAATCTTCTTTTGCCCTAGCCTCAGTCAGGGAAAAACAGAATCCTGGTTGGGCCATGGCTTCCTTAAATATTTTTTCTTTATTTTGATTTAATGGTAATTTTTGGTGTTTAGATTTTTTTGTTTCCCAAGGGAGGAGTGAGGAGAGAGAGTATCCTTTTTATAATTCTTTTTATGTTATATTTATCCTTCCTCGGGAACATCCAAATTTGCTTCTTGGAAAGAAGTCATACTTTCATTTGTGTTACACAAATGAACTTGTTTATTGTTCTCTTGAATTTTTTATTCCAAGTTTCTAACATTCATATTATCCATGCACAAGTTAGCCTAAATAAGGTTAGAGGGAGAGACAACCTCAGGTCCATTCCCTACTTGGGGGTTCAAAGACACAACAGGGATGTGTTTAAGAGTTAGGGAACCAAGGTCCTTAATGGGTTAAGTTTTGGAATCCCTAGGAAGTAGAGTATCCCCAAGAGTCCTCTCAGTGAGAGAGTTCTAAGGGGGCCCAAACAACAATTTAGAAGGAGCCATAGCAAGGACAAAGAATTTTGGACCCAAAAAAACATTTTCAGTACTATTGAGAAGGGAGGCATCCAAATGACCCTTCAAATGATCAAAATAATTCTTGAGACAAACATCCTACAAATGACTAAACTTTTTGCAGACCTAAAAAATACACTCTAGCATTTTCATATTCCAACAGTTGAATCCACCTAAATTTTTTTGACTTTAGAGTAACAAAGGTTGGGAGGACTATGTTAATAGCAACATTAACACAAATTCTAGCAAAAACTAGCTGAGACTTTTATTGGATAACTTTGTCAACAACCAAAAGGGTGCCAAAAGACTCTGCAATCCCTTTAAATATGCCATTATTCCAAAATTCCAAAGGAAGGCTAGGAAGGTAGAACCAAGTAGGGACTACCTTATCTAAGTCCACCAAAACATCAAAACCTAGTTTCCACTTGCAAAGGGACAAAATTTTTTTGAAACCCCGGTCAAAGGCCCAAGGGCCACCCTTGAGGATCTTAATCATATTCTCATGCAAGATGAATCTAAATAAAAATAGACCTTTATCCATTGCACAAATAGAAACACTACCTTTAAGATTCCAAGTAGCATCCACCCATTTTTGTACCTGGTCAATGTTTAGTTGGGTAGCCAAGAATTTACCCACTAGGGGTAATTCTTAACCCTCTATAGACTCATCCAAAAGCTGGTCAGGGATGTCAAACTTAGAACCATTGATAGAAAAAGAGGTAAAGAAAGTACTTTGATTCAACACTCTTCCACCCACACATTTTTCCATGTAAGAAACTAGGCCCTCATCCAAGAAAAAGGAATCTAGGCCCTAGGACGGGGAGATACGAGATTTTCTTGGGGAACGAGACAAGGCCCCCACCGATAATGAAGCATCAGACAAGCCAACAAGAAAACGTAGAGAACTTGAAAATTAGAGCAAATGTACACTCCATTCATGATAGTTATATGGAGATAGAGACACCACTTTTGGAAAATCCATGATAAAATCAGATATTACAATAGAGGATTAACGAATTTTCCCTCACAATACAATTAATTAACCCCTTTGTCACAAAGAAATTGATACTTTTTTGCAATTTTACAACAATGTATCCAAAAGTACTAAATCAACTTTAAAATGAAATTTTGGAAACAAATTTTCAAAAAGTGTATATATAAAACTGAAGTCCTCCTCAATACCTTCTTGATGCCGCAAGAATTAAGAAAAACAGAGTCTGAAGCAAAAATTTATGAGCTTGGAAGCCAAAAAACCAAATATGACTTCAATCTATAAAAATAGACACTAAACATAATTTTTTTGAAAAATAACCTGTACCATTGAAAATTGCTCAGAACCAACTTTCCAATGATATCTTGTTCATCAAAATTTTATTTATGGATCAAAAGGTATAAATTTTTTTAAAAAATACTAAATTTTGCTTATAGTGATGACCCTCCTAGCAAAATAAAATTTGCCAAAAATCAAATTCATCAAAAATGGACAAATTTTATATGAAAATAGGGGTTTCTAGACCATTTAAATGCAATGGAAACATCCATTTGGGCCTATAAGTGTTCCAATAAAAAAAATTTCACCAGATCTAAGCTTCAAACCCTAGTTTACAACTATATCATACAATGACTAATTGAGTGAAATAAAAGCTAGATCAAAATTTCTTGGACATTCTAAACTCAATAGTGAGCTTAGATTTTCACAACCATGCTCCAAAATGAACCTGCAATACAAATCCACAAGGAAAAAGCACCAAATATGGTATTTCTATCAAGTTTTTTCAGATTCTCTAGGTCATCATTTGATGCAAGAGAAGAACATGCTCAACTTTTCAAGATCCACCAAGATTTGCACCATAGAAAATAACTCAAGCATAATTATCTCCCAAATTTGAGAAGGGGCTTGCAAATATAAAGCTCCAATACCATGTTAGAGTCACTCAAGCCTCCAAGATCACTTGCAAAGCCAAAAACAACCTTCTACAAAGGAGAAAATCAAGAGCATAAATTTGTAATAATGGATGCAATATTACAAAATTGAATATCAATGTACATGAAATGCCTTTCTTATAGAGGAAAGGTGAGAGTTAGGATTAGACAAGATCATTCCAAGTGTCTTAATCCTATAACACAAGACAACTAACAACCTAACTACCCAGGAATCAAGCATTACAAGCTAGATAAGATAAGTTCTAGAAAACCAAACTAAGACTTCTAGAAGGAATCTTATATCCTAAGTAAACTTAACATATAAATATGTCCCCTATTTCCCTAATGAGTGCATTAACTAGGTACAAGATATTTATTTACACCAACATAAAACACTGGAAAGGTAACTTACCTTTGTATTTACCAGTGCCTTTCTTCAATCTTCTTGATGACACTCTCAAATTTCGCAAATTTGAGATGCCTATTTCAAAATTTTGCTTTTGCACTTTCAGAAGTTGACTTGATGAATTAGTCTAAGTAACACACTTTGGAGGCTTGTACTTTAAATCCTGTTGATTGTCGTGCAAAACCCATTTGCGGACAAATTTAGTTGACATATGTGAACGTGTGTGTTAGTTTTCAGCTTCCCATGATAAGTTTTGACATAGCTTCGAAAAGTGAAGTTGGAGGGTTTTGACACTGTTTTGTTGTTTGCAGACTTTAGTTTTGTGAAACAACTTCCTGTTTGAGCTTGGATTTCACAACCAGTTGACTGTCATGTTAGAACGAATGTTGTTCCGTATTCTCCATATCAAGATGATCTCACATATCAGTTTTTAGAGTCTTGTGATCTGATTTTCTATTTTTAACAAATCAAAACCGAATGCAGTTTGTTCAATTTTGCATCTGCATTCCTGACAGCATTTCAGAGAGGCTAACTTCGACTGTTAATAACTTCTAATCAATGATGATTCAAGAAAATTCCTTTTGTACATGTGCTCGGGGTACCTTAATGAACTTGTATGTCTGATGGTAGCTCGCCAGGAGTTGATTTGTTATTTTTACAAATTGCCAGTTGAGTCAGTTTTAATTGGTTCATAACAGTTGTTTCAGAAAAGCCTGACTGGGCAACTTTACCGATTAATATCCGATTCCTCGGGTTTCCTTTTTCCACGCCATTTGTTGCACTATATTCTTGGGTCAAATGAATATGTGTCTACAAGTTTTGATGTCTCCTGGAGGTCATTTGATTGGTTTCTCAAATTGATTCCTAAGCCAACTTGGCCAGTTTTCACCATTCTCCAAAAGTGTCAGAAACCTGATTTTGATGAAAACCCAGTTCATGTTTTCACTTCACATGCATTCAAAATGTAGTGTTGAGACAATTGGGGATAAAAATTGTTTGAAAACAAATTTTTTTTAGCCAGGTCCACATAGGACCCGACATGCTTTGCATGTTTATGAAGTTGAAATGTTTTCATTGATCATAAGCGCATTGGTGAAGAGGAACCTCAAGGTCATTATTTAGTGGTGAATGGACAAGTTCTAGATTTTTATATTTATACAAGGGTTTCTAGTTGGAGAATATATGGGAAGGTCATTAGTTCATGACCTTGTTTTGAACAATTCATGGAGACTAGAGAAGTGCTCTGTCATACTTTTAGAGGAGAATGTAATTTGAACAATCATGGTATAAGGTGCTTCTTCAAATAATAGGGATTGGTAAGCCATCAGATAAATTATTTTAATGATTTGGATCCATGGGTTACAAAAGGTGTTTGAGAATGATGAAGGGCTTGAGGTAGGACCTAATTATAATGCAAAAGGGCATACTTCAGATAAATGACATCAAGGGAAAGCCTTCTCAAAGGGACATAATGTAGAATCATTCTCATTTCATAAAGGCTTTGTTAGGAGGCTAAAATTCCACATAAATGCTCTTCATGTGATCAACTTTGGAGATAAAATAGAATTTTCTCTATCTCCAATAGAGTGCAGGGGATTGCTTATCAACCAATGCTCCATGTGTTTCGCTTGATGAAAATAACTCTCATCAAATATTTTGAATGTTGTTTTACATGAAATGGATTGTTGAAAGGCCTTTAGATCTGTTTTCAACCAATGAAATTGATAGAGAGGGTGCCACTACTTGAGGGCGCACAGGGTGGTTTTATAAAAAAGACCTTAGAAGCTTCCAAGAAAATATTTAATGATAAATAAAATAGAAATGCAGAGAGGGGTGCTATGAGACTAGCTCAAATTAGGCCGATTGAATATTGCAAGGGAAATTTCAATAGCAAGAGGGAAACGTGGCTTGGAGCAGAGGTTATGCACATTCATCAAAAAATACACTACGCACAACCATTGAAGAATCAATTTGTGACTATGGATCCAAAACCTATCCTTCACCTCAGTGCCTACATTTTAATGACTGTGACTTTCTACATCACGTGCTGCCTATTCATTCATTGGCTAGAAAATTTCTAAAAGACCCTTCATGGATGAGCCTGCACACTTAGAACAAACTTGAGGCTGGCATTGTGGAGTGTTGGGAAAAGGATGAATGCACCATGGTATGAGGGAATGAGAGGCACAACCACTAAAGGAAACCCACACCTAGTGAGGAGAAGGCAAGGAGTAGGGGTGTGAACATTACAACAAGGAGGGGGCGTGAACATTACAACAAGGAGGGGGCGTGGACATTCATCAAAGCAGAATGAGGCCCGCACCTGGAAGGAGGACTCATGCCAGGTGAGTCACAACCATGGGAGGCCCACACCAAACAAGGAGGTCTCTAGGTTATAGGGCGCTCAATGGAGGAGGCTTGATGGAGGAGCCTTGGCGGCCATCTGTAGAGCTCGTGAATGATCAAACACCAAACGGATTAGGGCCAACCTCGCAAGGCTCGCGGGAATTTTGGTGACGTCAAGAAAAGGTTGCGAGGTGCACGAGGTCAAAACATGGTGGGCCCGGTTTCTCATTTTCGTTGGAAAGTGCAAAGGCACAGGAGAAGTTATTTGGTTGCCCAATGGTGATTTTTTGAAAAGGCGTGGGTAATTATTTTTACCCAAAAGTGATTTTCCACTTTAATTGGGCCGTGTATTTTAAATGGACGGTGAAAGTCATATCTGTGTGGGTGAATATTTTATTTGCTAGGAAAATTTTATTTTTTTAAATGCATGGTGAGGGGTAATTTTATAAGGAATTATTTTAATCATTGGGAAAGTGGTAAACAGGTGAGGGAGGTGGGGTGTTTTTTATCCATGGGGGTGAAATTATTAAATGGAAAATGAATTTAAGTATTCACCGTGGGTACCATGTAAAGTGAGTTTTATATTCATTTTACACTTGGGGGCTTTTCAATGTGGAACATTCTCTTTGCTGGGGATTTTAAATAAAGTTAAAAGGGATAAATATTGAAGTTGCAAAAATTTAATATTTGGATTAAAATAATGTGCAGCAAGTAAAGAGAGCTGAAACATAATTTTGCATGGGAAAGAGGTTTTTCCAGTAGCTTGGAGAAATGATGAGATTCTCCACATGGGCAGATTTTTAGTTTCAAGGCAATGATGAGCAAAAATAGTTTGGTGGGAATAAGTTTGTTGCTGCAAAGGAAGAAAGAAGAAATATTCTTTTCAGTTTGATCAACGGTGAATGAAGCTTCCAGATGGCATTTCCAAATCAATTTTAGGGATGCTCCTACTTGCTTCTCTTCTTCTATATATTCTCTTTTGTTCTCTTTGTAAAGGGTTTTGAGTTTTTGTATTGGGCTGGGTAGATAGAAAATTGTAAATTATGAGTTATTTCTTGAGTCTGTAAGCTATAATTTTTTGAATTCATGAGTAAATATAGCCAGTTTATGCAAATAGCATCATGAAGGTGTTTGCACATTCATGAATGTCTTTAGATTGTCTCCATATTTTTACACTTTGATTCATGTAAATTCAATAATACAAAGTGTCTTTGAGTTTATCATCTCAAGTTTCATGAGATTGTTTTGTCTGTTCATTATTCTGTTTCAAAGAAATGGTTAAAATGCTTTGAGCAGGTGATTGTGATTTCAAGTGTGCAGATGGGATTTGATAAGAAGAATTTGATTGATAATAAGAGAGGGATTGTTGGTACAATAAACTAACAGTTGATCCAAAGTATTAGCAATTTAAATCCATTGGTTGAATTATGTTTGCTGGGAATTCATTTTATGTGTTTGACTCCATGGCCCAGAATTGGCACTGATCTATTTTTCAGTTTTGTGCATCTCAGGAACATTTTATAATTTTAAAATCATTCTAATCTTACTGTTTGGTTGGTTGTGTGTCCTTATTTCCAATGGCTGGGAGAGGGTTGAGTTACTAAGAATTTAGCCAAGTTTGAAGTTGTTAATGCCTCCCTTAGTGTATTTTCATTGGGAATTATCTGGTTTATAAAGCAATGTCAATGTATGAATGATTTAAGTTTTGGGCATTGTATAGGTTTACCCACCTTGGTCCTATAGAGCCAAAAGTGTAGGAGATTTTAGTCTTTGACTGAATCTTGTCAGTTGGCCACTTGCTTTTGTGGTTCTTTAATATAGAGGTTGGCTACCTCTTAGAGAATTGCAAATCCTATTTGGGTTGTATCTTTAAAACACCAATAGAATGGTGACTCTGCTGAGGAGAATTGGAGAAAATTCTTATTGTAGAATCTAGCCTTAAGAGTCATTGCATAGAGTTAAATGATTTGCCATTCTCAATTTAGTTCAAATTTTGAAGGATTTCAACCCTGGAGAAGAATTTGTTGCAGTGAACCTGAACAGTTTTGTAATCTGTGGTGCTTGG
The DNA here is from genome assembly GCA_007115665.2 of Sequoiadendron giganteum. NCBI lineage: Eukaryota > Viridiplantae > Streptophyta > Pinopsida > Cupressales > Cupressaceae > Sequoiadendron > Sequoiadendron giganteum. The sequence continues at coordinate 380,126,228 of CM021102.1, forward strand.
CTGGTGGAAAGGAATTCAAAAAGAAGTTTACATGTGAAAGAACTTCATGCTGCTTGAAGTTTAGTCCTCTGTGAAAAGAGGTGGCGACTCTATTGATAGAACCTGTTAAAAATTTGAAGAAATTTCCAGATCTACAAATATTACCAGTCTGGAGGACAATTTGCAGCAGCTACAAAGTTTCCAGGTATTCCTCATTCTTGGTTTTCAAGAAACTTCTGTATGAAAACCATATTTGAACTTCTAAGAAGAACCTTTTCTTCCCTATTGAGTGAGTTGGCACTAACAAAGGGAAAGAATAGTAAATTCAAGTTTGCACACTCCTATTTGTTGGATCAGTTGAATGTAATTGTAGTTCCATTGAAGGATTATGTTTAGTGCTCAAATATCTGCTATTTTGGATGGTTAGGATGCATTTGTGTATCTTAGGGGTTTCCATCCATTTGTATTGTCATAATTTTCAAGCCTAGGTTGTCATTATGTCAGTAATTATCCCTGTTGTCTATCATGTGGTCAAGCTTGTAATTATGCACAATTAGTGAGCCTTAATTTGTAATATCCATGGATCACCAACATAAAGTAGCTATACTAGTGAACACTTTGATTCAGCTTGTCAAGATATGTCAAAAGTATAATAATCTTCAAGCATCTAATACCCCAAAGTGTAAGAACCCAAGAATTAATAAGCCTAGGTTCAATCCTGAATGGAATGATGTATTTGAAAGAGGACTTAAAGAAATGGATGAAAGACACCAGCTATTTCAAAAAGCCTAGTCAAGAGACCATCAAACTATATCTACTTGCCAAGTCATTGCACCCATTGTCAATTCCTTTGACCCATTGTATGCTCAGTTAGATTTTTCATGGGTTGATTATGAAATTGAAAGTATGTTAGCTCAAGTTTATAAGGAGATGCCTAGATTTTATGGGTATACCGTATGTGAAGGAGATGCACATGTTCAAATTTTTTCCAGCTTCATGGAGAAACATTCATTCAAAGATCAAGATATGCAGATGAGATTTTTTGTCAAATCTCTTGAAGCAAGAGCTCGACATTGGTATCTAAGCTTTCTTGAGAAGTCCTTTCCTTTTTGGGATAAATTAGTGGTTTCTTATAGAGAATAATTTGCAAGAGATCCCTTAGACCTTATCATGAGGTTAAAGCAGATCAAGAAACAAAATGAAGAGTCAAGTGTTGATTTCAATCATAGATTTGTTGTTACTCTTTCACTAATCTCAGGAAGTTTTAGACCTAGTACTCCAGATTGTATCCATATGTACTTTGAAGCTTATGAAGAAGGATCTAGTGCATTGTTAAAATATTTTAAAATGTTGAGCATGCAGATGGCATACACAGTTTTGGATGGTTTGGAGAAATAGAGGAATGAGTATGTTCAAAGTTTTTTGTCTTTAGTTATGGGAAAACATGCTGATGGAATCAGCAGTTGTGTGAATGCAAATGATCAGATTTTTTCAGACAAGTGCATACTTGAAAGGGTAAAAGATGAGAAGAATGCATTATCAAGTGATGAGAAAATTGTCTTTGAACAACTTACAAAAGAAATGTACCCAGCTGCAAATTAGCAGCTGAGTCTCCCAAGCCAAGAACCTAAAGAAGAATATGAGTTGGATTTACTTTTTGAAGAAGAGATATGTGATCAGCAATATGATGATACAATTGATTATTTCAAGCCTACATGTGTTGAGTCTAGCTTTGACACAAGTCTTCATAGTGAGATAAAGGAATTTGCTGATTTAGAGAATACTCTTGATAACATCAGTGTGTCAGTTGCAAATGAAGAAGTTTGTGATAAATTTCAGTTTGAAAGACAAGCCACAAGTAGTTGTAATGAGAAAATCATTGATGGTTTTCAGTCTGACAGTGAAGATATGTGTGTTTATCCTTAAGAGCATACAAGTGACAAGTTCAGTGATGACACCCAATCTAATCTTGAAATGCAAAGTGATGTGGATTGTTGTTATGACAGCCCAGAAGAAAGTAAGAAGGGAGAAGTGGATAGTTTATTCACTATGAATGGTTATGACTTTTCTTTTGATAATGTTGTCAGCAATTATGCTTCCTATGATTGGGGAGATCCAGTTTATGATTAGCCCATTGAGTTCTCAGAGTTTGAAGATGATGATACTTTGATATGCCCTAATTTTCAATTTGATATTGCATCCAATTCACATGAAGGTAAAGAAGAGGAAGTGGTTGAAACAATAGATCAAAACAATGATCTATTGAGTTGTGAACAAATTTCAGATCTGTTGACTAAAGGATATCAAAAATGTGCACATGAGGACAACTCTCAGTTGTTGTGTGTAGTCCCTATTGACTTTGACAATGGTGATGATCTTCAAGATGCAAGGTATGATGCAAGTGGATTTGATTCTTTTTCCAATGATGAACTAGCTGATGATGATGATGATAATATGGATGAAGAAAAACAACAAATTGATTGTGAGGATGCATTGTGTGATGAATATGAAGATATGGACACTGATGGAAGTTCATAAATCTATTTTGATGAGTTTAAAGAAGCAGATAACCATGAGGATTGCATATCTGATGAGTCAAATTTTGAAGATTCTAATGCATATTTAGACAAGTTTTTTTTTACTGACTTGAATGAGCCTAGTCATGAGTCTTTGAGTGAGAATGAAGATGTTGATTTCGATCATAAATCATATTACACTTCTGAACCATAATTGTTTGTTGTTAAGCAAACTTGTGATATTGAAGAGGTTGATACCTTATGTTCAAAGGATGACACTATGATTACAGATGATGATGAGTCAGAAATATTTGATGACTCTCAAAACCAACATGATGAAGAATAGTTACAAAGTGTGCTAATGCATGAGTGTATTTATTTGCATACACTTGGAGATGGTTTGCATGATGAGCAAGATCTTTGGGTAAGTTCCCGTGATAGTTTTAATTTTGATATGCAAACTAGTAATTAGTTTGAGTTTAACAGTTCCAGCCACAAGGTAGAATGTGAGTGCTATTTTTGTTAGTTGGGAGAAGTTTTCACAAAGTGTGGCAATATGCAAAATACTGAAGCAAGTTGTTTTCAACTTGAGAATGATTTAAATGATGAATGTAATCAGTTGTTGCCACATGATAATCAACATTTTGAAAGTATGTATGACTTTCAGATGCATTGTGGTTATGAACATGTTGATGATATTGAATGTGATTGCCTGTTAGGAGATACCGACATGTTCAATCAGGTAGATGGTTGTGATCAGATTATGCTTTCATATGGTTTTGATCCCCATTTTCAAATGTTGCCACTTGATACTAGATCAAAGAATGAAGGGAGTGACAGTGACGTGACATATCTGATTTGGTTGACACTTGATGATAGAGTTGAATAGAAAGCAAGTTGTCATTTGCACAAAAGCAGCATGATTCTTGTGTTTGCAAAGATGCAGTCACCTATGTTATTGTGGTTTGATAGAGGCGAGCATGAGTTGAGGGAGATCAACTCTTTCTGCATAATTATGTTTGACAGAGGTAGAAGTTGATTCCCATTTTTCATTTGGTGACCTGGGGTCATCAAATGAAGTTGAAAAAACAAGGTTGAATAAAGGAGCACTTTGAGGACACTTGATGGACTCAACTTTTGGTCTACTCTCCAGAGATCTGGAATCTTGCTATGCCCACAAGGGGGCATACATCCCCAGTCATAGCCACTAATGGCACTCTCAAATTTTGAAAATTTGAGATACCTATTTCAAAATTTTGCTTCTGCACTTTCAAAAGTGCACTTGATGAATCAGTTTGAGTAACCCAATTTGGAGGCTTGTATTTTATAGCCTGTTGATTGTCGTGCAAAACCCATTTGTAGACATATTGAGTTGACATATGTGAATTGTGTGTCAGTTTTCAGCTTCCCACAATAAGTTTTGACAGAGTTTCAAAAAGTGAAGCTAGAGGGTTTTGACACTGCTTTGCTATTTGTAGATGTTCAGTTTTGTGAAACAGCTTCTTATTTGAGCTTGGATTTCGCAACCAGTTGACTGTCATGTTAGAATGAATGTTGTTTCATATTCTCCATATCAAGATGATCTCACATGTCAATTTTCAGAGTCTTTTGATTTGATTTGCTAATTTTAATAGATCAAAACCGAATGCAGTTTGTTCAGTTTTTCATCTACACTCCTGACAGCATTTCAGAGAGGCTAACTTCGACTGTTAATAAATTTTGATCAATGATTATTCAAGCAAATTCCTTTTGCACATGTGCTCGGGGTACCTTAATGAACTTGTATGTCTGATGGAAGCTCCCCAAGAGCTGATTTGCTATTTTTACAAATTGGTAGTTGAGTCAATTTCAATTGGTTCAGAATAGTTGTTGTTTCAGAAAAGCCTGACTGGGCAACTTTTCCGATTAATATCTGGTTCCTCGAGTTTCCTTTTTCTGAGCCGTTTGTTACACTATATTCTCAAGTCAAATAACTATGTGTCTACAAGTTTTGATGTCTCTCGGAGGTCGTTTGACCAGTTTCTCAAATTGATTCCTAAGCCAACTTGGCCAGTTTTCACCATTCTCCAAAAGTGTCAGAAACCTGATTTTGATGAAAACCCAATTCTTTTTTTCACTTTAAATGCATTGAAAACATAGTGTTGAGACAATTGGGGATAAAAATTGTTTGAAAACAAATTTTTTTAGTCGGGTCCACATAGGACCCGACATGCTTTGCATGGTTATGAAGTTGAAATGTTTTCTTTGATCATAAGCACATTAGTGAAGAGGAACTTTGAGGTCATTATTCAGTGGTGAATCGACAAGTTACATATGTTTATATTTATACAAGGGTTTCTAGTTGGAGAAGATATGGGAAGGTCATTAGTTCATGACCTTGTTTTGAACAATTCATGTAGACTAAAGAAGTGCTATGTCATGCTTTTAGAGGAGAATGCAATTTGAACTATCATGGGATAAGGTGCTTCTTCGAAGAATAGGTCCTAGTAAGCCATCAGATAAATTATTTTAATGATTTGGATCCATGGGTTACAAAAGGTGTTTGAGAATGATGAAGGGCTTGAGGTAGGACCTAATTATAATCCAAAAGGGCATACTTCAGAGAAATGACATCAAGGGAAAGCCTTCTCAAAGGGACAGAATGCAGAATCATTCTCATTTCATAAAGGCTTTGTTAGGAGGCTGAAATTTCTAAATAAATGCTCTTCATGTGATTAGCTTTGGAGATACAATAGAATTTTCTCTATCTCCAATAGAGTGCAGGGGATTTCTTATCAACCAATGCTCCATGTGTTTCGCTTGATGAAAATAACTCTCATCAAATATTTTGAATGTTGTTGTACACAAAATGGATTGTTGAAAGGCCTTCAAATATTTTTTCAACCAATGAAATTGATTGAGAGGGTGCCACTACTTGAGGGCACACAGGGTGGTTTTGTAAAAAAGACCTTAGAAGCTTCCAGGAAAATGTATATTGATAAATAAAAAATAAATACAGAGAGGGGTGCTATTAGATTGGCTCAAATCAGGCCAATTGAATATTGCAAGGGAAATTTCAATAGCAAGAGGGAAACGTGGCCTGGAGCAAAGGTTATGCACATCCATCAAAGCATACACTATGCACAACCATTGAATAATCAATTTGTGACTGTGTATCCAAAACCTGTCCTTCACCTCGGTGCCTACATTTTAATGACTGTGAGTTTCTACAGCACGCGTTGCCTATTCATTCATTGGCTAGAGAATTACTAAAATTCCCTTCATGGATGAGCGTGCGCACTCTAAACAAACTTCAGACTAGCATTGTGAAGTCTTGGCAAAAGGATGAATGCGCCATGGTATGAGGGAATGAGAGGCGCAACCACCAAAGGAAACTCGTTCCTAGTGAGGAGAACGGAAGGAGCAAGGGCACGCACATTACAACAAGGAGGGGGCGTGGACATTCATCCAAGCAGAATGAGGCCTGCGCTAGGAAGGAGGACTCACACTAGGTGAGTCATAACCATGGGAGGCCCACACCAAACAAGGAGGTCTCTAGGTTGTAGGGAGCTCAATGGAGGAGGCTCGATGGAGGAGCCATGGCAACCATGTGTAGAGCTCAGGAACGAGCAAACACCAAACGGATTAGGGCCAACCTCGCAAGGCTCGCGGGAATTTTGGTGACATCGGGAAAAGGCTACGAGGTGTGAGAGGTCAAAACATGGTGGGCCCAGTTTCTCATTTTTTTTGGAAAATGCAAAGGCACGGGAGAAGTTATTTGGTTGTCCAATGGTGATTTTTTAAAAAGGAATGGGTTATTCTTTTTACCCAAAAGTGATTTTCCACTTTAATTGGGCCATGTATTTTAAAAGGACGGTGAAGGTCAAATCTATTGTGGGTGAATATTTTATTTGCCAGGGAAAAAATATTTTTTTAAATGCATGGTGAGGGGTAATTTTATAAGGAATTATTTTAATCATTGGGAAAGTGGTAAACAGGTGAGGGAGGTGGAATGTTTTTTATGCGTGGAGTGAAATTATTAAATGGAAAATGAATTTAAGTATTCACCATGGGTACCATGTAAAGTGAATTTTATATTCATTTTACACTTGGGGGCTTTTCAATGTGGAACATTCTCTTTGCTAGGGATTTTAAATAAAGTCAAAAGGGATAAATATTGAAGTTGTAAACCTTAATATTTGGATTAAAATAATGTGCAGCAAGTAAAGAGAGTTGAAACAAAATTTTGCACGAGAAAGAGGTTTTTCCAGCAGCTAGGAGAAATGATGAGATTCTCCACATGGGAAGATTTTCAGTTGCAAGGCAATGATGAGCAAAAGCAATTTGGAGGGAATAACTTTGTTGCTGCAAAGGACGAAAGAGGAGATATTCTTTTCAGTTTGATCAATGGAGAATGAAGCTTCCAGATGGAATTTCGAGATCAAGTTTAGGGCTGCTCCTGCTTGCTTCTCTTCTTCTATATATTCTCTTATGTTCTCTTTGTAAAGGGTTCTGAGTTTTTGTATTGGGCTAGGTAGATAGAGAATTGTAAATTCTGAGTTATTTCTTGAGTCTATAAGCTGTAATTTTTTGAATTCATGAGTAAATACAACCATTTTATGCAAATAACATCATGAAGGTGTTTGCACATTCATGAATGTCTTCAAATTGTCTCCATATTTGTACACTTTGATTCATGTAATTTCAATAATACAAAGTGTCTTTGAGTTTATCATCTCAAGTTTCATGAGATTGTTTTGTATGTTCATTGTTCTGTTTCAAAGAAATGGTTAAAATGCTTTGAGTAGGTGATTGTGATTTCAGGTGTGCAAATGGGATTTGATAAGAAGAATCTGATTGATAATAAGAGAGGCATTTTTGGTGCAATACACTAACAGTTGATGCAAAGCATTAGCAATTTAAATCCACTAGTTGAAGTCTGTTTGCTGGGAATTCATTTTATGTGTTTGACTCCATGGCCCAAAATTGACACTGATCTATTTTTTAGTTTTGTGCATCTCGGGAACATTTTATAATTGTAAAATCATTCTAATCTTACTGTTTGGTTGGTTGTGTGTCCTTATTTCCAATGGCTGAGAGAGGGTTGAGTTACTAAGAATTTAGCCAAGTTTGAAGTTGTTAATGCCTCCCTTAGTGTATTTTCATTGGGAATTATCTACTTTATAAAGCAATGTCAGTGTATGAGTCATTTAAGTTTTGGGCATTGTATAGGTTTACCCACCTTGGTCTTGTAGAGCCAGAAGTGTAGGAGATGTCAGTCTTTGATTGAATCTTGCTAGTTGGCCACTAGCTTTTGTGGATCTTTAATATAGAGGTTGGATACCTCTTAAAGAATTATAAATCCTATTTGGGTTGCATTTCTAAAACACCAACACTTCTCACAAGGTTTGCTTCAATCTCATCGAATTCATCATCATGATCAGTTGCTTTATCTTCTATCTTTTACTAGTTTTGAGTGACACAAATTCCTTCTTTGGAACATTTTTATCAAATTATCTCATTTAAAAATTTGTGAGAGCACCAAACATTTCATCTAATGAGTACTTATCCAAATCCTTAGACTCTTCAATAGAAGATACTTTATGACTATAACCTTTAGGGAGAGATCTCAAAACTTTCTTCACAATCTCATCTTCTTTTACTTTCCCACCAAGACCAATGATGCCAGTAACTACTTCATGCACTTGAAGCATATAACTTGTAATTTATTCATACTTTATCATCCTTAGGGTCTCAAATCTACTCTTGAAGATCTTCATCTTGGCTTTCTTTACTTTGGTATCTCCTTCATAGATTTTGCTAAGTTTTCCCCAGACATCCTTAGTAGAACTAAAATTCATCACCTTCAAAAGTTTTGAATCAACCAAACCACATATGATAACATTCTTATCCTTGGATTGTTCTCATACAACTTGACTTGAACATGATGTGTTGGGGGAGTAGTAGGAGCAACATAACCATCCTTGACTAATTGCTAAAAACCAAACCTAAGAGAGTTTAGATGGGATTCCATCCTCAATTTCCATAAAATTTATCTTGTCCCATCAAATCTAGGACCTTTTTAGGATCCATCATGTGCCATCCTGGATCTTTACCTCAAGCGGTTAAGCTTCTTCAAAGGAACTTGGCTCCGATACCAATTGTTGAACACACTGGATATTGAGAGGGGGGTGAATTAGTATCTTCAAAGACTTAATCCCTTTTGGAACTTACAACCTTTAGCACAATTCAAACTTCTAAATCAAATAAAAAACACTTAAATATATCAATAACAATGAAAGATAAAAAAGTACCACACATGCACAAGATGACACCAGATTTATGTGGAAAACCCAATGAGGAAAAAACCACAGTGAGAGTTAACTCACAATATATGAAGCTCAATGATTATGAAATAATTCTCACTACCAAAAGACTTATAGACTAAGGCACACAACCTTAGGGAAAGATTCAAAGGACTTGCAAATTGAAGAGCACAACTCTAGGAAAATATACAAATTATAAGGACCTAATGAGTTTCACTATCTTAGAGAAATATAAATGAAGATTTAGGAATTATAACATATGTCAACAATACACTCTACTAATTTAGGCATTAAACAATATATGATCTTTCTTCCACACACTTTCACACTTCTTCTATGACATATTCAATTACATTCCATACTCACTCACTTTGCAACTGATTTGATCTTTCATTTATATCCACCACAAGATCCAAAAACGTCAGTTAGGTCAGCTAGAAAGAAGATAAACAATAATCTCAACAAGTTGGCCACAAAAAATCAATGTGGTTCTATCTAGTGGATAGTGAGGACCAAAGACAACTGTATTACATCTTCCAATGTGATCCCAAACAATTCACATGCTAGCTCAGATCAACCCACATCGACAACAAGGAAACGTGTAGATGAAATGTGAAGTGCATACCTAATTGGCCCAAAAACATACTTCCAATTGAATTCACTCAATGTAGTTCTAACCAAGATAGGCTAGGACCCAAATACATCTTAGCACAACCTCATATGCTGGCAAAAAACCTCAAGCGCATAAGGCAAGAAAGAGAATAAGCCATGTCATCAAAATATCCATAAATTGCCTAGAAGACCAACTCAAACACAATGCAACACCAATTTAGAAATCAACCACTGATGTGAATATCACAAAGATATGTCCCTTGAACATCCAAAAAAACTTCCAAACACTTCTTTCATACTATCATGCAACCAATAACCACCATAGATCAAACAAAAATAAAATACTTCATCTCGGAAGCACATAATGCATAAACATGAGATATAACATTAAAAAAACAAATTGCAAACCACTTCAACATGTGAAATTTGAACAAAGACACTACATAGATGTTGAGAAAGCATTCACCAATCTACAAGAGTAGAGACATCAATGTGGAGAAATGTAGAGAATTTTTCAGACTAGTCTAGAAAACCAATAACACTGCCAACCTTCTATAATTAACATAAACCTCCTTGACAACACTAATGACCTAAAAATATAGGATTGAAACATCCACATAATACAAACTCTTAACCCCAAACTACAAGACCATATCTCCAATAGTGGAGGAATACTGTGCATTATCCCAAACAGTATTCACAACACCATTCTAATATAAAAAATTCTTATCCACTTGCAAAGGCTTGAGAAACCTTGCATCAACACATACTTATTTAGGAACAATAGTAGAGAGAATACAACATTCTGTAGGCCATAAACGACATATCTCCACCATCAACAATATTTCTAATCCTTATCTTGATATATCATCATGAAATCAAAACTATTGAAAACAACCATACTCAATACATTAGTACTTGACATCAACTAGAAAATGACATCCAACCATGAACATCAAAAACACATCATTATATATCAATGAATCCCAAACTGAATTTTATCAACAATGGTCCAATCAATGTAACAATCTTCCCAAGTGTTGACAACTATGACAACCAAACAACCATTGTACCAACCTCACCAAGTCATCAATGACAACCAACTCATCAATGAAAACCAATTCCAAACATACACAAATCTCAGGTGTTGACATCAATGACAACCACTACCAACATAATTCACTTAAAAAATATGTTTAATTAAGCACCGAATTGATTCAAATGGTAAAGATATTTTTTTACTTCAAGAAACTAAACTTTCTTGTGAGCAAGGAATTGCAATCTTCTCAAAATGGTCTAAATTGAAATATTTAATTCCTTCTTCACAAGGTACATCGGGGGGTTTAGCTATGCAATAAGATAGTAATAAAGTTTTCATTGTCTCAATTGCCAACATTTCCCAGTGGATTTTAATAAAAGTTGAGAATTATCAATCTCATTTTTGAATTTTTAATGTTTATGACCCAATCTCCATAATTGGAATTTATTTTATGGAATTATTTGTTTATTGTTCTAGTAAATTTGAAAGAAGAAAATTCTCTCTTGGGAGGATATTTTAATGCCATTTTCAATTTCAAAGAAAAGTACGGGGGAATAATACTACCATTTAAATTAATCGAATATTTTAATGATTTAATCAATAATAATTCTTTATTTTATTATCCTCTCAAAACCAGTAGTTTTACTTGGTCTAATAGAAGAAAAAATTTCCATCTTATAGAAGTTAGGTGAGATAGATTATTTCTTTCAGCCATTTGGTATTCAGAGGATAAGTATTTCCATTCTTCAATTCTTCTCTTTTCAAGTTCAAGTCATTTGCAATAGATTCTTTTAGAGTTTGAAGGAAAAATAGAGTTAGATCACATAAAAATTCTTTCAAATTTGAGTTTGTGGTTTCAATATAATTAGTTCCTAATCGTTTCAAAGTATTGGCGAGAAAGTTATCCTTTTTACCTAGGCTCTAGAATGTTTCAAATATGTAAAGAAATCTAGTTTATGAAGCTAAAAATCTTATTGTAGAATGAGCATCATTTTAATCATATTAGTTCCACATTTTGTGAGGGTCAAAATCAACCTTTAGATTCTTAAAAAATATATTTTTATGTTCTACATCTATAAATTCATTATTTATTCTTAACACTAGGATGCAATGTTGTGACACCTATCCTAATACCTCTAGATATATCTCTTCTCATCCTCTCATTATTTTAATACCTCCGAGTTCATAATTATTTTCAATAATGGATCTCAGCTCCTTCATTATTGAATATCTAAAAATAATTTGACTAAAACTCTTTTGGATCTCCATCTCTCCTCTTTATCCTAGAACTAATAAAATATTTCAAATTCCTCCTTAAAATCTCATATACTCACTAGGGATTCTCTTTTTGAATCTTCCATTTGAACCCTCCATAATTTTAGTGATCTCTCCAAAATATTTTTACAAATCTAAACTCCATTATTCAAATCATTGGGATATTAATGACTCATTTCCATCTCCTATATCACCCTCCCCTATAGAAGAACACACCAATTTATGACTAGACATCCTCCTAGGATTGTTTTATAGCTAAAAAACCTTGAAAACACCACCACCACCCACACTTAGGGCTATTAGCACTAACCAATTTTTCTCCCTTAAAAACTTAATAGGTTGGATCTCTTATCATACAAGTCAATTTGAGATTGTGTAAGAAAAATAAGGCTCAATAAATTAAGGCAATCAATCATAGAAATTTGTAGGACTGTTAGAGTTAGATATACAAGTATATAGGAGCTTATCAACACCCATCTATTATGCACCAATATACCTCTATCAAATGTCATTTATTTATTGATAAAATCTCACTTCCCTTTGTCAAACTCAATCATCCCATTGATAGTCAAGAACATATCTTTATTTATAGGATAATCCCTTTACTAGACCTTTATATAGGACATAAGCATCTATCACTAAATTTCTTATGTCCTAAAACATTATAAACTCTTGAAAATTCCAAAACACCTTATTCTAAACTTTAAACTTGATGGAGGTAATGAGGAGGGTTTATAGGAGAATGTGTTGGCTATAGAGCCCAAGGACAAGTCGAGGAGGACGTCCAAACACATTGCCAAGCTGAAAAACTAGGTCATGAATGTTCTTGCAAATGATGCCAAGGTGATTTGTGAGGAAAAGGCTTCTAGGGAAAATACGGTGGAAATTGATGACTCGTCAGCTCATATCTTGACCAATGATGATCTGGAAGAAGGAAATAAGGGTCATGATGAGGAAGATGCTGAGAAAAAGAGTGCTAAGTCGGACTCCCTAAAGGTAGATCCCATTTCTAAGGAGAGGAATTTTCTTATCTAAATGATGAATCTTTCACAGTGTATGAGCTGCTGGACATGGCAAGGGTTGGGGCCACTGAAACTTTTAAATTGGCCAAGTGGACTCTTCAGGAGTTTAATAAAGTTAACATTAAAATTAGGGGTTTGAAGGAGAAATTGAAAAATGTGTCGAAAAGCTCAATGTTAGACATTCTGATTGACAGAATTGTGGGCCTAGAGTGTTCTTTCCATGATTTCAAATCTTTGTGTGAAGATCGGTTGGCTAGCTTAGAAGCCAAGGTTGTGGTCACCAATGTAGAAATTAAGAAGCTTTTGCATGTGTGCCATATTTCTATTAAAAATAGTGTGGACTCCTTGGAATTCTTGTTCTGAAAGATTAGTGAACTAAGGGAGGACCACTTGTACTTTTCTAAATTAATGGAGAAGGAGCATGCAGCCAAGGGCAAAGGTAAAAAGGGGGCGAAAGATGATAGCAAAGGCCCTGCTGCTAAAGGGTTTGTTGATTGGAAAAGGTCCTTTGAAGCTGAGAAGAAGGAACTTCTAGACATGATTGATCTACACAGGTGCCGGGAGCTTGAGGTGGCCAACACCTTAAGCGGTATGAAATAGTGCTCTATTCTCTTTGTCTGATATTTAATTTTTGTTGGGTCTCGATTTTCTTTTTGTTGTTTTGTTGTTGATGGGTGTTGCTGATGGTTTACTATTTTATCTCTCGTACAACACTCTATCTGTTTTGTTTCTTTGGTTCGGGTCTGCAGCGAGTATCTTTTTTCCTATCTTCTAAGCAACATTTTGTATCTCAAGTTGTAAAGGGTTTCGAGTCCCTTCAAAACCCATTTTTCTCGTATAATCAAAACATTAAACTTGATCATCTCTGGTGTGAAAATTCATATCAAACATTTTTTCTTGATTTTATTATTATTCTTTTGTAGTGTATATTAATTTCAAGTTCCTTTCCTAGCTCTTGTTATTTACTATATATAACATATTTAAATATTATATGTTTTACTAAATATTCCCTTAGATTTACTTAATATATTAGTCATGTAAAATTTTAATTTACATTTAATAATATTAGGTGGATTTTTTAATCTTTTACCTACTTTCCAAGGTAGGAAACTCATTCCAAAGGATCATATTCTAAGAAGCAACATCCATATCCTTATCTATATGATTTTTATGAGTGTGAAAATAAATACTTTCATTTTGTTTGATTTCTTTTATTTTGACATTGTATTCTCATGGTTTTTAGCATACAAGTCAAATTTTAGGTGAAAATTTAATTGTGAATAAAATATCTTGCACTTTTCCCCTTGATTTGGGAGTCACTTTGAATGATTATTCATTATACAATGACTATCATACAAATGTAATATTTTATATTGATTGAACCATAACCTAAGCCTTTGCATGCCTCCATATGTAGTCTCCCCCAAAGACTATTCTTTATCCTTATATTCATTTTTTTCCCACCATGGATTAGATTAATAGTTGTGCAATTGACTTGAGTTATATGTGTCGTCAAAATGATTCTTGAACTCTCAAAATTCAAATTTTAAATTTAAACTTAAGGTTGATATAACCCTCCCAAATAGTTGTGTTGAATTCATGTATAAATATGTTTCATTTGTGATCCTTGGAGTCTTATTTAAAGGGGTGATCCTAGCTCACTTTTATTTTCTTAGATCATAGAATCATACAACAATAACACTCAAGGTCCACACATTTATTGGCATAGTTAAAACATTTATTATCATATAACATGCTTACAAAATTATTTAAGGCTATTGTTACATTTTTGCCTATTACGTTCGATCATTTTAAAAGTTAACTTTATATTCTTGTGTGATTTGACACAAGGGAGATACTATTCATATCAGAGGCAAACTGCTAACCACACAACTAATTTTTGTGTGAAAATAGAAAAAATAATATAATAAATTAAAGAAAAATATTTTAAAAATAATAAAAAAATAGATCTACATATCTAGATTAGATTTGCACTTGTAAAAATTATTTTTATAGATACACAATTTATTTCATAATTACATACAAATCTACAATAATAAATAAAAACTTTAATTATAAAGATTTGTTTGAATCTTACTAATTTTTCAAACCTAAATAAATCACTTCTTAAAATCTATTATAATTTATATAACAAATTTTTAACTAAAATTATTATTTTACTATTTAATTTTTATATATTTAATTATATTCTATTATCAATCCAACCTTTTTATCAAAACAATTTCTAAATAACTTATACTATTATTGATTTACCTTTAAATTATGCAAATCCTTTTATTCTCTATTTTTAGTGTAACATGTTAAAGTTTGGAATAAATAAAACAAGTACATTAAGAGACATAAAAAACAATCACTATACCATTATAACTATAATGGGCCACATTGTAATAAGGGGTTTGTCGCCACCAAATTATTTGACAAATACCTCTAGGTGCAAAAGACAAATAATTTTTGAGCTTTAACTATAATTGAACCATATTCTTTGAATTAGATATTTTTTGTTTTAAGCATTTGGTTTGAGTTCTAAATTTTATTCTCTATACTATTTATTATAAACACCATTTGCATTAATTTAAGTAAAGTGATTTTTCTATTATTATTATATGGATATTTATAGAGATTCATGATTGACAACCATTCTATACTTTTGTTACATATTTGTTTTTTAATATATTAGATTGATTTTCTTGTACTGTTTTGGTTAGCTATAAATATGTTACAAGGAAAAAAATAATTCTTCTTAAGGAAATGGCCCTTTAAATTATGGGGGAAAAAAAAAATGATCAGTTGAGTTTAATACTTAAGAAAATAACTTCAAAAATAAAAAGATTGGTATGGTTAGTGAGGAGAGGACAAAAAAATGACTATTATAATATTTGATTTTATTAAAAAATTTAATTAAGGATTTATATGAGTAAATGTTAATTAATTAAAATGGTATAAATTAATAAATGTGATGTTTTAGGAAGTTATAAATTATTATTAAGTAGTTGTAAATGTATCATCAATTTAGAAGAAATAAGTATCATCTTAACATAAATATTTTTGCATAAACAAAGACCTACTTCAAATTAATCTTTTGTCATTTAAATGGAAAATCACATTAATTTCTACATTATGTGATTTTTCTCTCGAAATACCATCAAAATTTAATTTATACAAATGACCATGATTTTTTCGTGAAATTATAATTGACTCATACAAATTTATCATTATTCAAGTCTTATTAAGTACAAGACTCAACACCATAAAGAATGATAAAATCCTAATATACATATTTTAAGTACATCTATATAAAAGACTTTAAGAACTAGTTTATTTTATTTTACAATTATATAAGAATTATTTTATTTTATTTTGCAATTATATAAGAATTACTTTATTTTATTTACATTATTCATTGAATAATTATTTTTATTACGGAATAACTATTTTATATTGTGAAGAGTTGTTTTATTTTACATTTAAATTATTTTATTTACTTAAGAGTTATTTTATTTAGTTAAGCAATTTTATTTTACTTCAAATTTATTTAAGAATTATTTATTTTATTTTTATGTAAAGATTTATTTTATAGTTTTATTTTTTTAAATGTATGTTGGTTGTGTTTTAGTTTTTCATGTACATGGTGATGATATGATGTTTCACTCATATCATTATAGAATATCTCTCTAGATTTAAACTCTCTAAGAGTTTAACATTCATATTGACTTAAGTATTCACATATTTAAGATAAATGTAGTTTGGCATTTGATCATGATTCTTGGAGTGTAACTCTCACCAAAATACCAAGTCGCTAAATTAAAATGGAGTGATAAAAAGAAAAATGGCATACAATATAACAAGATCGTTTACCCTAGAAAAAAAATCAAAAAAAGAGAAAAATAACACTATATTAAATTACCCACTCATAATACAATAAGATATTTTGTTCTTGTGTTTGATAATAATCTATGTTTGAGCATTTATCAACACATTAGTATAATAAATAACCATGCAATATTATAATATAATGAATATACAAATCATAGTACTTAAAACTATTTAGAAGGTCCCAAATTTTTTCCATTGGAGGCTATTTCCCTAGTACCCTTAACCAAGGTGACACACAAACCCCCACTAATTATGATATGATATAAATTATATTTAAAATATAAAACATAAACGCATATCTAACAAAAAAATAATAATTTCTATTATATTATTATCTCAAAATATTAAATAAATCTATTTTAAAGATGCAAAAACATATCGATCTTGATGTTGCTCTATTAAATTTTTTATTTAGGATATACGAACCTTAAGATTATATCTCTCAACATTTGTTTATCTACTTTAATTATAATTTTATTTTAATATTATAATACCAATAATATTAATATTTTTAATAATTAAACATTTTAGTTAGGTTGAGAGGTGTTTTATAGTAGCATCATATAGCCTCATGTCATGAACATGTGAATTTATGTTTTGGAAAAAAATTACATGACTAATATATTATTCAAAAAATATACTTAAAAGGGGTGGGGGTTCTGGATCGATTAGCTAAAGCATCATGTTGCGGGAAAGAGATCACGAGGTCCAATCTCCTCCTGTCCCCATGGTACCAGAGAGTGTGTCACATCAACATCACCAATCACATGAAAAAAGTTTACTAGACACAACATACCAAAAATAGAATATCACATATAAATATATATAAAACCATATAAATAAAACTCTAGATTGTGAGAGAATACTCCACATTAGAAGTGGTGGTATTTTTTGGAGATACACATGGATTTGATGTGACATATCTCATCATTTTGAGTTTACTCTAGAGATAGTTTCAATGATTCCATTTGTGTGTTATGTGGTATATATGAGGGTTGTTGAGGTGAAGGTTCCTTTTTTTGTTTTATGTCTTTCTTCTCATTCCCCTACCCTCAATGGTAGTACCTTCTCTTTGTATTTGGTAATGTTTGGTTTTCTCATAGCCTTCTTACAGTTTTTTGTAGATTTTTTCTATGAACTTCATACATAATAATATAGTTATTTTATTATCTTGGTTATCTCGGGATTGAGACTTCAACGCCCACCTCATGAGATTGGTTGTTTCTTTGGGAAAGGATTTTTGTGGTTTGGGAGAAATGATCATTTTTTTTCTTGATGGATCATTTCTATAAATTATTTATATAAGCAATGTATCTTGAGAATGATATTTCTAAGCATCTTTTATATAGATATTTTAAGGATAGATATGCTAATTTTAACTCAACATTATTTGATCTATAAATAAAAAATATAGAAATATTTTGTTTAATAAAGATTATTTTGTTTAGTTAAGAACTTATTTTTTTTATCAATAAATGTGGCACTATAAGGTCACACCCATTTATATTAATATGATGAAATGTATATATATCCCCTTTAATAGGATAGGGGAGCTTGTAGGAGAGTGTTTTATCTACATTTGAACTACTTAGACAAAGTCTCTTAATACAATATTAGAAATTCATAAAATAGTCTCACAACAAAGAGAGTTAAGAATTATTTTATTTTAATTTAAACTATTTTATTTACCATATACACACATTTATTAAATAATCAATTTATTCTATTTAAATTAAATAAAAATATATTATAAATTACATAAATAATTACTTAAATAAAAAGACAAAAAAAAAGTATATTCACCTAAACAATATCTTATTCTACATATTAGTGTTATTTATTTTAGAAATAACATCTTTATATTAAAAAATACTTTAATTTTAAATATGTTTTTCTCAAATGCTTCTCTCGCTACTCTTAAATGTCAAAGGTATATCAATTCTATTATATTTAAATTTTATTGAGCCACCAATTACCTAAAAATAACTAGTAAACTTAAATAGATTTCAAATCTTTAGAATAGATCTAAATGTAATTAAAATTTTATCTATTAATAAAATAATAAAAAATCCAACCCTCACTTGAATCGATATTATATTCAATAATTTTATGAAAACGCACAAGACAAATGGACTTGACTTCAAAGCGAATGTGTTTACTCAGGAACAGTGATTCAGCGTTATTGGAAAAGGTGCTTTCGATTACGTAGGTGTCATGCCCACCTTTTGAGCATTAGAAAAATGGTCCCCGCCATTGAACAAGTCTAGGGACTAAAGTGAAGTCCAATCGAATAATAACACAACCTCCTCTCAATGACTCAAGTCTAGTCCAATCGAATGGTTCATCACCAAATACAAAAGTTAGTTGCTTTCTTGGACATTTCAAAGAGGGCTGCATACAAAATGCCAACAAGATCTTGCTTCTTAGTCTCATGCCCCTATCTCTTTTTTATGACTTCCAGGTCTTGCTATAATGAGTTGGGGTAGCAAGTAAGGCATCCTTAATCCTATTGGACTTGTTACATATAGCCCAAAGTACAAGATGGGCTTGGTATACTATACCTTAATTCAATGTACTTTTTTACTATTAAGTTGGACCATATAGGGCATTTATTGTAAGGTTGGTTTTTTGGAAAGTTTTGATGTGATATTGGATAGGTATTGTTATTGTCTTTTGTCCATGGTTTGTAGTGAATTGGACAGACAAGGTTTCAATGCCCATCACTTTAAAGTGTGAGTTTTAGCTCATTTCAACATCATATGGAAAGCTTGGATCTATTCTTACAGTTGAGATGGTTTAATTAGTCCTTGAGACATGGGTTGAGCTCCCAACCTCCTCTATTTGGTTGAACTACCCTATATAAGTTAATGGTCAACCCCTAGCTCTTTGTAAACTCTATAACAAAACATTACTTCAAATAAAGGAGTTTAGATATTTACAAATCTCTAGGACCTATGCAACCTTCATTATAAATCTCCATGATTGTTAATAGTTGGTTCCAATACCTCTCCCTTACATAGAAGGTCCCACTAAAATCAATGCTCTTATTCAAACATATATCTTGTTGAAGATGTCAACATTATGTGAATGCAATTTATTTAAGGATTGGTGATGGCCTAATAAAAGTAAGCTCATCATGTTTTATCTCAAACCTATGTATAGATTTCTACTTCCAGCTCACCAATATAACCTTAGATATAAGGATAAATAGAATTGTTCCTTCTCTAACCCCAAGTGGATTTCATGAGTGCCTCTCTTTTGAATTTTAATGCTAAATATCAAGCCAAGTTCATGGCTTCTAGAAGTATCTTCATTTCAAACTCCTTATGGGAAACTACATACATCTCCTTAACAATAGCCTTCATCTTTGTCCCAGTTTCAAGAAAAACAAAACCCTTAAGCACTCCTTTTGATTATGCTCTTCTACTCAGTTTATATGATCTTCCATCTTTGTTGCCCTACTTGTAATTTTGATTAATCTAAATTATTGTATATTTTTTAAAATTTTAAAAAACCATATAGCAAATAAAAATATTAATAATATCTGTGTACCTCAATTTTTAAATGAAAGATGTTTAATATTGATATTATGTTTATAAATTTAATATATCCTCTTTGATTTATAATTAATAATGGAGGGGTTTTAATAAGTTTGTTTGAAATTCGAATGTAACTTTGTTAAAAAATTATATTTTAAAAGAATTAATTTGTATTAGAGTAAATAATAATAATAATAGATGATATTTGATCATATTTTTATATTAATTTAGAATTCTTTTAAAAAAATAGAACACTTTTAAAATATTAATTAAAAGTTAAATTATATTATTTTTTATTTTATTGAATGGTATAATTTAACTGGTTAAATACAATTGGTGAGGATGATGATATATTATTTGATTACACCATCCATGGTGGTCTAGATTCTTTAGACGTGTAAGTACGTTATGATTAATCTCTAAATAACTTTGTTGAATTAGATATTCCCACTCATAACAAGTTTTTGATATAAAAAGCAGCAAAACAAGGGTGTTGTCCCTTTAGTGCAAGGCTCTGCAACCAACCATCAGCAGAAGAACATCAATAGCACATTAACAACCAGTCAACACTACAAACCAGACACCCTAACCAATTATATCAAAAACCACAACAAAAATAGGAGCAGGGTAAACATAGTATCAGCAAACAATATGAGTAAACTATCCAGCCTACACATAACATCAGTAAAATAGCTAAACTACTGATAATGTCGAACGTGAAACCCATGATTTTTAAAAAAGTTTCAACCAGAGCTCATCTTGGGCCATACCAGTCAGAATATAACATATAGATCATAAAATAGTCAACATAGAAATTAAAAAAAAATGATGGCTAGTACGGCCATTCCTGATCAAAATGTAACATGCCTCATGTCCCTAATCTTTCTTTCCACTGGATGGCTTGATCAGAGTTATAGTAGCCCAATCCTCGGTGAGGAACTTGAGAAGTTCCTTGCAATCAACATCCTCCTCCACATTGCCAGTGGAATTGCCCTTCTATAATAGGCATAGGGTAGTGGTGGATTTGTGCATAATCTTCAGAGCGAAGTGGGTAACATTGTAATACCCCTTCGTTTTGCCTTTTGGTTGGACAGTGTGTCCTTGTGTTGTTATGTTGCGTTGATGTGTTTCTGGATATTCAGATACCTTTATGTGTACTTTATGTTAGTACCTTGACTATGGTACTCGGCTGCTATTTGATCGCTATCTATAAAGCGACGTTAATGTTATCTTTTGGTGTGATGGTATTTTAATATGATGTTATCTTTATGTCATGTTTTGAATTAATGATGTTTATGCTTTGGATTATATTAATATGTTAGATTTGTTAGTTAGTTGCATTGTATTGGTGAAGGGGACGGTATCACATCACTCGCTTGCGAGCGCACTGTGATTCTGTGATTTCCTCTTCACGGTGTGCCTTATTTATGGCATATTTATGCATGTGGATATACTCTTTGTTCACAGGTTGACAGGTAGAGGACATCAACTCCACCTAGTTTCACAGGTGTGAGCGTGTCCAATGCCCAACGGTATTCGATTGGGAGATAGTAGCTAGGTTTTCCATGCCAAGTCATCACCCTAGTCCTAGTGTGTCATCAGGTGTTAGTCGGGTTGTGTTGCTTTGAATATTGTTCCCTCTCTTTGATTATTTAATTGTAAATTGAGAAGGGAAATTAAATGGCTTTATGTATTTAAGTGGGTGATTAAATTAATCTGGTAATGATGTTAGAAATGTTATTTAATTTAATTAATAAAAGGATTTAATCTTGGATTAAATTAATTTTATTGATTAATTAAATTGATGATGTTTAAATCAGATAAGTATTTCATTGTGAAATTATGGATTTAATGTTTGAAAATTGGAAAGATTAAATTGGAAATTTAGAAAATAATTTAAATTGTATTTTTTATAAAAGTTTGAATTCAAAAATTGAAAAAAAGAGATATTTTGAGATATTTTCCATTTTTTGTTTTCAGAAATTGATGAGGGTTGTTGTATGGATATTTTGAGGATTTTCATTATTATTGGATTTTTCTTAACAAGTTGGAGAAATTGAAAATAGAGGAGAGGATGAAAAATTGAAAAAAACAAAGGAGGAAGGGATTTTGATTTGGGGGTTTTGGAATTTGTTAAAACAAGTGGGATTTCTTGGAGGAGCTGGAATCAGGAAGAGGTTTTAGAGCACCATTGACAACCTATCAAGCGTGGTGGAATCAAGTTTTCTTTTCATTAAATTATTTTCATTTTGAAAATATTCATAGAATTGTACTTGTTGTTTGAAAAATGTTTATAAACTCTGTTGATTGCAAAGAAAAAACCCATCTTGAATCTTGTTTTCAAAACTTGAAACTTGTATTTGAAAGTTAAATTTCTCAAAACAAAAGAAAATGTTCTTGGCTGTAATTTCAATCTTATTTGCTAAATCTATTTCTTCATTTCCTTAAAGAGATGTTGAATCCATGTATATGCTTATATAAATATATATTTTGTTATATATATTTATATATGTACCTCTACTTTTCCTTTAAAAATTTCATCTCATGGGGTTGTACTGTCTAAAATTTCAAAAAAAAAAACCCCAAATGGCGTGCTCGGATTTCAAAAAATTCGTAGGGGTTGTTTTGTTTAATTTTATTTTTTTTTAAATATAAAAAAAATTGCTTTGGGGGAGGCACTGGGGGCTCACCCCCACCGCGCCCCCATGGGAGACGCGTTGGGGGGAGCCACGCCCAGCGCGACCCCTGCAATTGCTAACCCACCCGATGCGGTGGTTGCTTACACAATCGCCGCCACAACTGCTGGTGGGTAGTTGTGCTATGCACAACGCCACCGGAGGTGGTGGCCGGCTGTGTACATAGCCACCACTGCCACCGGCAGTGCCTACTAGCCAACGCCAAAACCCTCTGCCTTCGCTTGGACCCTGCGCATGACCGTCGCTGCCTGCAACACGCAACCGCCCAACCCTAACCGCCTGGCCTTAAGCACGTGGCCTAACCCTAATGGTTGGCGCATGACCCGAGGCATGAGTTGGGTGGTATATACATATATATATATATATATATTAAAATGTATTAGAATAATTTAAATGTAATTGGAAGATATTAAAGTATTGAGGAAATGATTTGGTTAATAGCATGATTTAAATATAATTGAGGGATTTAAAATATTGTGTGTTTAAGCAAATTATTATTGTTTTTATTTTAAAAATAATATATTTGAAAAGGTAATTAATGGAGTTGTAAGTAATATGTTTAATAGCAAGTCAATTGATTTCTTTTAAAATGATTTAGTTTATAATGAGGAAGCAATAGTTATTTACGTCATTGAATTTTGATTTATATGATAAATTGGTTAATTTATCATTATTTAAATGCAAGTAGCGAAATAAAATAATTAGTATTAATTTCTCCCTTATTTGAAAAGACGTGTTTAAATTTAGTTTATTTGATGTGAAATGTTAGTGAGAAATGGATTTAGTAAATCCAAAGTAGAATTTAATTCTCATCTTCTTGCTCGTCGTGATTGTGAACGGGTTTTGTCTTTGTTTGGTGGAATTGAGTTATAAAGTTTAATAAGTCTTCCAAATGGGGTTTTCCATTATGTGGGTTGTCGTATTATGTTTGTCAACCTATTATGAATTCCCTTGAGTAGTGCTTGGTGTCTAGTCAGTGTTTACCCGGTTTCCACGAACGGGAATGTTTTGTGCCTCCTGTTGGATTAGGAGTGGATTATGTGAGTTATGTCTCCTTATAAGGAGTGACCTCGTTATGCGGTTTGTTGCCTCCTGTGTTGGAGTGAGTTTCATTTTATGTCGCCTCCTGTGAAAGGAGTGGTTGTGATATCTTGTTTGTTGCACTTTGTACCCTTGGAGTATGGTTAAAAATGTGTGTTGTCAAGTAGAAGAGTGGCTTCCGTTAGGGGCTAGAGCCCAAAGAGGTAAGATTGGGTAACCTTCGGAAGTAGTTTAATCAAGTGAAACTAAATCAATACTTATAAGATTAGGACTAACTTCTCACTAATCAAGATAAGTTGGCCTCACTCATAGACACAAGGGGTCGTTTAGACTTGGGATGGGTGGGAAGGCCTAGAATGGCAAGGTCATCTATCCTGTCTGTACGTAAGGTATTTGATCCCACATTAGTAAGTATGAGGGCTAGGGGATCGGTAGAGGCCACCAGGTTAGCCGGAGCCTATGAAGATCCGCTTGGGTAACTTATGACGAGCTGTGTGATGACACTCTATCTAGGACAACAGTTGGTACTTGTTTATTGTGGGTATGGTTTCCGTAACATTCCTGATGCAACCATGTTAGAGTTGTACTTGAGTGGTACTCGTGTTGTATTAATGTTGTACTTGTGAGGTACTTGTGTGGTACTTGTGTGGTACATGTGTTTGGTTGTTTCAGTTTGGTTCAGTTTTGTGTTAGCCTGTGTCTAGAGGTAGATTTCCTTGGCTAGGATTCCTTGTTACTATCTCCTAGCACGGGGGGTGGGCCTTTGGGTTCCACTTGGTTGGGTGGCATGCATCTTAATTTGTTGGGCTTTCTTCTTGTTCATGTGGATGAGACTTCTAGTTGGAGAGCTCATGGGATTCAGTTTTAGTTCTTGCTTTATTTCATTTCAGTTGTTCTTGTGATTTATTACCCCTCATTTGTTATCGAGGTGGAAAGTTGTAAGTGTAATCGTGTTCTTTGGACTTGCCTCATTCGGGGAATGAGAGATGTAATCTTATTATTTAGAATGGATTAATGAAATTGAAAGTTATCTCTTATGCTTGATGTAATTATCTTTTTGGAGTGCATGTGTTTAATTATTAATTAAATAATTGACATGGTTTAAGTTCATGTTTTTTGTTCACGTTCTATATGACCTCTGTCTCGTAACCTTAGAGGTTGTTGGCATTAGTTAGTGAACTTTCTTATTAATTGTACTTAACAAAAAAAAAAATAGTTCGTTTAAGTAGTTAATTGCACCTCTAGGGTTGCGTGGCAGGGCGTTACAAACATCCTAGAGCTATTTTTCCATATTTTCCATCTTGTTCTTAAGTTTTTCAACCTCCTCCCAGATATTGCCATGTTTTCTTGTCGTTTCCTCCATGGGGGCCTTCCCTTGAGCAATAGCCGAGGCTCTAGTCTTAACTCCCTTGGCCCTAACATTGGAGGACCCAAAGAACCCTTTTTTAGACTTTCAGAAACATGGGAGGAGCTGCTAGCAGAAGCAAACAGGGCCTCCTCCTCCCCATACTTCACATCCTTGCTCTTGTTCTCACTTTCCTCCCCATTGTCACACTCAGAGGCCTCTGTGAGACTCTTCTCTCTTTCAGGCTTAGTAACCAGTCTACTAGACCTATGAGGAGTGTTGGTTTCTTCAGTGATTTCAATGTCAGAATCAATTTGTTGTATTCTGAATTTGGTTTTCTTGGAGCTTTAGCTTTAACTTTGGGGGTAGGGGCAATACATTTCTTATCCTTCTTATTTCCAACAGACCCAAAAATAGGGGACGTATCCTAAGGAGGGGTTTTCAAAGCTTGGTTTTTAATACACTTTTTCTTGCTAGGGCCAGGGATATCCATGATACTAGTAGACGATGGATTGGAGGAAATAGGGACTTCATCAACAATAATGGGCCGATGAGGGTATAGGGCTAGGTGAAAATGTTAAAGTCTAAACATAAACCCCTAGTCCAGAATGGTAAAATTCTTACCCAAATTCATAGCTTCAACTGCATCATTCACAATATTTTCCATAGAATGCAAAGGAAAAAATAAAATTGAAATATTGTTGTGATTCCTGAGGTGATTGAGAAAATGAAAGTGGTAATAGTAATACACATTGAATATCCCTTCAAGAGTAAAATATTTCATCATGACCATGCACACTCTATCCTAGGATTCAGGAAGCTACTCGCAGTCATAGCCACCTTGAAGTTTAACCGACTTTTTGTCCCCATAGAAGAATTATTTGAGGCTAGCTTGGTCTGAAACCTTGCTTGTTTTCTTCCATTTTCTCCCATCCATAGCAAGACCAATGGACTTAGCAATAATCTCCTCGTTCACTTCAAACGAAATACTCCCCACAATCACCCTCCTATCAACCCAAGAGGTGACAAAATGTTTGGAAAGACTTTCGTCAAACCCCAACATACATTCCATGAACTGGGTAATTCCTCCCTCCTTACAAATATGCCAAACAGTGCCATCCTTCTTCCATTTGTCGAATTTATCAAGTTCAACATGAACTCGGTCTCCCCCCATGACACCAACAAGAAAATGGCGATAAGAAAAAGCAGTAACAAAGCAAATGCAAGGCGGAAGATAAGTGAGAATGAGAGTAGCAAAGCAATAAAACCCCAATTTAGAACCCACCACCACAAAATAATAACAAGATAATAACTGTCAATCCACGAAAGTATTGCAAGTAGTGCCTTCCCACATAACCAACTTGAAATTGGTAGTTCCCTTGTGTGAGGAGTTCATCGCATAATAAAGCACGAGGACATTAATAAATCCAGACATCACCAAAAATCTAAGAAAATTTGTGAGGTCGATGGAGGTGACACAAAATTCGAAGGGGTTCAAAAAATAATGAGCCTTTCGGTCACATCAAACATCAAGAAAATACACGATGGTGTCAAGTAAAATAAAGTACATTCCACGAGGCCAACCCATCTCATAGGCCTTCCCATACCACAACGACCAATTTTTGAAATTTAAAACCCCGCCAAGATGACAAGCAAAGGTTGTCCAACTCCAAAAAAGGGCAACAAAACAAAATTTATTATCTTCCATGGTGAATTGAGCAAGAATCCTTCCTCGGGAGGGAAAGAAGAGGCAAAGAGTATTCCTTCCTCCAACAATGTAGCCCCTTAAGATCAATCCCCAAAGTAGCCAAACTGTCAACAAATGCATTTCCTTCCCTAAAAACATTCTATAGGGTAAACTCCTCCAAACTAGTAAGGAGAGATCTAATATCCTCAATTATCCCTTGAATTAACCATTTAACTGACATTGTACCTTTTGTGGCCTCAATTATCAAACGAGAGTCTCCCTCAATTTGCAAGGTTCAGACGTCAATCGACAACGCAAACTTAAGCCCCCATAGAAGTGCCATACCTTCTGCCTGATTATTTGTGTGTTCTTTTAAATTTCTTGTGTAGGCAGCAATCAGACTGCCATTATGGTCCCTAACTCCTAACAAGTTAATTGAGAGTCAACTTTTAATTTAAATATAGACAAACTCATTATAATATAATTGACTTAAAAATAAAAATACCAATATCTATACAATTCAATTATCTTCATAAAAAATGTATATTTAATTTAAAAAATATATTCTAAATGTAATGCCCTGCCACGTAACCCTAAAGGATGTTGCAATTCACTTTTAAGTGTACAATTTTATTTTTTTATTAGTGTAATTAACATACATGTTCACCAACAATTGAAAGCAACCTCTAAGGCTACGTAACCAAGATTACTTAAACCCACACATACATCAATATACATCCATAGCATTAAATGACAATAATAAATGAGTACTTAAACAACATAGAGATACAACATAACGTAAAGAGATATACTGTAACCAAACTCCATGTTCATTAACTTAATCAAAAGGTTACATCACTCATTCCCAAAATGAGGCAATAATACAAATGTGTTGCAATATACATAAATCCACCTCAAATACAAATGAGGGGTAAGAATAACATGATTGAAATTGAAATATATACATTTCTTGAATTAAAACAGGAACTGTGAGCTCTCCAATTAGATACCTCGCCACCAAGTATTGAAGATCAAAGGGGGACCCAACGGTGTATGGTGCATGTTCCACCCAATGAAGTGGTACCCGAAGGCCCACCCTCCATGCTAGGAGATAGTAACAACACAACATGGACAAATTCTACAACCACTAACCACAGGTTGACTCATACTAACTCATACTGACACAACCAATCAAATGAACTATACAAGTCCAACTCTAACATGGTCACATTGCTTCCAAACATAAAATAGATCAAGTATGTTAAGAAAATCATACACATAAAAACAAATAACAACTATTGTCCTAGATAGAGTGTCATCGCATAGCTTGTCATGAGTTCTCCTCTGGGAATCTTCATAGGCTCTGATAATCCTGGCCCCCATACTCACTCATGCAGAATCAAATACCTCTCGCAAGGACAAGATAGATGACCTTTCCATTCCAGGCCTTCCCACTCATCCCAAGCCTAAACGAGCACTTGTGTCTATGAGTGAGGTTAATTTATCTTGTTTGGTGTGAAATGCTACATAATCTTCTAAGTATATTAATTTAGTTATCACTTGATTAAACCACCTCTGAAGGTTACCCAATTTACCTCTTTGGGTTTTGGCGCCTAAAAAAAGCCACTCTTCTACTTGACAATATACCATACAAAACTAAACCCCAAGGAAATCCCAAGTGCATACAGACTAGACAAGACAACCACTCCAACTCTAGGAGGCAACATATAATGAAACTCACTCCAAACACTTGGAGGCAACAAGACACAATGTACTACCCAAAGGAAATACAAATGGTTGACATAACAAATCGATAACCCCCATCCTCTAGATCCCTCTTGAAGACCTACATATTAAAGACACAATTAACCCATCTCCCCAATCACGAACACCGAGGAAATAATCATCTAAGGCAATAGCAAGGAAATAATCTACCTTTGGATATGCTAAATCCATTTCCCTTTCAAATGCATTTTAGTAAAAATAACAGTTGCCCTTTCAAAATAGTTGAAATAACTAAATAATTGTCTTTTATTAACAGATAAATGAAAAACTAGTTTTAATAAATAAATCAAATTCATTGAATACTTTTAAAAACAACATAAATCTTTCTGCAAACTAATTATATTGATTTCCTCCAATTGTTCATAAATATACATCCATTTTGAAATAAAACTATTCTAAATACAAAAATATACATTTAATATATATATACATACATAATTATATATATTGATATATAATTATGTATATACAGTTATAATATATATTCATTAGATATATATTTAATATTTTACATACCAAATATATAAAACATACATATATATACATTGTATATGCATAATATACATATACACATATATACACAATGTGTATATATATATATATATCATATTATTGAGTAAACAAAATCGAAATCATAAAAAAAAGTCGAAATTCCTTAATAAAGTGGGCAGACGAATTTCGTTCGTCTGCAATTTGGTTATGCAAGGAAAACCCTATGTTTGGGGTGGTTGTGCTAAGCACAGTCGAACCCAAACATATGGGCACAATCTGTGTGAGGAGAGGGGAGGGGCTGTAGAGGCCCTTCCTCCACAGTCGTCCCCTCATGGGGGCAGCGGTGGTGGCAGCGCCTCCCTTGCCTCCCCCACCCATTATATGGAACCCCTAAAACTAAAACAAAAATATGTCGAATTCATTAATTAAAGAATTTTGGTTATTTCAAACCCTTAACAATGGACGTCATATGAACGACGATACAGTCAATATTTATATTTTATTAAAATAAAACATGTATATATATATATATCTAAAAATGAATTTCAACATAATAGATAAATTGAAGAAATTTTTCCAAAACATTCACCTACAAGTGAAATTTATAAACTCTCTAGAAGATATTCAAATTTACAGAGGCTTTTACATTAAACCAACTTAAAAGCTTTCTCAAATCTCAAAACATGTAAGGAATCTACTAATTTCTTTCAGAGGTTTACAATCAATTTCTAATATCTTCTAGGTTTCTCCACCACAAAATTTCCAAACATAGAGGTTTCACAATTTCCTTTTACTATAGAGGTTTAATTTTCTAAAAATCTAAATTTGTTTTCCTCTAGATTTGTTTCACAGTTTAGATCTAATAAATTTCTCAAATATCACAATTTATATTCTTTGGTTTTTACTGTAACTAATATTTTCTAAATATCTTCACGGCAATAACAAAAGCTTTAAATTTCCTTTTTCTAAAATAGATTAACTTTCCTTAATAGATCTAGCACAACATTTAATTGCAACAATACAATTTCAATACAAGTTTAAAACAAATCTAATTACACAAGAAAAGAACTTGTATCAAGAAGCTTCTGAAGAATTGAAGTTTTGATACCGAGCCTCTTCCAAAGCTTTCATAGCTTCCTCCCAGCAATACAATATTTCCAGAACCAAATTATGTATCCAAATTCATAGCAACTATACTAAAACAATTCTTTTAAATTTCCTACAGCCAAGAAACCTCTACAATCTTCTGTGCTTTTTTTCAATTTTTCATTCCTCTCCAAAAATATCTTCCTCCAAAAATATCCTCACACTCCCATGAAGAATCTTTCCTCTTCTCTAACCAAAATCCCAAATTTTCCTCTGTGAATAAATTTTCAACAACTTCTTCATTAATTTTAACTATAACATGCTGGCAATTAACAAATATCTTTTAACAACCAAATTTAATTTCTCAATATAATTTAATAATTTCAAATTCCAATTTAATTCCAAATTGAATTTAATTACTTCTAATTCAAATTTAATTCCCAAATTAAATTAAATTCTCTTTTTCAACTTTCTAAATAAACATATTTAATTAATCAATTTTAATTACTTAATAAACAAATTTAACCTAATGGATTAAATTTAATTTACTAAATAAATTAAATTTAATTAATTAATTTAAATAAATAGCTTCTATCACAATGTCTAATTTTAATTAAATAAATATCAACATTATATAATGCATAATTTTTTAACATTTATTTTTCATAATCAAGAATCCTTCAGAATTAAACAATATTAAACAAGGCAACCGATGACACAACAAACACGACTAATGACACACTATGACTAGGGTGTAGACCTGACACATGTTACATAGCTACTATCTCCTCTTCAACTTAACTGTTGAATCAACACACTCAAACCTGTGAAACCAGGTGGAGTCGATGTCCTATACTTGCAAACCTGTAACGAGATAACAAAGATCATATATATAAGCAACATAAAATAAGCACCGTGAAGAGGAAATCACATAATCATAGGGCATTCGCAAGCTAGTGATGTGATCCCGTCCCCTTCACCAATACACTCATCATAAACTAACAATTCATAATACTCAAATATCTCATGAACAATAAACATGTTAAAGCAACAAGTATTTTACACCAATTAAAGGATGCCAAATAAAACATCAAATAAGATACATCACATCACCCAAATAGTTTATCGCTCTATAAATAGCGATCAAATAACACACATTATAAAGTATGCAAAGTATCATAGTAACTGAAACTAAAACAAAGCAAGGAACGATGTTAGAACAAGAAGCTAAAACAGAAGGGTATTACACTAAATAATATTTAATTATTCCATTTACATTTTATTACATATTTAAATTCATAATTTTGTTGTAATAATCAAATTACATTCCAAGCATCTTTATTTTCAAGAAAGTTTGAAAACATAAATTTTCAAAAGTGTAGATGGTAAAAGGTCCACTATTTTTATGGGACACATTTCTACATGTATAAACTAATATTTTAAATATCTATATAAAAAATAAAAATTATTATATAATCTTAAACCTTTAGACTCGTTGTGATGCTATTTGGATACCTTCTAGTTTTGTGATTTGACGATGTTTTTTAACTTGACATACATTTCTCATATATGTTCTGTTTCAAGATTAAAAATCATCAACAACAATATTCTTAATCTACTTTTATAGAAAAGGCCATCTCAAGGAGTTTAAGTTTATTATAATGGTAGAGATAAAAATACTTTTTAAAATAATAATTATAATTCAATATTTTAAATATATAAGTTGAGTTTAATTAATTGATTGATGATAAATTATAAATAAACATGAAATCAGATTAGACTTGTATACATTGAATTTGATAAAAGGTGAATGTTGACAATGTCACACTACAATAAAGATTTGATATTGACATTTGAGTTTAATTAACCAAATGATGATAAACTATAAATGAAAATGAAATAAGACTAGGCTTTTATGCATTGAAGTTGATAAAAGGTGGTTGTTGACAATGTCACACTGTGCAACAAAGATTTGATATTGACACTTTGATATTGGCCTATTGATCAAAAGTTTGAGACAAATGAAATTAAAGAAGCTAGCTATTTGTGACATAATTTCACTAGTGATCATGTATCTAGGTGGCATGATCTTATCTAAATAGCATGATTATATGAAAATCAAATTTAGATATTTGATAAAAAAAAGTGTAGGAAAAATAAAAGAGAACTCGTTGAGGGGGAAAAAATGGCGTAGTGTGAGGAGGCAAAAAGGCAAAGCAAAATTGTGAAGGCTCTAGTCAAAGGTGATCATGGCGATGAGAAAAGGAGCAAGGATTTGGTTTCTAATGCTACTATCTTGAATCAGAGGGGTTCTCCTAGGGTTTTCTAATCAAGATCGGATCCCCAGCTATGGGAAAAAGAGACAAAAGAAGAAATTTCGCTAGATCATATCAAGGGTCGGGTGATCAATGAACAGTGGAGAGATCATAACAATCATCCAGACTACAAGAATAATGAAGGGAATCACAATGGTTCTGGCTGGAATGGGATACCTAGGTATGATATTCCTCAGCCCTTCCAACGTAGACATCGAAGATTCAATGACAATCAAGGTGGTCCCAAAAATATTGGTGGTGGAAAAAGGAATTGGGGTAGACGAAAAAACCCTAGATGGGGTCATTCACACACATGGAACACAAATAGGCACATGGTAAATCCTCAACAACAGGATCCAAATCTAGAGGAAAAAGGTCCAACTTCTAATTTCAATGGAAACTATCACAATAAGGCCTAGGAGGACAAGAACAAGTTGAACCAGAGGAGAGGCAACAAAAAGACAATGGTTTTTGGCACAAACAAACTTTAGCTGGCAATTGCATGATTGGAAAAAAATGGGCTTACTACTAAAATGGTATGGTAGGGATCTCAATTGGGATAGTATGATTAGTTGGTGGTGTGAGCATTCGGGGGGTAAAATGCAATTTAAAGCCCTAACTAATGGGTATTTCACAGTGATTTTCTCATTGGAAGCAATCAGAGAAGAGATCGAAAGCAGGATATGGTTAATGGATGATTGAAAATTCTATATTCATAGATGTGTGGTGGGTGTTGATCCCCTTCACCACAACATGGAATGGATTTAGGACTAGTTTAGATTTCCCAATTTACCTTTGGAATTTTAGGAACTTGAAATACTAGAAGATATTAAAAATCACTTAGGAAAATTCATATGTGTTGAAGAAAGACTTGGTGAGGATGGGATACACACCTATGTAAGATTGTGTGTGGAAAACAATCCTAACAGCCCGCACTAGAGAGAGATTGATCTCTTCACTGATTAGGGAATTTGGTTGCAAACTTTGATTTTGGATCCATGCCCTAGTGGCGCCCTTATCAAGACACTTGGTTGGCATCAATCTTCTGGTGGAATAGTTGGTACTAGCAATGCTGTTCCAATTCAAAATTCAGTTAATGGTGGTGACCCCAGTCCCTCCAAGGTAAATTCAGTTGGGAAATCTGACTTTGATCTTTTGGAAACTTGAGTGGCAGATCCATACATAATGCCAAAAGAACCCCCTACAATGGAGCAGAAGGAGGATTTGGTGAGTGAAAAGAAACCATTAGATAAGAAAATAATGGAAGCTCTGGACTTGATGAACCCCAACATTCATGAAGATGATCTTAACTCCCTTATCGAAGTAGGGTATGAATTGGTTGAATTGGAAAAAAAAGCCAAAAGTGGTTCACTCAACTTGGAGACTATTGGTTTGGATGAGGACTAGGTGGACGACCATAGGCTAGAAGAAGTTGATCAAGAGTCAGATGAAGATTTTTCCTCCCCCAAATCAAACAAGCACATCAAGGTCATGCTTGATGAGAAATTGGTGGTTGGAGATCTGGTAATTTTCCAAAATCTAACAACTAAGCTATCTCTAGATTGTGGAGAGAACAAGAAAAGAGGTCAAATTCCTAATCAGGAGAAACTTAAATGAGATGGTGAGTCTAACAATCAACTAAAGATTAGCGAGATGTTGAAAGTAGGGAAGGGTAGGTCCCTTCCTAAACAACAATGAAAATTATATCCTGGAATGTTAGGGGCTTAAACACCACTAACAAGAAGTGCATTTTAAGGCACGGATTGGAGTCCTTTTAGGTAGACATTTGCTTACTACAGGAAACAGAATTAGGAGAATAGGAAAATGAGTGCTTTAGTAAAATCTTGAAGATGTGGAAAATGGTTGGGGTTAACGCTACTCGCCCCTCTTGTGGTTTATTAACTTTGTGGCGACTGAAAAAATTTGTTGTTAGAAGAAGTGGCCTCCAATATTTGTTTAATCATAAGTAAGGTAAGGAGTCTTGCATCCAACTTGTGTTTTTTTATCAATGTATATGGTCCCATCACCTGAATTCAAAATAGAGAAACCTGGAGTGAGATAGATACTGTATGCAATAATCCCACCTATATATTTTTTCTACTTGGGAAGGATTTCAATGCCATCTTGAGAGAAGAAGACAAAAAGGGTGAAGTGGGGAGGAGATTGCAGTCTTAAATTGATTTTGAAAACTTTGTGTAGAGAAACATGTTATTAGAAATATAGATGGGCAATGGGAAATATACTTGGAAAAACATGAGAAAAGGTTTTTTTAGTATTGCAAAGAAATTAGATAGATATTTGTTCAAATGGGATATGAGTCTATTTCCTTTCAGTTTATAGAGAAAAATAGTGTCGATCTTGGGTTCAAACCACTTTCCCATCAGTTTGGAAATAATTGGGGAGAGAAAACCTGTCAGTTTCCCTTTCAAGTTTGAAAATATATGGTTCAAATATCCAAACTTTTTAGATATGATTAAGAAATGGTGGATGGAGTGCAATCCTAGAGGCTCCAATTTGTTCAATGTGGTGACCAAATTAAATTTGATCAAACTTGAATAACTTGAATAAGGAGTATTTAAAAAATATTTTCAAGGAAAAGAGGAGAACAGAAAAAGCCCTAATGACACTAAATGAAAAATTGGTGGAGGGAATGGATATCAACAACTTTAATTAAGAAAAAGAGCTGATGAATAAACTAGGGGACATTTTGGCTAAGGAAGAGATATTTTGGTGGCAGAAGTCCAAAGAGCTTTGGTTGAGAGCTAGTGACAAAAACACAAAGTTCTTTCACAATTCCACAAAAGTGAGAAGGGAATTCAATAGATCACATACATCAAGGCCCTTGATGGGAGAATTTTACACAAAATAGAAGAAGTCAAAGAGGTTATAGTTGAATTTTTTTAGAAACTTTTAAATGAGTGGATAGGTTCTAATTTGGAGGTGCAACAACTCTTTTTGGAATGCATTCCTAGGCTAGTTTCCAAAGCTCAAAATGAAATGCTAACAAGTAAATTCTCAAAGGAGATAAAAGAGGACCTTTTTCAATAAACCTTGACAAATATCTTGGCCATGATGGGTTTTCCACCACCTTCTTTCATAGATGTTGGGATATTGTGGGAAGGAGGTGGTTGAGGTGATTGAAGATTCTAGATGCTTGGGTAGGGCCTTAGGGTAGTAAACAACACCTTCATCGCTCTCATCCCAAAGAAGGAGATACTAGAGTCTCTAGAAGAATATCGGCCAATTTCACTTTGCAATAATCTCTATAAGATTTTAGCCAAAGTTGTGGCTAAGAAAGTTAAGAATATTTTACCAAATATTATCATGGAGGAACAAACAGGTTTTTTCCCAAGAAGGTCAATTTTGGATGGAGTGGTTATCACCCAAGAGGCCATTAATTCAATCCAAAAAATAAAAATACAATCTATGTTGATAAAACTTGATATCAAGAAAGCATATGATAAAGTTAATTGGAGATTTTTTTTCAAGGTCCTCGAGGAATTCAGATTTCATAAAGGTTGGAAAAATTGGATCTTCAAATGGATTGCCAGCCCCAGATATTCGGTCCTTATAAACAATCCCCCATAAGGTTTCTTTAATGTTTCTTGTGGTCTTAGACAAGGGGACCCATTATCGCCCTTTATTTTCATTATCATAGATGAGGCCCTTGGGAGATCTTGCTCCAAGGCTTAGTGTGATGGTTGTGTTGCAGGGGTCCAGATAACCCGTGGAATGTCATAGATCACACAACAACACTTTGTTGATGATATAATGCTATTTTGTTAGGCTTAGGACTTAGGTGAGGCAAGAAATTTCAAAAATATCTTGGACCAATACTCGTTGGCATTGGATCAAGAAGTCAACAAAGCAAAGTCAAAAGATTTCATTTTTAACACAAACATTGGTAGAGAAATTTAGATCATGAGAATTCTAAAATTCAGAAAGGGCACTCTACCTTGCAAGTATTTGGGGTTGCCTCTGGCAAAGGGAGTGTTGCTAGGGAAGCTTTGGAACCCCTGTTGGACAAGGTAAAAAACAAGTTGGCATCATGGAACTGCAGATGGCTCTCATGGGCTGAAAGGATCACCATGCTCAAGTCATTAACTATTGCAATCCCAATTTACATGATGTCTTACCTTCCCTTATCTAGCATAGCCAACAAAGAGCCCAATCAAAAAATGAGGACCTTCTTTTGGAAAGGCAACTCCAAGCAACACAAATATCCCCTAATCAAGTGGAAGTAGATATGTGAGTGGAAAGAGATGGATGGTGTAGAACTAAAGAATTTTCTCATGTAGAACAAGGCTCTGGGAGAAAAGTTGGTTTGGTCAAAACACTCAAAGCAGGATCTCAAATGGGTCAAGATTCTAAAAGTGAAATATTTGGATGAATAAGTCTAGAATTTCCACTTTGCAAACACTCCTTTGTGGTTCAAGGATTTGGAATTTTATTAGAAGTAGCAGAGACTTGATTCTAAGGAACTCGACATGGGAAATCAAGGATGGTTGCACTGTGCTATTTTGGGAAGATTCCTGGGAAGGACACTAGAAAATTGTTGATTGGGTGGAATTGGCACAAGAAAAAATCATCACAAAACAACTTTGGGGCAACAAAGTGAGGGATTACATGTCGATTTCATTAGAGAATGGTGGATTCACACATCAGTGGAAAAGAATAAGAGACACTGGGTTGGATAATAGGACCGATGAAGCTTACAAAGCTACTTTGACCTAATGTTCTATCTGTCTCAGACAAGACCAAGAAAAATTAAGGTGTAATTCTTCTCCATCTAGGAATTACAATGTGAAGGATGGATACAAAGTATTGAGCGGCACTGACATGGACGACGATGCTAGGCTACAGATCAATCTATGTTGGAGCAAAGGCTTCCTTCCAAAGGCAGGAATGTTTACTTGGGTTGCTTCTCAGGGTAGGGTTCTCACTACAAATAGATTTACCAAAATGGGATTTGAGAGTCCTATTAGATGTATTCTTTGCAAGCAAAATGAAGAATCTAGGGACCACCTCTTTCTTAATTTTCCTTTATCTATGAGTTGCTGGAACTGGCTTAGTGCTAAGCTACAATGGCAATATGAATTTCCAAATAACCTTTTGGATATGCTCAATTGTTGGCCTTACCTCCATAAATTTTTTTATGTTTGAATGCCTTTGGATCACAAGTCCCTCGGTGTTAATATGGGAGATCTGGAAGGAAAGAAATAGGTGTCTCTTCCAAGGCAAAGAAATGTCAAAGTAGTCATTTTTAAATAAGGTTAAGGCAAGAATTATAGATGTGGTCAATTCAAGGGTAGAAAATCCAAGCCACAAAAAAGTGAATTTCATAGTTTGGGATGCCGACATGCACAGGAATTGGCATGGTTTGAAAATTCTAGCTTATATTGGGGAGGGTGGAATTAAAACTTAGGAAGCCAGAAAGTTGGTGCATTGGGAACCTCCGGATGTTGGGTGGTTTAAGTTGAACTTTGATGGTGCGGCTAGGGGAAACCCTAGTGTGTCGGGGGCCAGATGTATTGTCCGAGATTGGAATATAAATATTTTTAGTAGGGTGGCCAAACCTCTTCCCATTGGAACCAATAATGTAGTAGAATTACTAGCGTTAATCCTTGGTCAAAAACATTTTCAAGAACTAAACATATAAAACATAGTAATTGAAGGGGATTCTTCTTTGGTCATCAATGGGCTAAGATCAAGGAGGTTAGTGAATTGGAAATTCGAAGTGAAATTAGACATTTCTCTAAAATTGCTGGAAGGTTTTGAGCTCTTTATGTTCAATAATATTCTAAGAGAGGGAAATATGGAGGAAAATTATCTCTCCAACCTGGGAGTAGATGGTAGATCGATAAAGGAAAATTTCAATCCCGGTGGTTGGGGATCATTGATTCTAAGCTAAAATGGTCATATTTGTGGGAGGTTGGGCAGGCGAATTTCCACACTTATAGTTGTGGAAAGTCCAAAAAAAAGACAAGGATCTAAGTGAACTTGGTAGGCTTTCATGGAAAATTTCACCCAACATTGGGTTGATATTTAGAGGAACGCAATTCAAATATAAATTTTCTTTAGAGGAGTTTGTAGTGATTGGATTGGATATGTGCAGGTAGGTAATATCTTATTGTTTCAAACCTACTCTCTGAATGGGCTTTATCGGTTACAATTCATATTCATTGTGGCAGGAATAGTGTGTTTTGAGCTTGCTAGGGTGGATGTTTATGTAGGAATGATAAGTCATATTTGGCATGCAACCTTATCGATCGATGACATTGGCCAAATCTAGGAGTCATCATTCTTTAGCGAACGCAATATTTGCAGTCCCATCAAATAAATGTTTTCTTCTACGATTCTAAGCATGGTCCATACAAAAGCCAAATTGGGAGAGTGGAAAATATTTTCATATGAGCGAAAGTAATTATTTTTTGACCTCTACAAGTGTGAGATGGAGGTTTATCATTAATGACCAGCTAACTCAGTGGAAAGGCACACACAAACATGTGCAGAACATGTAAAATAGGATTTTAGTTTGACTATTATAAAGAAATTGAGGCATGATTGCAAGTTATATGGTGGTTTGGAGTTTTTGCGATGAATATGGCAAGAAGTTCAAGGTTTATTGTGTGCATGTCTATTGAGATGCTAATGAGCATTGGCACTGATACACTCATTCAATTGGAGAGAAAAATAAGGGAAATGTCCTTCAAAGATAAGATGATAGACCAAAGATTGAAAGGCACACTCCTCAACGATGATGCCCTAACTCTAGTGGCAATAAAGATCATTTTGGGTAATGGTTTTCTGGAGGATAGTGAGGCTTAATAGGTCGACACAAATATTGTCTCATGGTTTTTAGTAGTTATGTTGGACATTAGCACTCCTAAGGCCATGGTCGAGACAATGATGAGGAAAATTTTCAAGGCCGATTTGTTGGTTGGGTTGAAGGAGATTCTCTATGTGGCCATGTTGGGGGTTGGAGCTCCCCGACCACAAGACATGCCTTTGTTATAGGATCTTGGGGAGGTGATCAATTATTATCCATTCTTTCTAGATCTCAAGGGGATGGTGCTCATCGAGCATAGGCAATTCGTAGTGACTGGGGTAAATTATCTAAAGAAATATTTGCAACTGGTTTTGATGTGGGGTCAATTCAACTAGGTTCCAGATTTTCAATATTTTTCCTATGCCCATGGGTTCATATAATTACTGTGTCAATTGTAATTTTGGCCTAAGCCAAGTAGTCATTATGGTTAGTATATAGTTTGTTTCAGTGTGTAGTGTATTGTGTAGTTTGGTTGGAGTTATAAAGAAAAAGGGATATATGTGTCAAATTTTTGGTTTCAATCCAACGTTGGGTTCACAGGTTGCACAGTCATGGCTTGTTAGCCCAAGTTTTCTTCAAAGAAAATATAATAGGGGTGGGATAAGTTGTTTTGGTCCTAGCAGAAAGGTTTCTACATTTTGGTCATCTGCTTAGCAAAAGTTGTATCTTTTTGATACTAATATAAAATTACCCTTACGCATAAAAAAATAGATCTTTGATACCTAATTTATTTCTAATGATATTTGAGCTAAGTAAAACTTGGTGCTAAAAATCATCATTAGAAATCATAAGATTATATTAGAACATAAATATAAGGCTTGCCTGTTTTGTCACCCTAAATATACTCCCTTATCATTTCTAATTTTTAATACCATAAATGTATCTTAGGAATTATTACAATCATTAAATCTAAAGTTAAGTTGCATAGTTTTGTTAATTTATCTTTACTCAATGCAGTTTCTTACTACTTGGATTCATACATATGTATGTTCATCATCCATTATTATTCATAGGATATTTTAATTTCTCTATTGTGTGATTTCAATTATAGTGATGGTCTTATTGGTGCTCAAAGTTGTATGTTCCCAAATCCCTAAATCTAGGTCATTCTTTAAGAATTAGGCATGTAAAACTCAAATAAATTGACCTCTAACTTATAAGATCATGCAAGGAATAACTAGACCAATTTTCTAATATGGGTAAGACCTTCTTTAACTTTTGGCTTAGCTAGACCTAGGGGGATTCTCTAGAGGTATTCTCAATAAGATTAAAAACAAATGAATATAGAAAAATAGATAAATTTATATAATAGTACTTGATGTACACCTAACCCCAAAAAATTTCACTAGGCCAAGGACTAACCTACTTCTATAACCTCTATTAAGCTAATAAACACATCACTGCATGACAAAAAGATGTGGTATGCACAACATGACTCTCAAGGATTATAACCACTATGGATCATTGAAGATATTTTCCTTAAATTATAATATTAAAGAATGAAGTGCATATAATCTATATCCTAATCATTATCTACTAGTGAATGATGCTTTTCAATTTGAGTGCATGGTAGATTATTACTTTTAGGACTAGAGCCTAATCTATTGGGTTATAGAGTTTCATATATGTACACCAAAAATATGATATCAAAGAAATATACACAGTTTATAAATCCATATATTCAATAAATAAATTACCATTATAAAGCTTTCAATATCTTAGAATACTATGATATTTATCAAATATCTATTATAATGATAATAGCACATATGGAAAGATGAAGCCCTCAAGTACAATTTCACTAGAGATCTACAAATAAAGTTGTGGAAATATTCATAAATAGATATTAGATAGGTATTTTTATTTTCTTTGGTCCATGGTTTATAGTGAATTGGATAGACAAGGTTCCAATACCCTTCACTTTAAAGTATGAATTTTAGCTCATTTCAACATCATATGGAAAGCTTGGGTGGTCCATCCCAATATTTGAGGTGTTTTAATTAGTCCTTGAGACATGGGTTGAGCTGCCAACCTCCTCTATTTGGTTGAACTACCGTATATAAGTTAATGGTCAACCCCTAGTTCTTTGTAAACTCTATGGAAAAAAATCCTTCAAATGAAGAATTTTAAACATTTAGAGATCTCTATGACCTACACATAATCTCTATTAGAAATATCCATGATAGTTAATAGTTGATTCCAATATCTCCCCCTCAAATAGAAGGTCCCACTAAAATCAATGCTCTTATTCAAACATCTATCTTGTTGAAGATGTCAACATTATGTGAATGCAAATTATTTAAGGATTGGTGGTGGCCTAATAGAATTAATCTCAACATGTTTGATCTCAAACCTATGTATATATTTCTACTTCCAACTCACTAATATAACCTTAGATATAATGATAAACTGAATTATTCCTTCTCTAACCCCAAGTGGATTTTATGAGTGTCTCCCTTTTGAAATTTATTGTTAAATATCAAGCCTAGTTCATTTCTTCTAGAAGTATCTTCATTTCAAATTTCTTATGGGCAACTACATCTATCTCCTTTACAATAACCTTCCTCTTTGCCCCATTTGCAAGAAAAAGAAAACCCTTAAGCACTCCTTTTGATTACACTCTTCTACTTAGTTTATGTGATCTTCCATCTTCATTTACCTGATTGTAATATTTGGTAAAAAAAATTCTTGGAAGGTTACTCTTCTTGAGGTATAAGTGTCTAAAAATAGTTTGTTTGGAAATTGGAGACAAGAAGTTACTTACTACATTTCTAAATTGAGATGTTCTATTATTTAAAAAAATGTAATTTATCCTCTAGGAGTATACATTTTGGTATTTTATTGTAACATATATTTTTAGATGGCAAAAATTTCTTTCTTATTGTAGGAATTATAAAAGGTATACTTTGAATTGGCCAAATAGGTGACTAATATTTTTAAGAGCTCACTAAGAAGCGAGAAAAGACTACAAAGGGTGCTAGTGACCAATCCCAATTTAGAAGACCCTCTACAATGAGGGTGGATTGAATAGGACTAATTTTCAATATATCAAGGGCATTCATCATATAGTCAATCAAATAGCTAAGTGTGTCAATTTGTCAATACACTTACTCTAATTGTGAAGAATTTTAATGATAACAAATTGTGGCTTATTGGTTGTATAATAAGTTGTTAAATATATTATTAGGGATATTATTAAGAGTCAATGTTTAATTTAAATATTTACTTACTCAATATACTATAATCAATTCAAAAATAAAAAATACCAATATCTATATATTCCAATTATTTTCCTGAAAACTTTATATTCAATTTTAAAAAAATTATATTCTTAAATAATATTTAATTATTCCACTTACATTTTAATATAGATTTAAACTCACAATTTTGTTTTAGTAATCAAATTATATTCCAAGCATCTTTATCTTCAAGAAAGTTTAAAAACTTATAAATTTTCAAAAGTGTAGATGGTAAAGGGTCCACTATTTTTTATGGGTCACATTTCTACATATATAGTAATATTTTAAATATTTATATAAAAATAAAAAATAATAATATAATCTTAAACCTTTACACTCATTGCGATGCTATTTAGATAAATTCTATTTTTTTATTTTGTCAACATTTTTTAACTTGACAAGTATTTCTCATATAGGTTCTATTTCAAGATTAAAAACCATCAACAATAATATTCTTAATTTAATTTTATAGAAAAATCCATCTCAAGCAATGTAAGTATTATAATGATAGAGATAAAAATACATTTTCATATATTAATTATAATTTAATATTTTAAATATATAAATTGAGTTTAATTAATTGAATGATAAATTATAAATGAACATGAAATAAGATTAGGCTTATATATATTGAAGTTGATAAAAGGTAAAAGTTGATAATGTCACACTAGAACAAAGATTTGATATTGGCAATTGAGTTTGATTAATCAATTGATGATAAATTATAAATGAGCATGAAATAATATTAGGTTTGTATACATTGAATTTGATAAAAGGTGGTTGTTTCCAATGTCACACTACAAAAAAGATTTGATATCGACACTTTGATATTGGACTATTGATCAAAAGT
This sequence comes from Sequoiadendron giganteum, assembly GCA_007115665.2. Taxonomy (NCBI): domain Eukaryota; kingdom Viridiplantae; phylum Streptophyta; class Pinopsida; order Cupressales; family Cupressaceae; genus Sequoiadendron; species Sequoiadendron giganteum. Next base: position 380,169,774 of record CM021102.1, read on the forward strand.
CCAAGACAAATGAAATTTGAGAATCTAACTATTTGTGACATAATTACACTATTGATCATATATAGGTGGCATGATCTTGTCTAACTAGCATGATTATATGAAAATCAAATTTAAATCTTTGATACCTATTAATTTTTTTGCCCAATTATATTTGAGCTGAGTAAAACTTGGTGGTGCTAGAAAGAGCCATTTGGGCTTACCATAACAATAAGGAAGAGCTATTGACTTTATTGTTAATAGTTAGATATCCAAAATGAGCCAACAATGATAAAAAAATAAAGTGTAACAATGGATTTGGATGTTGTTATAGATAGAGTAATCAATAATGAAACTTGGATGTGTTAGTGACAAATGTACGACTATGTTTTTCTTGTTTGTCAATGATATGCTCTTCATAGTGTTTTATTGTTATAATATAATAAAAATTAACAAGGATGATGAAGCGGTTAATTGTAGAAGGGTTTTCTTAAGAACATAAATATAAGGCTCACCCCTATTGTCACCATAAACTAATATCTTATCATTTCTAATTTTACATGCCATAGGTATATCTTAGACAATATTCTAATTGTTAAATCTAGAGTTAGGTTACATGATTTTGTTATTAATTTAATTTTACTATGTGGAGGTTATTACTGCTTGTATTCAAAACTGCTTATGTTAATCATCCACTATTATTCATAGAACATGTTGATTTATCCATTGTGTGATTTCAATTATATTGATGGTCTTGTCAGTGCTAGAGTTGGGTAAGTGCGAGAAGTTGGGTCGAAAAAAGGGGAATTTTCGTGCAAAGAAAAAAATATGATAGGAATAGGTACCCATTTAGGAACGAGGACCCGAGCTTCATATTAGAATGTGTACATGTTATGCTTCAAGATCTCGTCCTAAATGGGCACCTATTCTAAAAATAGAATAGGTACCCATTCTAAGAAAATTGAAATCCCAAACCACTTTTTGATTTGGTTTTAGACTCAGGAAAGGCATGATAACCTAACCCTTAGTCTTGGACCTACAAGGACTAGGTCATGGAAATGTTAAGAGAAATAATTGACTTTGACAATATGGCTGACGAGTTTTTTTTAGAATTGTTTTATGAAATTAAAACCCATTATAGATCTTGATGTCTAGTTTTCAAATATGTAACTTTTTTATGATTAGATTAGATTTTATATTTTTAATTAATTTCTAAGGAAACTTGTCTATAAACTTGAAATCTAAAGTTTTCAAATTTTATTAATAACTTTTAATTTGTTATATTTATTGTAAAAAAAATTATATGGCATCAATCTACAAACAATTCCTTACACTAATTTTTTTCAAAAAATGATTATTTTAGGTCAAATTATGGTGTTTGCACATGAGGGTTTTCAAAAATAATAATTAGGGCCAATAAAAAATTAATAAAAAAATATTTAGAAAAAACTAATAAAAAATATCATCATCAATCTTACATTTATTACACATCTTTCCAAAAAATTAATTAGAAAAATAAATTTATTTAGGTCAAGTTATGGTGCCTATACGTGTGCATGGTATGGTCCTAAAAAGGTGACTTTTAAAAAGTGATCTTAGACATGCCTATTGAAAATTAATTTGTATCATCTGGGTATTAGAATAAATAACATATATGAAAACTAGACTCAAAATACAAATTTCATATTACTAGACTTTTAAAGATTTAATGTGTAAGTGCTTCAAATTTTCAGTCCAACTATGACAAATTTTGAAAATCAGGAAAAACACTTCCACATTTTGAACATTTTATGGACTCAACTTCTTGCACTTACCTAGTTGTGGGTTACCAAATCCCTTAATCTAGGCCATCCTTAAAATATTAAGGATTTCAAACTAAAATATATTGACCTCTAACTTATGATCATGTAGGGAAACACTAAACCAAATTTCTAAGATGGGTACGAACTTATATGATTTTAGATTAGCTAGACCTAGGTGGACTCCCTACAGGTATCCTCAATGGGATTTAAATAAACTAAATATAGAAAAATAGATAAATTTCTATAGTAGTACTCAATGTACACTTAATTCCACAAGTTGTCAATAGGTCAAGGACTAACCTACTATTATAACCTCTATTAAGCTAATAAACACATTACTACATTATAAACAAAATATTGGTATGCACAATATGAATCTCTAGGTTGATAACTATTATGGATCATTGAAGATATTTCACTTATCATAGTGTTCAATCATGAATTTCATATAATATATATCCTATTCATAATCTACTAATAAATGATATTTTTTAATTTGAGTGCAAGGTGGATTATTCGATAGAATTATGAATAACACAAGATGCGGGTTCAAATAATGAACAAAAACACCTTCCATGCAAGAGATCTGCAAACAATAATCTGTTATATCCTCAACTAGAAAAACTTACATAATGATAAGCTTCCATGAGCCTCTAGAGTATTCAAGAGAGATAATACAATGAGAAAGAGTACTTTATAAGAGAAGCCCTAAATGATAAAAGGGATTAGATCATGACAAGTGTCGTTATCCTATGTGATGAGATAGAATGATCTAATAATAGCTCACTCTAGTTAACAAAAAATCATTCCTAAGTTTAGATTCAGTGCATGAAATGAATTATCCTAATAATCAATTAAAAATTGTTGATTATTAGCTAATGCATGATTATTCTAATAGCCCCCTTTAAGTGAAAAATTAGGGAGTAGCTAAAAACCCCAAAAAGAAAATAATACATGATGGGTCCTAGAAAACAAGGACTAATGAGGTACCCATGTACAAACAATATAATCTCTCACAACTAGAGAAAAGGAAAAAAATATCATGGGAAATACTCCTCTCCAAAAGAGAAAGGTAAATGAATGACTAAAAATCCTCTAAAATAGTGTCCCAAAAATAATAGCAACATGAAGAACATCACTAAAGCACGAATAATTTGTAGACAACTATCGGATGATCACTATTATAGTGTTGAAATGAAGAACCTCCTTTGAAATCAAGAAGAAAATATTTTGCATGAGTGCCCCCAATGATACTACTTGAATCAAAAGGAAAAAAATAGAAAAAAATTGAAGTCAAAGATAAAAATGGCACATAAATATGCATGAATGATCCCAAAAACACTACACAACCATGCAATATGCAAGTCAAAAGTATAGGTACCAATAGTTTGAAGAACATTGATCAAGTGAAATAGAAGGTTGACTCCAAAAATAGAAATCCAAGAGTTTCCATATGGTAAATGGTCCATCTTAGTGAAATGCATGGGTAACCATCTGGTACATCTACCTATTACATATAAACAAGAACTAGATACATAGATCATTGTAAAAACAAAACCAAGGAAGAATTAGCACCAATAGTAGAAACTCCCCATAATATGGAAAGGGAGAGCCAAAAAAGGTCCACTGAATCTCTTTGTCACCAAGAAGTGCATGAAGGAGAACCAATAACATCTAAATATGCACAAAAGAGTACTTGCAACTAAAAAGGGTATGTAAACCAAGGTACACACACATGAGGAAATAATCATTGGGATTCTATGATGTCATGGAAGGAACACTCACTTGAAAAAGGTGTGATGGAAAAACAAAAGGCCTACACAAATCCCCATTGCACTTTATAATATAGTGTGAGTGTAAAAGGCATAACAAGATGTGCAAAAATCCCCAAAAATCAATTACAATTGTGGAACTTTATCTCAGTGCATCTACAAAAGAGAAATTGTATGAAAAGATGTTGACAATACCCAAATAGGATAAAAATCTATAAATACATGTAGAATAGCCTAAAACAAGTCATCCCATAAATAAAAATATTCTAAGAGCCAAAACCTCCAAGTAATTCACCAAAATGTGAAAAGAAAATTGAATAAAATATACCTAGATAAAAATCTAGAAAAAATACATGAATAGCTGCGAAGAGATTTGAAAGACCTTTCCAACACCACTATAATCATGAAAAATGGAGAAATAGGTCAAAAAATATGAACTTGGGAGTGAAAACAACACATCTCACTTTGATAGGTGATAAAATGTACCAACAACAAAATCCAAGGAAAAAAAAGTACCATTGGATAGTGCTTAGAGCCATGTTTTTGATGATATATCATTTTCGTAATTTTGATACTGAAGCATAAATTTATGACAATTTTCCCAATTCTACTTAATGTGCAAAAAAAAACATTTTTTGTAACCTCCCCAAGTGCAAGCTGAATTATGAATAACATGAGACATGGGACCAAACAATGAATAAAAACATCTTCCACACAAGAGAGTTGCAAATAATAACCTACTATATATCCTCAACTAGAAAAACTTATAGAAAGAAAAGATTCCATGAACCTCAAGAGTCTTCAAGAGAGATAATATAATGAAGGAGATTTATGTATAAGAGTAACCCTAAATAATAAAGGGATTAGATCATGATAAGTGTTGTAATCTTATGTGATGAGACATAATGTTCTAATAATAACTCACTCTAGTTAACAAAAAAAAGCTCTCCTAAGTTTAACTTAAGTGCATGAAATGAATTGGCTTAATAATCAACTAAAGATTAATTAATTATTAACTAATGCATGATTACTATAACACCCTTTTAAATTAAAAATTAGTGAGTAGCTAACAACCCTAAAAAAGAAAATGCATAAAAGAAAAGAATGTATGATGAGTCCCAAAACACAAGGTTTGATGATGTACCCATGCACATACAATCTAATCTCTCACAACTGGAGAAAAGGAGAAAACCTCATGGAAAGAACTCCTCTCCAAAAGAGAGAAAGGTGAATGACAAACTAAAAAGTCTCCATAACATTGTCCAAAAAAGAATAGGAACATGAAGAACATCATTGAAGCATGAAGAAGTTGTAGAGAATTGTCGAATGATGACTGATATAGTGTTGAAATGAAAAACCTCTTGTGAAACAAATGATGATCAGAATTAAGAAGACCAATGATAACTTTAAGAAACCCCCCTCAAGTAAAGATATAAAATTCCGACGAATATTTCATTTTTTTTTAAATATATTAATTTCTAGTGGCAAATCTTTTCCTTTTTTGAAAAAAATATTAATTTTATTGGTGATTTTTTTACATCATTAAAATTTTGTAAAAAATATTTATGAATCTTAGAAAATAATAGGAAAATGTATTAATTATGATGGAAAATCCTTCCATTTAAAAAATAATAATTCTCATGGCACTTTATAACATAGTGTGAGTATAAAAGGCACAACAAGATGTGTGAAAATCCCCAAAAGCAAGTACAATTATGGCATTTTATCTCAGTGCGTCTACAAAAGAGAAATTGCATGCAAAAGATATCTATAATACCCAAATAGGACAAAATACATGTCGAATACCCTAAAACAAGTCATACCACACAAACACAAAGTTTCCAAGAGCCAAAACCTCTAGGCAATTCACCAAAATGTGAGTTTTTTTTTTAATAAAATACACCTAGAGAAAAATCTAGAAAATCTACATGAATAGTAGTGAAGAGCTCTAAAAGACCTTTCCAACATTGTTGGAATTGTGAAAAATGAGAAATGGGTCAAAACTTATGAGTGTAGGAGTGAAAACAACACATCTAACTTTTATAGGCAATAAAATGTACTAGAAGAAAAATATAAGAAAGAAACCAAAACCATTGGATAGTTCTTAGAGCAAACTTTTTGACAATATCTCATTTCCCTGATTTCAATACTGAAGTGAAAAGTTATCTCAATTTTCCTAATTCTGCTTAATTTACAAAAAATAATTTTTTAAAGCCCCCTAGGGGAGGGCTGAATTGTGAATAACATGAGACATAGGATCAAATAATGAGCAAAACACATTTCATGTAAGAGAGATGCAAACAATAATCTGCTATATCATCAACTAGAAAACTTACAAAATGAATCTCAAGAGTCTTCAAGAGAGATAATACAATGAGGGAGAGTGCTTTATAAGAGTAATCCTAAATGATAAAGTTATTAGATCATGATAAGTGTAGTCATCTTATGTGATGAGACAAAATGATCTAATAATAGTTCACACTAGTTAATAGAAAAAATAGTGCTAAGTTTGGCTTAAGTGCATGAAATGAATTAGCCTAATAATCAATTAAAGATTAATTAATTATTAGCTAATAAATGATTACTCTAACATTATTACTTCTAGGACTGGTGCCTAATCTATTGGGTTATAAATTCACATATATATACACCACAAATATGATATCAAACAAATATACATTATACATATAAATCAATCACTATACTATATAAATTGTATGCAATAAATAAATGACCATTATAAAGCTTGTGTAGTATCTTAGAATACTACAATATTTATCAAATATCTATTACATTCATACTAGCACATGTGGAAAGAGGAAACCCTAAGCTAGAATTTCCCTAAATATATACAAATAGAGTTGTGGATTATTCATATATAGATATGATTTGCATTATTTACAACTTGCTAATAATTTATAAAATATACCACTCTTTGGGTGATTCTCCTTGTAGGAATTGAAATTCTAGAGGCTCCTTTGCACCCACAACCATGTGGAAGAGAAAAATGGCTAACATTTTTTATGAAAATGAACTAGCATGCTAGTATTGTGTTTGTTTCCTTATAGCTACAAATGCTGCCTACATTTTCACACATCATCATACTACACTTTCATAAAGAAAATCCCACCCTAGACACATACAACAATACCTAAGACATGTGGGGGTTCTTTTCTTTGTATAAATATCCTAATAATTAATTAAATTCTTATTTTTTGATGTGTGGAGAATGGAAGACCCTATGAATATTGTAGTGACCATTGAGAGCTATAATTATTAACTCTATTTGTTGTGGCATAATAGAATTGGTAGGGAGTTAGGAGAGAGTGAACAAGTATAAATGTATACATTAATGAATCACATCTAACCTTTTTGGTGTTTTGGTATTTTCTATAACTCACAACCTTTTGTTGGTAAATTCAACCTTTTTGTAACCTTGGAAAAAAATTGGAGGTTCTTAGAGCTTTCTAACATCCAAAATTATTTCTTGGAAATTATTTAGAATCAATTAGAACCTTGGAAAAACTATATTGAGTTATGAATATTTATAACTTCTCACCTTAACTTTGTCATGTTGGTTAATCAATTATTTGGCTCTCCCAAACTTGGTTGAAATATGAAGAGTTGAGGAAATTTTTAACTTGTCAACTACCACTTCATTATAGTCCATTGTATATGATTTTTTCTAGACTTCAAATGTTTTACAAATTGGAGAACCTCTAACATGGTCTTTCTGGGGATTTAGGGGCTATACAAACTTAATAACCTTTGAAATTAACTCATTATCCTATTATGGACTTAGAGAAATTTATAATTTACCAAAAACTCATTTAGGATCTCAAAATACAACTTAGTGTGAAGTGTCAAGGCTCAAGAGTTAGGGGCACCGAGGAAATCACATCACAAGGCATGTTGAGAATTGGATGGCCAAAGTTCAACTTTGAAAGATGATATAAGTAAATTACCAAGATTCAAGGATAAATAAGGATTATTAATGTCTAATTAAAAGGAAGGTGGGAAAGGAAACTCCACAAGTCTAACTCCTAAAGGATAGACAAGGAAAAATATAAGGAATTAGGGACAGGAGGAAAGTGATACTGAGAAGAGAAATAATGAATCCTCAATAGGAAAATAAGAAAAGGTAGTGATTTGAGGAAAATAATGCTAGGATGGGACATACCAACATCCCAAAACTTTCTCACACTTAGAAAGATACCAAAAACATCTCAATCTTAGAATTATTGGAACTTTTGTGACTTCCAGCACATGGTAGGAACATGGCAGATAAAGATGGAGAACACATGCAAAATTTACCAAACAAGAACCATAAAAATACTTGTTATATTGATTATATATGATGGAAATAATAAGACCAATGTGCATAAGGGGCCATGAACCAGGCATAATTTTGAGGACATGCTAAAATTGGGCATCAAAAAGTCCCTCATTGAGAGGATGATTATTATTCTATGAATTGCTAAGTTTGTTTTATAATGTATGTATTGATGGTTCCCTACTTGTCTCCTTATAAATTATTTAATTAGAAACAAAAATTTATACCTTTGGTGCACAAGACAATGGGTAATAATCCAATTGCTAGGCATTTGTCTTGCTAAATTAAGATATTTGAAATTAAAAACTAGAGGATGGATTTGTGGATGCAATTATATCTATGGGATCAAATAATGAGGGAAAAATAGTCAAGGGAGGAAGAAACCTTAGGAAAAGGACCAATACTATTCCAAATTAAAGGATTTTCCATAATGCGTGAAGGGTCATGATTGTGTTAAGGTAGTGCATCAACAAGCCAAATTGGATGCTAGAATCATGCATTTATAACATTCATGTGAGGTGGCATAAAAATAAGGGATAAATGTACAAATTATTCACTATTATCCTCTAAATTTCCCCTACTTTGGTGTGTGTGTAAATTTATATGACGAATAATTATTTGAAGTAAAAATTTAGAAAATAACAACCACAATAGGAAATAAATTTTCTAGGAATTAAAATTTGAGCCACTAGAAAAAGAATGTGCTCCCTTTTCCCCTAATATGCAATAGGTGTTCATTGAACCTATCATATCATGAAAGTAAAAATACAATTTCCACTCTAGACTTACTTACAATTACTTGATTTTCCAATGAACTCCCTGAGTAAGAATGCTCCCAAGAACCAAAGGGTTTTCATCCTTTGATTCCAATGACCAATGGGATTTCATCCACTTATCATTAGTCTCCTATGGTATTCATCCAAAAAATATTAAACACAAAGTGACTAGAAATACATAACATAACATGATAATTAAAATAGTATATTTCCCTAATTTTGTATGTGACCCTTCAAAAGGTTAAACTCAATTGGCTAGGACCCGAATAACACCAATGCCCAATTTTAATTCAACATTAAATCCTATTTCAGTCTTGTGGGCCTTGTTAATTCTCCTACTCTTCCACACACAACCACTTCAGCCATCCATTCACACACTACATAGGTCAACCATCCTTGTTGGCTTGGTAGTAATTTGTTTGCACTCCTGATCCTGTCCAATATGTTCATCGAGAAACAACCTCAACTCCATCCTTTAATTTGGAAAGGGGAAATGATAAGTCCTCCATCCTCAAGATTTATTTCCCTCAAATTAAAATTTGGATGCTCAATATTCTCAGGCCCCTCCCATATGGCACCTTCAACTAGTAAGTTTTACACCTGATTAGATAATATGTGATGCTCTTGTTCTTTAGTTTTTTGAAATTGGTGTCCGTCGCCTCTTCTAGAATAATTTAATAATATTACATTTATCATCTAAGAGAGGAAAATCCTTTGAGGGTGTGATATGTTGACCAAGGAATATATTTTGACAAGGCACATGGAAAATATTGTGAATCCTACTATCCCATGGGAGCTCCAATTCATAGGCCACTTTGTTGATCCTCTTCACATTTTTATATATCCCATAGTATTGGGGTATAAGCTCTTCAACTCTTCTCTTTTTGATAGATTTTTTCTTGTATGGTTGTAATCTCAAAAAAATATCCCACCTCAAAGGCATTTTTTCTAGTTATCATTCAAATTTTTTTCCAAAAAAAATCTTAGACTATTATGATTGATCTTCACAACAAATTTCCCACAAACTAAGCATTATCTAAACTTCTTTCTTGCATGTATGATTTACAAAAAAAATTATCCTATATGGAGTATCCCTTGTCTAAATTTCTCATTTTTCTACTCTCAAAAGCTATTGGATGTCCCATTTTTCATAGGAAAGCTCTGATTCCCTCTCCAAAAGCATCACATTTAACAACAAAGGGAAATACAAAATCAAGAATAGAAATTACAAGGCATGGAATCATTACCTTCTTCAACTTGTCAAAAATTTTCTATCATCTTCAAACCATATAAAGGCTCCCCATTTTTTAAAATCAGTTAAGGAATTAGAAAATTGAGAGAATCCCTTCACAAATCTCCTATAATAGCAACATAATCCAAGAACCCATTTTAGCTAAGTTAGACTAGTCAGTGGAGGTCAATCAAGGATCACCTAGATCTTTTGTTGATCTACCTATATGCCCTTGGAAATTATGACATGAACCAAGTACAAAATATCAATTAATTAAAAATCATATTTAGAAAACTTAGCATAGAAGGATTTCTACCCTAAAAGTCCCAGAACAGTATCTAGGTGTTCCAATTGTTCCATCCAAGTTTATCTATAAATCAATATGTAATCAAAGAAAACAAGAACAAATTTTATAAGTTTCTTATTGAATGCCTAATTCACACATGATTGGAATGTATCTAGAGAATTGGTGAGTCCAAAAGGCATGACCAAAAACTCAAAATTGTCATAATGAAATCAAAAGGTTGTCTTCTCCACATATTTTTCCCTCATGTGGATTTGATGGTATATTGATCTCAATTCAACCTTGGAAAATTTACACATCTCCATTTAATTCATCTATGAGTTCATTTATCCTTCGAATATGATATCTATTTTTGGATGGTCTTATTTTCCAAGGATTTATAGTCAATACACATCATCATAGTACCATCCTTCTTCACAAGAACTACTAAAGATGCAAATGAACTGAAGCTAGATCTTATGAGTCCATATCAAGAAGTTCTTTGATAGTCTTCTTTATCTCCTCTTTATACCCTCTTGTATGATGGTATGGTGTAGTGACAATAGATTTAGCCCCTTCTTCCATATCTATAACATGTTGAAAATCTTCATTGGGTAATATCCCCAAAGGAAAGCTAGTGTAGGCTACACAATTTCTATCTATAATTTTTTGATATTTGAATATCAACATGAGAGGTATCCTTTTTTCCTAATGGGAACTTTTTGGGAAGAATGAAATAATGTTTTCCCATTTTACTTGGCCTCTATAGAAGAATCTCTTCATCCTCTTGGATATTACCACTTGTGGAGCTCCATCTAAGATCCCTCTAAGAAAAATCATCTTTCCCTCTGCAATGAACTTAAGTTTGATAGTTTGGTAGTTCTACAAATAATCTCCTAAAGAGTGCAACCATTGTACCGACATAACCAAATCAATATCTCCCAAACCAATCAATTAAATTCATCACATACCTTATGGTCTCCTATAATGATATTGAGTTTCTTAATTAGGAATTCACATGGAATGGTGGACCCATCAACTACTACAACATTAAAATGCTCAGATTTTCCTACCTTCAATGCTCTGTTCATCACAAAAAAATTGGTGATAAAGTTATGGGTGGCCCTATTGTCGATGAGAATGGTCATCATTTCTTCTTCAAGCACTCCATGAACCTTGAAGGGAATATATTTTTGGGCTTTGAAGAGAGTATAAAGTGTAATTTCCCTTGTGGTTGTGTTTTATTTAGAAATATGATCGATAGAGTCTTCAAATACCTCTAGTTCATCTTCTGATTTTGAATGTTTATCTTACACTAATTATATGTAGTGTATTTTTCCTTTACCCAAGCATCTATGAATAGGATTCCATGGCTCTTTATAAGAGAAACACAACTTCTTCCTCATGAGTTCATTTTTTGTCTTATCCATATTATTTTTTTAGGGGGGGGGATAATTTCTTAGATTGATGGATTATCTTAAAGGGAGTATTTTTTTGTAGCATGGATGGTACACTCTTAGTATGGTTTTCTTCTTGTCACTGAGTTAGTGATTTTTTTAGTGGCTAATATTTGCCAATTGGCTAATAGTTAAAATTTGGGAATCCAAATTTGGCTAATAGTTCAATTTGTAATAGGACCTAACTCGCCACATTTTTACAAAAATTTATTTAGTATTATTTAAATTTCCAAAGAATTCATTTTATTAAAAAATTCAACTCAAGAATTTTCCATAGTATTCGATACATTATTAGATCAGTTTCACCTAAACCTTATGTTATAGTAGAAATCTAAATTAATTCATCAATAGTATATTATAATTATTAGTTGCTTTAGGGCCATTTTTACAATCTTTAGTTTCCTCCATTATTTAAAATATAATTTAATGACCCTCATTGTATTTCGTGAGGTAAAATATACCTACAATCTATAATTCTCACAAGGCTCAAAATAAAAGCAATTTTGGGCTCCATGGAATTACAGGTCATGCGTAGATTTTAACTTGTGAAATATAATGAGGGACATTAGATTATATTTTAAATGAATTTTGTAAACTAACTATTATAGAGTCTACCCATAAAACCCATTAATCATTTCCACCCTTGAGCCCCTACTTTTTCAAGAGAATTATTTTTTAAATGGAAGGATTCACCATCATAATCAATGCATTTTCTATTATTTTCCAAGATTCACCAAAATTTTCTATAAAATTGTAGTGATGTAAAAAAACACTAATAAAATTAATATTTTTTGAAAGAAAGGAAAGATTCGCCAATAGAAATTAATTTTTTTTTCCAAAAAAATGAAAGATTCACTAGGCTTTTATATCTTTTTCTTGAGGGGGGTTTCTTAAAGTTATCACTGCACTAAGTCATCCAAAGTCAAAGCTCTTTTGATTACATATTACAAGGAATTTGAATCAAATTCCCTTACCAAACCCTTGAGCGATTCAAAGAGGCCTTCAACAAAAAGAAATATGAGTCTCCTTTCTATCAAATCTGGAAACATCACTAATAGCCTCTAAAATTCATCTACATAGTGCCCAATTGTACCCTCTTCCTCAATAATTTTAATGATGAGGATACTCTCCTTACAAAACCACACACACATAACTAAGCAAGAGAGATATATAGAAAATACAGAAAAAAACACTTTCTTTCTATTATCTTGATGAAGTGAAACTACGATACTCAAAAAATAACATACTACAACCACATGGGCCTTCTCATTACAAAAATCTACAAGCTAAAAACCATGATCTGCACTACTGGAGCTCCCTTCTGTAACCCCTCTTCTCCCTCTTTATCCAAGAAGTGTAATTTCCTTAGAATATTCTAGAAGGTGTAACCCCATTTTGGCACCACAAATTCCATCATCCATTTCCTTCTCTAGAAGATTTTTATTTTTTTATTTTTTATTTATATATTTACAACTTCTCAAGGTCATAAGTTTTGATCCATCCATCAGATTTTCAATTGTAATATATCGTTGGAAAGCTTGTGAAGAGATATACAACCATCTTTTTTCACATGTATAAGATCAAATATTTTTCAACCTATTATGGGGCTTCAAAGGGCTTCAATTTTTAGTTTTAAAATTCATTGGAGAAATTCCTCAGGATGAAAATTTAATATCTTCCAAATGGTACATTATTTTGAGATGATTCATTCACCAAAAATCTCATTTTTCAATTTCACTCCTTTGGGTCAATTTTTGTGTCCATAAGAACCCGAATAGGTTGATTTACTAAAAATACTAGGTGACTATTTTTTATTTTTTCAAACTTCTAACTATCCCAAAGCTTGCATGAGTCACCATGGGCCTAAAAATAACTAAGGAAACTACAAAAAAAATGAAACTTTAATATTTTTGGGTGATGCAAGATTGCCCTTACACCATTGGATGCTCTTGCATCAAACACCCATGGTAATTCTGAAAAGTGATCCTATCACTTCTTAGGTGTTAGAGGGGAACCAAGATGGTTAATCTCAACTTTAGATAACCATTACGAATCTTCAACAGACCTTTCTCTCCATTTCACCAAGTACTTTGCGTATTGTTTGTTTCTTGTTCTTCTACCCACATAGCTATCTAGAATTTCTTCTATCTCTTCCTTTTCTGACATAGGTGTCAAAATGTTCCACTATGCCTCTATTAGTTCATTATCCTTAACTCCATGATATTCTATCAAATCAACAATGTTAAACATAATTGAAACATGAATCTCACTCGGTAACTCTACCTTATAAGTATTTCTTGAATGATGTTTCTTTAGGATCTTGCATGTTCCAAACTTCTTCATCTTTAACTTATTGTATCTACCAACTAGAAACCTCTCCTTTCACAAATGAGTCATGACTTCATCTCCTACCTAGAACTCCTTATACCTCTTTTTTTGATCTTCTTTAGACTTATACTGAGAGTTCATCTTATTGATACGTTTCTTCACCTCTTCATGCAAATTCTTAAGGTGGTCAAAAAAATCTTCAGCCTCAACACTACTCTTCTCTCCCTTATCTATCTTAGATTAGAAGCAGTTATTGGACTACTCCGATACACAATTTGGAATGGTGATTTACCTGTGCTCCACTTGATAGAATTATTATAAGAAAATTATTCACATGGTAAAATTAAATCCCATCCCTTGGATTTATCTCATACTAAGCATCTCAACAGGTTACCCAAACTCCTATTCACCACCTCCATTTTTACATTAGTCTATGGATGGTGTGCAAACTAAACTTCAAATTAGTCTTCAACTTCTTCCACGGTGTACTCCAGAAATACCCAAAAAAATTGGTATCTCACTTTAAAACTATGCTCTTGGGTAGACCATGTAGTCTCACCACATCTTTGAAAAATAACTCTGCAACATGAATAACATCACTAGTCAAAATGCAAAATGAAGTGTGCCATCTTCAAGAATCTATCCACCACCATAAATATGGAATCATTTCCTCTCTATGTCCTCGACAATCCAAGGACAAAATACATACTAATTTCCTCCCATGGCCTCTTACAATCTAGTATTCTAACATTTCCCTTTTACCATCTAACATACTCTACAACTTTGCATAAAATTCTTTACATATTTTTGTAACTATGGTCAATAGTAACACTCACCAAAAATAGCAATGGTCTTATCTCAAACAAAGTGTCTAGCTAATCCTCCACTATGTTTCTCCTTGATTAGGTTCTCTCTCATGAAACTCATTGGAATGTACAACTAATTCCCTTGAAACGACATACCATCTTAGCTTGTAAAATCCAACCATCTCATCCTATCCAAAGTGATAGGCTCCATACAAGCTCTCGAGGCCTTTGCAAAACCAAGGTCCTCAGGAAACAAGCTCTTAAGTTCATTGAACCCAACAACTTCAATTCACATTTCCATTAACAAATTTTGCCTCTTACTTAAGATATCTACAACTGTGTTAGATCTTCCACTCCTATGCTTCAAAACAAATGTATAACTTTGCAAAAATTCAACCCATTTAAAATGTATTTGATTCAACTTCCCTTGAATATTTAAATATTGTAAAACCTAATGATCAGTAAATAAAACAACTCTTTTGGCACCTAATCATAAACATAAAACTTATTCTTTGCATCATTCAAATTTTCACTAAAATAGGCAACGGGTTTACCTTCTTGACTCAAAACAACTCCAATGGCATTGCCACTAGTATTGCAATCTACTTGAAATACCTTGTTGAAATCTGGAAGTGCCAAAATGAGTTTCTTTGTAAATTTCTTCTTCAAAATATCTTTTTTTTTCTTCTCATGTAGTCCACTTAAAATATTTTCTATCCCCCCACATTGTTTTAGTTAGAGATGCACAAATACTATTGAAACCTTTGATAAAATTTCTATAAAAACTAGCCAAACCATGAAAAGATCTCACCTCAGTAGAACTCCTTGGTGTAGGCCATTCAATGATAGCTTTTACCTTCTCTAGGTCAATCTTGAGACCTCTTGCTGAGACAAAAAATCCCAAGTATACTAACTCTCTTTTCACAAAACTACACTTCTTCAAATTGATCAAAAACTTCTCCTTTCTTAGATTCTCAAAAAAAATTATGATATGCATAAAATGCTCCTCCAATGTCTTGCTAAAAATTAAAATGTCATCCAGATAAACAATGAAAAATTTACCCAAAAACTCTTTTAGTACCTTTTTCATGAGCTACATGAAGGTGCTTGGTGTATTGGTTAGCCCAAAGGGCATGAATAACCACTCATACAAGCCCTCTTTGGTCTTGAAGGTTTTCCTCTATTCATCTCCTTCTATAATCTGAATCTAGTGATAACCAATCTTTAGATCTATCTTCATGAAGTACTCAAATCCACTCAAAAAACCCATGATGTCATGTATACTTGATGGTGATCTTGTTGATGGCTCTATACTCTATACACATTTTCCATTCTCCATCCTTCTTTAGTGCTAGTACTATAGGTACTCCACATGGACTCAAACTCTCTTTGATCAATCCCTTTTGTAACAACTCTTTTCTCTTTGCTAGAGTCATACAATGAGCTACTTATTTAGAAAACTAGCTATAGGAATCAAGCCCATCTAGTGGCTAATCTTCCTTACTGGAGGAAAAACTTCAAACACATTATCAGAAACAATATCTTGAAACTCATTCAATAAATCTGAAAATTCTATAAGTACCTCATTAGTATCTTCTATATCAACCCCAGTGATCACTGTGAAACACATATGCTC
>CM021102.1:380188434-380486181 GCA_007115665.2 Sequoiadendron giganteum
AATTTAATATCTTCCAAACGGTACATTATTTTGAGATGATTCTTTCACCAAAAATCTTATTTTCCAATTTCACTCCTCGGGGTCAATTTTTCATGTCCATAGGAACTCGAATAGGTCGACTTACTAAAAATAGCAGGTGACTATTTTTGGTTGTTTCAAACTTCTAACTATCCCAAAGATTGAATGAGTCACTATGGGCCCCAAAACAACTAAGGAAACTACAAACAAAATGAAAATATAATATTTTTGTGTGATGCAAGATTGGTCTTACACCACTGGATGCTCCTACATCAACTAGTTCCTTGAATTAAATCTTTAGATCCTACCTTTCAAACCTCTCCATCAATATTTGACTAAACTCTTTGAGGGTCATGATTGAGCTATGTACTTGGGTTTTAATGACATGGTACCACCATTTATGGGCCACACACTTTAGGTACAAAGTGTAAAAATTAATGGCTTCTTCTTCAAATATGGGTATCAATAAGAGATATTATCCAAATTCTAAAACCAAGCCCTCATTGAACAACCATTTGATTTGACATAGGCAGGTATATTGATCTTCCCCAAGTGATGAATTTTCTTGCAGAGCTACTCATCATATCTTCTTCTCTCTTGTCCATTTATTTAAAACTAATATTATTTCATGAAATTTATGTACTAGTGAACAACTAGGTCTGGGGCACTATATTTGGTATTATACCTCGCCACTTCATCCTCTTGTTCTTCCTCCTTTGGTTTTGTGTCCTATTTTTTTAGAAATTTAGATTTGAATATCTTCTAGGTCAGGTTAATTAAAACCTTGTCATTTTTTCAATACTTCATTTTTCTCCATTTTTTTGTGCAAATTTGGTGTGTATGGCTAGGTTCTAAATTAATTATAGAAAAATTTGATTGATTTTTTGTTGATTGCTCAAGAAATGATTGAGGTCATCTTTCAGATCAACCATTTTCTTCTTATCTCTACCCCCAATTTTACTAATATCTTCTTATGTGGTTACCTATGACCTCTTGTTATATCTTTGTAGAGCTCTTAGGTCTCTTTGACTTAGCTATATACAACAAAATTTCTCAATAGGATAGCAATACTAACACTTTGGTACCATTTTCATGTCCATTTCCCAATTTTCAACAAAATAACAAATTTATCACAAATAAAAAAGATCTAAACTAGTATCAATTTGGTCACACTCAAATAACATGCATGAAATTAGTAGATAGAAAATAAATTTTTACATAATAGATTGACACATATTAATGAACTCCAATAATATATTATATTAAAGATAATGGATTATTATGATAGTTTTTTATTAGAGGTAAACAGGTTTGAAGGGGCCTCAAAACCCTTTACAAAAAATAACAACTTGAGGGAAAGATAACTAAATAGAGGATACAATAGCCAAAATACAACAAACCATCAACACGACAACAACCAAAAAGGAAGAACAAAAAATAGCATCACTACATATTCTTCAAGATATCAGCAGCTTCCATGTCACTCTCCATAGTCTTCTAATAATCATCCTTGACTTCAGACATATATTTAGTAGGTACCCCAGCCTACAACTTGGTCTTATTGCACATTCTAGCATCGGGCCCAAACACATTTACTTCACTCATCAAAACATTCTATGACCCAACAGAATTGTCAATAGAAACCTCCTCCTCCACTTTCCTTTCACCAGCACTAGCATCCTCACCAGGAGCAACCTCTATTCATTTCTTGGCCATTCCAATAGGAGATGAAATTCCCTTAGACTCAAACTTCACAATAGATTTAGTCCCATCCCTAACCTTCTCCAATTTCAAACTAATCCTTTCTATTTGATCTTTGAGGGTTATAATATATTGCTCAAACATTTGGTTAGCAATACTCTTCAAGGAATCAAACAACTCATCAACTTGATTCTGAACCGAAGATGCACCCACTTTACTCACCACACCCCTTACCCTAACATTAGTCATGTTGAGCTCATGAAAAACACATTTAAACAATTTAAACAGAGAAATGAAGCCCTCCTTAGCCATGCCCAAAACATTGGACACATCCTCACAATCAAAGTTAAAAACATTCTCAACCTCAACATCACCCTCCTGGGAAGAACTAACCTTATCCTAGCTAACACAAACCTCCTTACCTTTACCTCCAGCCACCGATATTTGAATCTTGTGAATATAGTAAGAAATTTCCTTAGCTACAAACCTCCTTCTATTCTGCATCTCCAAGTCCACACCCAGAGAATCCAGAGCATCTTGCCCACCATCCAACTTCATGGGAGAAGCAACTTGCATCTCCATCACCTAGCTAGTGGACCTAAAATCCAATTTCTTATTATTTCCCTCCTCCAGACCCTTCTTTCTCTTAGTCCCCAAAATAGGGGATGACGAAGACACATCTTCAATAATTTCAATCCTATCCTTCAAGATAGTAGAGGGAGTGACAAGCTTAGTTTTACTCAATTTTTCAATAGCCTCTTCTTCACTATAGGTCTCATCATCCTTCTGGTTATGAACCGAATCCCCTTTACCAGGATCTCCCATTATAGGAGGTTGCGAGATCACTTCCATGGAGGCCTGAGAAGCCAAGACATAATCCTCATCCTCCTCCATATCAAGCTCCTCCTCCAGGACTTTTTTCTTCTTTTTCCCTTTTATACTCACTGACTCCTCTTGCAAAATAGTTTCATATTCCATAACTAGCTTTTGTTTATTACCCTTGGGAGTGATAGCAAGTAGCTGAGAGACCTAAAATATTTAGCATAATTTTAAATTAGTATAATAAGACCAACATGCAATACCAAATTCTTACGGTTCCTTTTATGATCCTTCAGACCATACTCTAGAGAAACAAAGAGGTAAAATGGAAAGAAATTTTTCTTCTTATGGAAGAAATGATTCAAGAGAACAAAATGGTAAGCATTAATCATAGAAAATAGACCTTCAAGAGTAATGTACCTCATTAATTCCTTAGCAACATCCCCCCAAAGTGCTTTGATCAAACTATGCTGGTACCCACCACTCTTGGCCTGCTTTAGCTCTTGTTCTTCATTCCCTTTTAAGAAAGTTTGCATGGCTACCTTAGGTTTTTTCCTATCTATGTAAACCTTCTTACCTTCCATAGAGAGATTGGTGATCTTCATAATGAAATACTCATTCACATCAAATTTTGTGCCACCCAATTTCAAAACCTTATTATTCCAACCTTTGACAAACAAGGTCATGGCCTGTGGGTTATTTCTATGCAGCCCCTCCAAATATGGTGTAAGCCCACCCTTCTGTAGTATATGCCACACCTCTTCCTTTTTCTTAACAGAATCGCATGAGAAAGTCTCTGCTCTATTTATGTTGCCTCCCATAGCCCCAAAATTTGAAGAACTTAGAAGCTTGAGAAATTTGCGAACAATTAAGAGAAACCTTGAGAAGGAGAGCCAAAAAATGCTCACAATCCATGTGGCAATGACATTATGATAGAGAGAAATAATGATCCTAGGACACCGCCCCATACAAAGAACACACAAATACCATAAGCCCAATCAAGATCTAACTCACCACCACTCTAAACAATTAACTTCCACATGATTATAGTCATGCGAGCCTAGAACATAATGAGGCCACCATCTGAGTTAATTTTTTTGATAATAATGATTTAAACAGGAAATAGCCTCAATGGGGAGGGGGTTGTCCACATCCCACTCCCGAGAACCACTAACACCAAGGTTAGCAAAAATATTAGCTAATCCATTCCCTTCCCTAAGAATATGAGAGATTTAACATTGATCGAAGGAGTTTAGGATTTCAATAGCATCCATGATAATGGATTCAACACTCCGTGAAGGGACAAAAGAATTATTTAGATTGTTAATAATATTAAGGGAGTCTCCCTCAAGCAAAACCTTTTTATAAAATTTATATTGAGCCATCTTCAGGCCATGATAGGCTGCAACTTATTATGATAGTTGATACAATAAGAGCAAGCACAATTATAAATCGAAAAAACATTATTCACTCTAGAGTTCCTTACAATTCATTTATTCTCCAATTCACTCCCTAAATGAGAATGCTTGTAAGAATCAAAGGGTTTGTGTCCTCTGATTCTAGTAATTATTGGGGGTTTTTCCATTAATCACAATCTCCTATAAGTTTTCATCCACAAAATATCCAACACAAAGTGGCTAGACATACACAACATAATATGATAATTGCAATAGAAAAGTTCCCTAATTTTATATGTTACCTTCAAAATATTAAACTCAGTTGATCAGGACCCAAATGGTGCCAAGGCCCAAATTTGAATTCAACATGCTATCTTAGGTCATCCTTGTGGGCCTTCAAAATTATCCCACTATTCCACATGCCACCACTTCACCCATCCATCTGCATGCTACATAGGTTAACCATCCTTGCTGATCAAGGAAAATCTCTAATCCTAACACACATTTGGCAACATCCCCAACTCTATCCTCCAATTTGCAAAGGATACATAAAAAAATTCAAGTGATATAAATAAAGATGAGGATAACTAATAACATTGGTGTACTAAGGTGATAAAGGGTCAATCTCAAAAAGGTCACAAATTTTTTCATGTAAATATATAATATTTAATGAGAATCCAAACACATGAGTGAGAACCTAGGTGAATAAAGACAAGTTATGAAATCTACAAGAAAACACAAAAGTAATCTAGAATGCAAATGCTATACAATCCAATATTGAGGATGTGAAAAGGATAAAATGTAAAATAATTACTTACAAATATAATCCTCTTGGATGCATGATTTAAGGAGATGGCATATCTAAAGGTTAAATAAATCCTAGTAAAAGAATATGTGGTAGCTTCCCATGTACAATGATAAAAACCTTGTAATGTACTTAACATATACTTTTAACAAAAGTCTAATTTGTAGATTGTATTCAATACACATAAACATATGAACACAAAGATAATACTCCAATATATTGATAAACTTTAGAATCTCATTCACATATATGATTTACCAATTATAACTTCCTTATAGAATAATTGAAGTTTAGATTCAATCGCTAAATGAGAATGACCTCAAGAAACAAATGGGTTTCATCCTCTGATCCTAGTGACCGTTGGGTTTTTGTCCAATGACCACAAACTCCTATGGTTTAGAGCACAAGTGTTCCTAGGTACAAAAAATGACATAATAATTTGATGCCTATTATATTAATTTACTCCCTACATTTATATGGTAACAATTTACGTTATGGAACAATTTGGCCTTGAGCCAAAAATGGCACCAAGCCTAGAATTTGAATTTCCAACATGCAACATTAGGTTGGAATTAAGGCCAAGGTAGATTCCTTTGGAATTAGTGCACCACCATGTGGACCTATCTACACACTTCCCAAGCCCCTTCCCACTTCTTGAAACTTCACAATTTTTGCCACATGCTCTAAAGGATTCTTATCCTTTAGGCCTGCTAAAGTAGGCACTAGTTTCCTAGCATAGTCATCTTTTGATAGAAATATATTTTTGGTACCTAATCCATTCCTCTTAAGGTTTGGATTTTATGTTCAAGTGTCATCATAGATGCTATGTTCCAAAATACAAGATGAAATGTGCTCCTACAGGGGAATGTAGAGGGATTCCTAGAATCAATCTTGCTCTGGTATAGTGAGTCTGAACTAGCAATATTCTGATGGCGATATATTTTTGGTATATGATCCTTTTTCCTTGAGCTCTAGATATGATTTGTGGGAATTATTACAAATTCTATGTTCGAAACTAAAAGCTGGAAGGATGTTCTATGAAGAAATACGGCATGATTCTCAAACTCCACCCTAAAACTATCTTTTTGGAAAAAGGGACATGAAAAATCCTCCCTTCCCAAAATTTCCTGTCCTCAAGAAATGTAAATTTGTATACTTCAAAATTTTATTCCCTTCTCAATTAGCATCTTCCATTGGAAATTTTTTCCAACAAACAATATATTCCATTATGCTCTTAGTTCTTTGATGCTTGACTCAGGTGTTGATCACAACATTCAAAATAAGAGTGAGTTTTTCCTCATCATCTGGTGGTGGTAACCCAAATATAAGAGATATATTCAATTCTAACACCATATTAAAACATGAAACACGTAAAACATTGTAGATTTTACTGTCTATTGGAAGCTCCACCTCATACACAACTTCTCCAACCTTATGGATTATCTTGTATGGCCCATAGAACTTACGCTTGAGCTTCTCTTCTCTGCCTTTCTTGATGGAAGATTATCTATATGGTTGAAACCTTATGAATACCATAAATCCTACTTCAAATGACCTTTCTATGCACCTCCTATTTGCATACATCTTTTGTTGATTCTAAGCACTTTGCAAGTGATCCTTAAGTGATTTTAAAATCTCCTGATTTTATTTGACCAAATTTCTTGTTGTATAAACCCTAATATCTATGAGAACCAATTCTACAAAGTTAAAGGCACCATATCCATAGATTTATTTGAAATGAGACATTCCAATTGACATGTGGTGAGAGGTGTTGTAGAAATACTCTCCCAAATGAAGCCACTTGATCCATGTTGGTTGCTAGTTAGTGATATAGTTCCACAGATAAGATTCTGCCCATTTATTCATAATGTCATTCTTCCCATTAGTTTGTAGATGGTAAATGGTGCTAGGATTGAGCTTAGTTCTGGTTAAAAGAAATAATTCTCTCTAAAAATTAATTAGGAACTAGTTGTCTCTATCACTTACAATGTTCTTAGGTAGCCCACATAGCTAGAAAACTTCCTTGACGAATAGTTTTATAACTTGTGGAGCTTTATAGTTACTAGAGATGGAAAAAGAAATGAGAATACTTAGTCAATCTATCCACTACAACATAAGTGTAGTATTTACCTTGTGCCTTGGGTAATCCAATGATGAAATCCATGGAGATACTCTCCCATTTGTGTTCCAAAATGGGAAGAGGCTATAGTAATATGTCTAGAAATTCTTGTTCCCCTTTGTTCTACTAACATGTGATGTATTATTCAATGTGCGAGAGAACATCCTCCTTTAAGCCCTTCTAAGAAAACATTTCTTTGATTTGTTGGTAAGTTTTATAGAATCTGGGCACCCTGATGTTGGCGCATTATGGTAAGCCTCCAATATCTTATCTTTTACCTTGGATCTCAGAACTAGGAATTCTCTACTCTTGAATAGTATTAGGCCTTCCATTACCACATATTGATCATCTCTCTTTACACCTTCCAAGGCTCTAGTATCAAAGGGATCCTTAGCATATTCATCCATGATGGAATCCTTGCAGTTAGTTGATGTGATAGACAAATGGCATAGTGTAGATCTCTTGTAGAGTACATCCACCACAACATTCTTATTTCCCTTGATATGTTCAATATCAAAATCATATGCATGTAGCTTACTCACCCATTTTTTGTTGGAAACAATCCACACTAAGAGGGGGGGTGAATCAATGTTGTACAAAAATTAGCTTTAGTAATCTTTAACTTCAAAGCATCAATAAAATTCATTCACAATGCCTAAAAAAGAAAGTAAACACAACACCATAACACCTATATTTTTACATGGAAACCCTATTAGGGGAAAAACCACAATGGATGGCCAATCCACAAGTATGATTCTGAGTATACTCAAAAGTGAAGATTACAAGATAGACTGTATCACCCAAAAATTCAAAAATGTTTCTCCCCTTGAGATGATTAAACATTTTTCACTCTATTCCTTCTCCCCCTTTGACATCAATGGAAAATGTAGGTGTCAAATTCCAAAAATGTGTCAATTCACAAAAACTGTTTGAGAAAAAAAATTGTAACCTACATGAGTTGAAAAATATCAGCAGTCTTTCTTTCGCTGAATCGGGTTTGCGCCCCAAACCCTTCTAAGAATTTCCAAAATTGTGATGTGACCATAAATCAAATAGGATTGAGTCTTTGCGAACTCCAAGTTGGATGGATTTTTAATTCCTAAATATTCCTCTCCTTCTTTGAGAGCACTTGGGTATGTGCAGGATCATCATGGAAAAAACAGGCCCTTAAGTGACGATGAAAATTCAAAAAATCAGAGTTAGGAAACTTGACGTAAAAATTTGAATAAGTTATGTATATTAGTTCAAAAATATGTAAGAATAGAATATGTAGCAAATTGAATTTAGTTTCTAAACTATAAGGTTTATTTATTTATTTTAAATCTATTTGATGAAAATTTGAAATTTCAATGCAGTAGTACTTAAATTTTAGGGAAAAAATAAGAAGTAGGTGTCTATCTGACCACCCTAACCACAATAAAATTATAATATTTTTTTATAATATTTAGATATAAGTAGAGGACTCATGTCTAGATGTGATGCATATAATTTTTTTATTACAACTTTAAAAAAATATAAAAACACTCTTATGTTTGACCACCTTAACTTGGTCAAAACTTCATGAAATTCTTTTTTTTTTATATATCCTATATTATGCGAAGCATAGAATGTGACACATGTTTCAGATTCAAAAAATGTGATATCATTTGAAAGCTATAGATATTTTTCAATCAGCCTATCAATCAGGACTTTAGTCGTAATTCAAATAGAAAATGAATAATAATTATTTATTAAATTCAAAGTAAAGCATAATTTATATTGTTTGAAAGCTAAGAATCTCCTTTAAAAACCCTTTTTGTTTCATCAATTTTAAGCAAAGAAAAATTCGTCAGCCACATGCGCCATCATATCACTTACATATCGCCACTTTTTGGCCCATCATAATCTTGCACATACCCACTTGACAATATGTCAATTTTTGGATAGATGATGCTCCGGAGTTCACAACTTCTGGAAACAATTTTGTCATTTTCATATTTCAACCCTTGTATACTACTAAGCAGATACATCACTTCTCCTTCTACTTTCCCAACACTACTGGTTACCAGATCAAATGCTTCTAAGATAGCATTTAGTTTGAGTTCCAACTCCTTGACCTTCTTTTCATTTTCCTCTATAAATTTTGAGAAAGATAGGCATGCTTTGTAAATATTTCTGCTTTCTGATAGGGCATCCTTCACATTCTTAATGCATGTAGTAAAGAGTGTTTTATCTTGAAAAATTATCTCTTTCTTGCCACTAAATATTTTAGCATTCAATTCTTTCTGTACTTTTGTCATGGTTGATTTTTCAAATGACTCAAAGTGAGTGTCAACAAAACTGATTAGCCTTTTTAGCTCATAGGAGGATGAGCTAGCCAGATATTTTACATAAGATGGCATTAATTTCTCCAATAGACCGAAAGCCAGATTTAACAGTTCGTTGTTCTCAATGTGAGATTTCAGTAGCTCCTCTCTTTCCCAAGCTTGAGTGAATGTAGCCACTCTCAAAATATATACTAGGCTTAAGGTAGATAGATGAATGGGGCCTTTGATCAATTCTGGATCCAGTTCTTCCTTTTGTGCAAACAAAAATTTCTTTACAACTTTTGCAGTGTCTCTTGAAGTAACTGGAACTGTTTTCTTCTCCTCAACAAGTGTTTCCTCAGTTGAAGGTGTGGATTTGACTTCAGATATTTCTACCTTTTCAACTGAAATATTTTTAGGTGCCTCCACTTCCATGGGAATTTCAATGTTAGCATCAATACCAACATTATCATCAACATTGCCTTCTTCTACTTCATTCACTGAATTAGGTAAAACATTATCAACATGGGTTTCCTTAGTCACAATATCAACTCTTTCATTTAATAGTATTTATTTTAGAATTTTCTCAGTTTCCTTTGTGACTTCTTTTGTTTCACCAATCATAAGTTTTTTGATCCTTGTTTTACTCTTGAACTTCTTTTTTTCTCTATTCAAGAGTGCCTTCATTTCATCTAGAGACATAGCTAGACATAGTTCAGCTAGAGTCCTTTTTCTCATTTTCTCTTCTTCATTTCTAGCACTTAACCTCCTAGCTTCCAAAATGTCATATAATTTTTTTGGCAAACTATCCATTATTTCAATCAAAACTTTATTGAAAGAATTCATATGTTTTTATAGTTCCCTCTTCTAGAATTATTTTATCAGAAACATTGAAAGATTCATACCATTTCAGAAGCAGATTTAAATTTCCATCGTGAACCATAGATCTCTCAACAGCTTGCATAGACATACCTAATTTATTTGTCTTTGCTTTCTTCTTGTCTTGATCACCTTCACCGAAAGGATTGCTTTGTGTGACTACAACTACTTTAATACCTTGATCCTGGATCTCTTTGTTTCTTTATCATATTTTGTCTCCTCATCATCTGAGATAGCCATATATGTTCTTTTTATTTTCTTCTTTCCTTCATTTCCGGATCATTTGGGCTCAGTTTTTATGGGAGTGACCTTTGTTGCAGGGACTAAATGAGATACAAAGCTTCTTGTAGTCCTAGCTCGGCTAGATGGCACTACCGAACCATCTGACTTTGTTTTTGATACCTCCTTAGGAATTTGTCTTGTTGCTTCATCTTCAGGTCTTTTTTGTTTAGCTTCTTTGAGAAAATTTTTGGAGATATTCCCATGCTTTATGCAAGAATATCAACTTCTTTTCTCACTCGCTTAGTACCAATAGGATTTCTCAACTCACTATGCACCTGTTTGTCCTTTTCAGCACCTAACACTTTTTTTGCAATAAATGTGGTAAACCTAATACATATGGTATTATTGTATCTATACATAGTGGCAAACAAAGTATCTGCAGACCTATATTTTAATATACCAATTCCACTAATGAGTTCAATAGCATATGTTGATTGATTATGCATCTACTAAACACATTCGCATCCTATGTCACTTTTTAGTTAGGGTTTCATCTGATTTTCTTTGACAACTCCCCCTAGGCAATAAGGCTGAGACTAATTCCCAAAGGAATTACTAGAAGTAGGTTCTGGTACTGGCACACTCTCTTTAGTAGAAGGTTCTTTCTTTACCCATTTCTTTTGCATTTTTTGCCTCACTGTATCTGTTGTGATTTTTCCTTTTCCTTTGATATCTTTTTGCACATTTTTCTTTTGGTTTACAAAAAAAGTTTTGTTCTAGCAATATGTTGCTATATGACCAAATTTTTTGTAGTAGTAGCATACAAAATTTATTTTTCCAAACAAGTTGTTCCATTGATTTCCTCTTGATTTGTACTGGTTAGAAGTATGGCCAGGTCTATTGCATGTGTAACATCTAACACTTCTATGAAATTGATTCATCATACTTCTGCATTCATTTGACTTATGACCTATCTCATGACAATTGAAACATTGACCTGAAAAAAGTGGACCACTTTGATTCATCTTGTTTCTACACTGAGAAGCCATATGTCCAAACTTATTGCATTTGAAACTATAGCCACTAAAATTATGAGCATTAGGTTGTCTTACCAGATACCTATTGGGGATAACTCGTCATCTTAGAATGAAACATCTAAGAACAACAATGCCTTAGTGACTTTATTTTCTTCAAATCAACTCAAGGACACAAACTACTATGCCATAAAGTGGAAAAAAGCACAATGATTTCCCATATTTACCCTTTTGAGAAAAGTACATGCAGACTAAGCTAGATTCAACACATACACAAATTCAAAACAACATGGAATACAAGCTAATGAGCACACAAATTTACATGGGGAAAGCCCTTTCAGGTAAAAAACCCCACCCTCCAAAAGATCTAGCCATTGTATTATTCAGCAACAAACAAAATTACAATACAATCTTAGGCTCATAGCCTTTATAGAAGTTACATCTTGTTTCATCTGGAGAATACAAGCAACAACATAGATCTTAAACCTTGCACTGTTAAAATTTACTCACATGACATATAGTGAAGATTCATTTCATCTCACTACCCCACACGCACAACCAACCTTTCGAATGGCACAACCTCATGGCTTCTTAGGTTCACATCTTCTCAGTTCTATGTCTTAGTGTTCACGGTTACAATGCTCAAAGCATACCATTCGAACACACACTCTCTTCCCTACTCCATCTAATTTCACATCTTGATCAACCTCATCTCTCTTACCCATCCAACCAACAACCATTAGGGTATTTAATTACCCCACCAGCAAGCTACCACCATTCTATGGCAACACCGCCCTGCAACATGCATCGAGCTGCCCATCATTGAATTGGATTATAGAGACATACCAAAACTACACTTTGTCAACCCCACAATTAATCGCTACCAAAGAATAAAGATTTCAACCAATCAATGTTGATTTACAACAAAGATGTAAAATCAACGAATAATATCGTGCCAAGTGTCGTAACGCTAGTTGTCCATCACTTTGACTAATGTGACAAACAATCAATTCTGCTCAACTTCCACATCAGACCAATCATCGAAAACTGCCCAAGTGACCAAACGGCCTCCGAGCATTTTCCCTTCATATACCACTTGCCATGGCCAGGACCCACCAAGACACGCATACACCACTAGTGTACTTTTGGAGAATCAAAAAATCATCTATAATATTCTCGATAAGTTTCCCTGAAACAACGACATGTGTTCGAAGTCGGCATATCCCGCATGAGTCACTCAGGACCCACCACATGAGGCACATGACTAGTGAACACCATTGATCAAGTCGCCAAGTGGCAACCGCTCAGGAAATTACGCTCGCTTCACAAGATTTCATCAGTACTCACCACAACTGAGCGCAGAATAAAATGAGTGTCACTAGATTAATCTCATCACAACTATAGATCAAGATCACCTTTAACAAGCATTGGTCCATCAACGTAGCTCGGTGAAGAGTTCCACCAATGACCCCAAGCCACACCGATACATTGTTTATCGTTCTATTGTTGAGACTATCGATCGGGTTCCATCGATAGCCCTAAGTTACACCGATAGAAACAAACCACCAATACTGAGCACTCATCCCAATAGAACAAGTTACAATGACCAAGCACTTTAGCCAGACTTCTATCATCACCGAGAGTTAGGGAACCTGCACTAACTTCTCAGGTTACACCGATGAATGGGTTAGCGAGATTGAGGCACATATTTCCAAAACTATCCCACTTGACAAAGATCATATTGACCATTCCAGAGCACCAACAACAAACCATATAGAACCACATACAACATCAACTTCAAGGGCCAAAGTAGATCACCTCAATGAAAAACATTCTCCAGAAACAAAATAGAACATCGGTTAGAACAACAACCAGAACACTGACTGCAACCATCCAGCTGATCAAACCCACACGACTGAAAATAGCACCCACAACCCGTGCTATTCCATCCAATCACCCATACCTTCAAGGTATCCACATTAGTATACTCATGTCAGTAGCACAACACACCCATCAACCATAGGTACAAGCACCATGTGCCCCCTAGTCAAAGAAGACCAAACACATACAGGTACTCCCACTGCATGGGTAATGAAAATTCTCAAAGATCAATGGCATAACAAGTCGACCAATCATAGCACATAGAAAAAAATAACCATGTAGTACCAAGGAACACCCACAATGAAGTGTATAACCTGCAACTAGTTGCTACAGGAACCATTTCTCTTAACAATCTTCCATAGTTCTTCCAAGTTCTTCACACCCAACATAGGATGAAAACAAACTTCCAGGAAGGCAACCAAGGCCAAAGAGAGAAATGGCGAACAACATATACCTGTAGAACCTCCTTCTACATACACCTCTAAAAGATAGCTATATCAAGTATGATCTCCTTCACATCCCAAAGGAAAAGCCATAACAACACCCGACCATTCAAACTTAACAAATCATGGATGTAGGCCTCACAAAGATGATCAAACTAGCCCATATAACTATCTCCAACCAGCTCTCATCAAAAGATGATATAACACAGAAGCTCAAGGAGATAAACTATGATATCCACCTTCCACTATGAATCCTCCAGAACCTTAAAACAACAATTCAAGATCCATATCTATGAAAGATAAAGCATAAAACACATTTGAAATATATAATGGGAAAATACCTCTCAAATAAACTTCACCACTGAGCAGACCCAAAAAAATGCTCCAAGATACACAAACCTTCATGACTTATCCAAGAGAAATCTCCTTATTGGTCTTTATTGAACTCGCGTTCAACCAAGTTGTAGGATACTCGTACTTTCAACTATAAACAAAACCTTTCTCATTCCATGAGAATCACAACCTCATCTCATTCTACATGTATCTATGAGCACCAGCAATCGACCATCTCATGCTAAACTCCAATCTGCACTACTGCACTATTAAGAATTTCTCAAGCATATGACCAATGTACTCAAACCACAGAGAATTACCAGACCATTGTCAAAGCTCCAAAAAATTGAAAAAGGAGCTTATCATGACATCATGACCTACACATCCCCCTTAGGCGATACCATGCTTCAAGTGAACAAACTATGGTCTCAAAAGCAATGCAACATGCCAAAACTCTAATACTCAAGCAAGAGTATACATGACATCAAGCAAACAGACTCTAAACTGACATCACCTGTCAAGCACCACCAAAATCTCAGCCAAAGACTCCAAACGTCCTCCATGGTTTCAAGATGTTGTACATCCTCAAATAGTGTCCATGCAAATGCAAAAGAACCCTTCTGCAGAAACAAGATCTAAGAGTCCCTCCTTGTAACATCTACAACACTAAAGAAGATCATTCACCATGAAGTGTTGAATTTACAGTCACTGCTAAAGCTCCCGGTGAGCTGTGACATCCAATCTTTCCAAGCATCATGACCAAACATCTTTTGATCTAAAAAACCTTCAGGTATAATCGAAAGCATGTCCATCTGACAACAATGCCAAACAACACCAAGATCTCCAAACCACGTAGACCAAACCATCACTATCAAATGCTTACACTATAATGTGTACCAAGCTCTCCATGACATCATGATACACATGCTACAAATTCCCATAACCGACTATTCAGGTACTCAATGCCATCCTTCCTCTCATCTCAAAGTAGCCACTCCAATGCACAAGTGACCACAGACAAGGTCAGCTAACAGATCTGCACCAACACTAAATCAACCTCATGGATATAGGCAGTCCACTTCTGAGTTATCTCACTGCAGCCAACAGGTAGCTAATCCACCAGCCACATAACTCGAAGATTAATCACAACAATAGTGCAAACCCATCATCACAAAGGAAACTGTAAAACTGAGATCTCAAAGAGAACACCAAAGTAGAAAAACTTGACTCAAACACCAGATCAAAAAACATATTTAATTTTCCAATCATGTCCACAACTCAAGCACCATAGTCTAGGAAACCAACAAGCAACACCATAAGAATGTTGAGTGAAAAAACACATACCAACACTTCCATGCAGAGAAGACATCACACCTCCTCAAACCATGTCGAACTGCAACTATCTCATCCAGCCACATTTCAAAAACCAGGATCTAGGAAATAGCTTAACAATAGCTGCACATAACCACAAGTTTTCCTTGACCTTGCAAAACGACCGTGCTTCTCAAACACCCATGCACATCCATATCCACTACACATCTGGATGAACCAAGAGTCTGCACACAACCATCATGGTTAACCAGAACAATGAAAAGTAACATGAATATGTAGCATAGAATTTTTAGGAAAATCTATATAAAACCTTCAGAACCAAAGAACATGAAACTGAAACATGCAAGTACAAGATATCCAAAAAAGGAACAAGTAGTACATGAATTTCAGGTCCATTCTAGACCAATTCCAGAACCACAAGAATGCACATGCATATGAGAGAGTCAGGCTATTCAGAAGTTTTCAAACCACCCAAGATCAACTTCATAGCCTTCATGCAATCAAGGTGACAGAGAACAACGCCTTCAATGTCAAGTCCGAACACCCAACACAAGTACAATACTCCATGATTAAATAACAGCCCGAGCATCTCCATACCACCAGGGAGCCCCTCACACAGACACCCATTATGAAGCACACTCTGCCACAACATAACCATAAGCATAAACTCACACCCCTTGCATTAGGATCATTCACTTCCAACTAGGAGCCTCAGATCACATCATCACAATATGATCAACTCTAGATTCTCCACCTTCAATGTCTTTCACTCTGCATGTTGTCTCAAAATAGCAAGAACTTTCACTCATCAAAGTATCAAACATCAACTGATTCCTCTAGATTTCCTCAAGCCTGAAAAACTAAGAAATCTTCACAGGAGAAATACCCAGAACCAGCAACCAAAAGAAGGCTCTGATACCACTTGTTGGTATCATGAAAAAACCTTCACCTCCCTTAACTAGCTTTGATACCACTTGTTGGGGATAACATGTCATCTTAGAATGAAACATCTAAGAACAATAGTGCCTTAGTGACTTTATTTTCTTCAAATCACCTCAAGGACACAAACAACTATGCCATAAACCGGAAGCTGGCATAGTGATTTCCCACATTTACCCTTTTGAGAAAAGTACATGCAGACTAAGCCAGATTCAACACATACACAAATTCAAAACAACATGGAAGACAAGCTAATGAACACACAGATTAATGTAGGGAAAGCCCTTTCAAGTAAAAAACCCCACCCTCCAAAAGATCCAACCATTGTATTATTCAGCAACAAACAAAGTTACAATACAATGTCAGGCTCATAGCCTTTACAAGAGTTACATCTTGTTTCATATGGAGAATACAGGTAACAACATAGATCTAAAACCTTCAACTGTTGCAATGTCCTCACACAAAATATAGTGAAGATTCATTTCATCTCACCAACCCACACACATAGCTAGCCTTTCGGCCGACACAACGTCACGGCTTCTCAGGTTCACATCTTCTCAGTTCTGTGTGTCTCAGTGTTCACGATTACAATGCTCAGAGCATACCATTCGAACACACACTCTCTTCCCTATTTGATCTGATTTCACATCTTGATCAACCTCATCTCTCTTACCCATCCAACCAATAACCATCAGGGTATTTAATTACCCCACTGATAAGCTTCCACCATTCTCTGGAAACACCACCTTACAACATGCATCGAGCCACCCAGCATTGAATTTGATTACAGAGACATACCAAAAATGCACTCTATCAACCCCACAATTAATCGCTACAAAGAATAAAGCTTTCGGCCAATCAGCGTTGATTTACAATAGCGATGTAAAATAAATGAATAATATCACAGCACGTATCGTAACACTATTCATCCATTACTTTGATTGACATGCCAAACAGTCGGTTCGGTTCAACTTCCACAGTAGACCAACCATCAAAAACTACCCAAGTGACCAAATGACCTCTGAGAATTTTCCCTTCATATATCGCTTGTCATGGCCAGGACCCATCAAGACACACGTACACTGCTAGTGAATTTTTGGGGAATCTAAAAAGCATCTACAATATTCCCGATAAGTTTCCCCGAAATAGTGACACGTGTTCGAAGCTGACATACCCCACATGAGTCACTCGGGACCCACCACATGAGGCACATGACTAGCAAACACCGTTGATCAAGCCGCCAAGTGTCAACTGCTCAGGAAATTCCACTCACTTCACAAGATATTTTTCGGTACTCACCACAACTGAGTACAGAATAAAAAGAGCACCGTTGGATTAATCTCATCGCAACCATAGATCAAGATCACCTTTAACAAGCATTGGTCCATTAGCATAGCCCAATGAAGAGTTCCACCGATGACCCCAAGCCACACTAATATAGTGTTTATCATTTTATCATTGAGACTATCGATTAGGTTCCACCGATAGCCCCGAGTCACACTGATAGAAACAAACCGCCAACACTAAGCACTCATCCTGACAGAACAAGTTACACCAACCAAGTGCTTCAGCTAGACTTCTATCATCACCGAGAGTTAGGGGACTTGCACCGACTGCTTAGGTTACACCGATGAATGGGTCAGCGAGATTGAGGCACATGTTTCCAACAATTCCTTCCAGGTTTGTTCATTTGGTTTTCTTTCCTGAATTTCCTTTGTCCAAAATCCTTTTGTCCTAATTTTGAGCTTTCTCCATTTTCAAATCCAAGACCTCTTTTTTCACCATGAGTCCTCTGATTAGAAATTAGTTCATTGAGCATGGCTGAGCTAGATTTGAACTTTTCTTTGTACTCATTTGCAGTAGAAAGTTCATTTCTGAGATCATCCAGCTGTCTTTCAAGTGCTTCTTCACCATTTCTAGATACTTCCAATTCATCATCCAATCGACTACATACCTCATATTTTTCTTTCAATGATTGAGCCAGACTTTCTCCATTCTTCTTTCTATCTTCAATCTCTTTTGTCATCTTCATCATGATGGATTCCATTTCAAGCTTGAGAACTGTATTCTCTTGGGTAAGCTTTTCACATTATTTTGTCTTCTCTTTTAGGGCTTTGTTGGTTTGATCATCTTTAGTTCTTTTGTTATCATTCTATTGAATTTGATCATAGAGTTCCTTTCTCTTCTCTCTTGACTTATTGATCTTGTTTTTCATAGACTCAATAAATTTCTTTGCATCCTTGAGATTCGCTTGTAGTTTCTGGACTTCAGCTTTTGATTGATCAAGATCATCTAGGGCCACCATAAGTTGTTGTTCAAGATTGCTTGAATCCATTGACATATTTTCCAAGATCTCCCCAAGCTGTTAGACTTCTTCTTCTTTAGAGGAACTAGCTCTGATACCAATTGTTGGAAACAAGCCACACTAAGAGGGGGGGTGAATCAGTGTTGTACAAAAATTAGCTTTAGTAATCTTTAACTTCAAAGCATCAATAACATTCATTCACAATGCATAAACAAGAAAGTAAACACAACACCATAACACTAATATTTTTACGTCGAAACCCTGTTAGGGAAAAAACCACAATGGATGGCCAATCCAAAAGTATGATTCTGAGTATACTCAAAAGTTAATATTACAAGGGAATGCACTTGCATTCAGGCACACTGTCTAGAGCTCACTACTCAAGAGAGAAAGGTATTTTTTCCCAAGAGTTCAGATTAAAACCATTTGAAGATTTGAACTGAGATGATAGCATCTAAAATGCCTGATTACAATTCTAGATTAAGCACAACAATGGATATGTTCTTCTATAGACTGAATCTACAATTCTGGTCTACTTTGCTCATGCACACAACACATATATTCTATGTGCAAGTGAAACTGTGCATTATTGCACCTCTGCTCTGCTCTAACTCATTGTATGGACATCAACACAACTCTTACTTCTTACAAAATGATACAGAAGACCAAGTATATATATATGCAACATAGGATTTATTTACACTCTGTCGGCTTCAAAAAAAATAAGAAAATTACAACTATCAACTCACATTATGAGAAATATACAATGTGTACCCTCAAAGGTCAGCCATAACTTGGCTAGGACCTAAACAATGACATACAAACATAGATATACTTAATTAATTTGTTCCCATACATCCGCAACTTGATACATTCATGAGGTCAGCCTTAATATAGGAAAAACTGAGAACATGATAACCAAAAATTCTAAATTTCACATGATCTGGTATGAGCCGTTGTGCTTCAAAAGAAATAAATATAATATGCCAACAAAGGTTCCGTAGGATGCACAAATAAAAATAATAACTGGAAATGATCTTATAGATCGAAGAACACTGTGTTACCGGATACTCTGTTCTTTCTTGACAATTTTGAGTCTTCTTGCTAGTAGGAACAAATGATGGAGTGCAGACCTGATAAATGATTATGGTTGTTATCAATGACAACACCAAGTGAACCTCACAGTGTCTCTTTCCAACATTTTTTTCCTGTCATTCAATTTTTTTTGGCTCAGGAATAATTTTAGATTGTTATGATCTATCTTGACCACAAATCTTCCACACACTAGGCATTGCTAGAACTTCTCGAAAGTATGCATTATAGATAGCATCTCTTTATCATATATGGGATATCCCTTTTCATTGTCCCTAAATTTCTTTCTTTTAATTGCAATGGGATAACCCCTCTAAGAGAACAACACTGATCCATTCACCACAAGCATCACATTCTACAATAAATGGAAGGGAGAAATCAAGAATTGCAAGAACTGGACAAGAACTAATTACCTCTTTCAGCTTATCAATAGTTCTTTGTTCTTCCTCTATCTATTAAAAGGCTCCTTCTTTAGTCAAATTGGTGAGTGGTAACACAGACTAATAAAATCCTCTAAAAAACCTCTAGTAATAGCTACACAACCCAAAGAAACCTCTTAGTTTAGATAAATTTATAGGAGGTGGTCAATCAATAATGGCTTTGATCTTCTATTGATCAACCTAAACACCCTTATCACTTATGAAATTCCCCAAATATAGTATCTCTATTAACCCAAACTCACATTTGGACATTATTGCAAAGAGAGACTACTATTCAAGTACTCCTAGAATATATCTAGGTGTCACAAATGTTATTCCCATGTTTTACTATAGATTATAATTTCATCAAATAAAATCAACATAAACTTCCTAAATTTCTTACCAAAAACATGATTCATACATGATTGAAAGGTGTTTGGAGCATTAGTGAGATGAAAGGGCATAACTAGGAATTCAAAATGCTCATAGTGACATTGAAAGTCCATCTTCTATAAATTTTCTTCCCACATGTGAATTTGGTGATATTTGGATCTCAAATCAATTTTTAAAAATACACCACACCATGTGATTCATAAATCGGCTCATTTGTCTATGGTATGGGTACCGATTATTAATGGGATTTTTTTTGAATGCCTAGTAATCTATCCACATCCACAAGGTGTTGTCCTTCTTCTTTACCAGCACCACAAAACATGTGAAATGACTAGAGCTTGGTCAGATGTATCCATTATCCAAAAAATCCTTTATTTCCTTCTCCATCTCTTCCTTGTACATTTGGGGGTGGTTGTAAGGAGTGGTCATAACTGGCTTGGATCCTGGTTCAAGCTCTATTATGTGCTAGAATCACCTATCTAGTGGAAATCCAAAAGACATATCACTAAAATTGAACTATGCTTATCCAAAATATCTTGTATGTTACTATGAACTTGATTATTCTCACTGTTATCAATTAGATAAGTACCCAATGTTAAATTTGTAGAAATCTGACAATCTATTGAGACATGCAAACCTTCTTTAGATGTGGGTGATCTGAATGAAGAAGGAATCTCTAGAGTGAGTTGGTTCTCCAAATGATAAATCTACTCTAAATGATTATGTGGAAACGAGCTAGAAGGATGAACTTGACTTAAACTTAGGACTTAAGAACTTAATGATGACTTAAATGATGACTCTAGTTTTTCTCACAAACAATTCTCAGAAAAAAAATAATACTTCATAATTTCTCATGAAAATTTAACACATCATTGCTTTGCATGAAGATTCAGGTTTTAAATACAACATACAACCTGTATTTATGATCTTTCTGCATCAAAATTACAACTTCAGGACATGACAAGGATCCTATAAACAAAAATCACACTATCACATCAAAGTAAAACTACAAGTGACACAAAATTGGGAAATAGGAAAAGTTGTTTCTATTAACTGAAGGAGTATCAAAGTCTGAGTACAAATTTTTGAGTTACAAGACTCTCTATTTCAGCATGAGAGCAAGAATCAATAATCTGGACTAAGAAAATTCTAATTTTTTCTTCAAGATATATCTCAAAACCCTAATCTAAGCTCAAGAAGAAAGCTCAAGGAAAAGCACCTAAAACTACTCCAAAATGTGGCATAAAAGTGGAAAACTCACACTTTTTGCATGTGCATGCCATAAGGCCTCTTAAAATAGGTAAAATCTACTTTAAAGGAAAATAAAACACTCCATCTTCTCTCCATGCAACTCAAATCTGACCAAGGAAAATTCAAACCTATTTTTGTCTCATAAACTGCTAAAAATAGCAAGAAGAATAAAACAATTTATAAATCATTGCTTTATCTTCTGCTTTACACACATGCAGTTTTTACAATTTGATTTATTTTGCAATAAAGATTGAAAATCTTTGCAAAAATAAAACCTTATATCTCCAATTACAATATTTGATTTTTCTTATAAAAATCATAAAAATAATAAAGCCACCTCCATTACATTGAATAATTAATTGATTTCTTTTAAAATCAATTGAAAAATTAGATGCCTAAAGTATTGATTTAAATCAAGGCATGAGTGATTTCAATATTTATAATTTAATTGATCTTCCTCAAAATCAATTAAATAACCTAAGGCACATAACTACTCTCCATTTTCTATTTTTGACTAAGGCATATGATCGACATTTTGACATCACCTAAAAACCTAAAGTCTTAAGTCATTAAATATTCTATCAACACAAGTCTAAGACTTAGACAAATAATATCAAATGAAACTCTAGCAAATGGTTGAACCTAACACCACCATGGTATTTGACATAGGATTTTAATATTTTTAAAAATATTGCAAAATCCCCTAAATTTGAATTAGGGCAAAAAGATAGACAAAACTTTTGACAAATCCTAATCTTCATTCATTTCACACTTGGGCTTTGAAAGACTTTTTCTCTGTTGGGAGAGATGGTGCCACCATGCGTGAGCTTGATTTTCAGCTTGCAACTTCAGATTTTTGGACTCAAAAATGGTCAACTCTCTCTGCAATTCATGGTAAGTTGACTCCTTAACAACATAGTGGCTTTACTCCTTCATTTAAAAGAAAAAAAAATGGCCATTAAGGCCACGCCCCATATATGCATTATCTCTCATTTTGTGTTCATTTTTTTTGTGTTTGATTAAACCTCTTTTTGGCCACCATGAATGTGTGAGCTCGAGCTTTGTATTTGAGAGCTCTTATGAGCCTGGCCGTGGCTAGTTGTCTCCTACATTCATGCAAATGGTAAGTTCTTCTTGTCCATTGTTTGTTTTCCTTGTCAAAACAAAAGTTTTGAAAGCTTATCTTCACAGAAGAATGATTGTTATCTTCTTAAAATAGTGTAGACCCAAGCATTGGCCACACCATATATACTTGCTCTTGGGCTTCATGAAGAAAACTCTCTACATTTCACATTCTTTATTTTAAGATTTTGACTTCTATACAAAAAACTCGAAATTATTTTCATCATTTCAATAGATTATGTAACTGAAACTCCTCCATAAATGGGCTCTACCCATGATGGATTACATGCATTTTGCACTTTTTTATAAAACCCTTACATGGGTATGTTGTAAATAGTGAGAGATCATCATTTTGTTCAAAACCCTCTTATGGGTATTCCTTTATTCTGAAAGAAAACATTTATTTTGTATTTCTTGTTCAAAACCTAATATGGGTACTTTTGTATTTGAAATAAGGTTCTAATCCTATATGCATTCAAACTTTGAATCGACCCACCATGACACTTAAAGCATTCTGATTTTCTGTCAAAAACCCTCTTGTTGCTCATAATCTCAAAAGATTACATATTCTGTGACATGCAGACTTCATTCACCTTCATGTTGTATGACTACTCTTATTCTTGTTACCTCCATGTCACAACTTGAATGCTTTTAGAAAAAAATAGACATTCTCAGCTCAGAGTCTTATAAGATAAAGCAATATTATCTTCCTATGTTTCTAGTCATATTCAGATTTAGCTTCTTTGCTCTACTTGCATATTTAAAGTGCCTTAGAACAAAGTGCATTCTCAACTCACAACTCATAAGGAAACTGACAAATTGAAACTCCTTCAAATACTTCCATTATTTATTAGTGCTTTGATTGATAAGGTATTGTGTATGCCTATTCACTATCACCATCATGACATGAAACGCTTGTTTCTTCAGAATAGAAAAATATGAAATAAAATAATTGAATGTGAACAGGCCTAAGGCAACAAAAAAAAATTAATATGACAACAATATCTAAACTTTCCAGAATGAAAATAATGGATTTCAGCTGAATTGAGTTCATTGAGTCCATTATCCATTTGTAATTTTCATTTCATTGCTTCGGTCTGACTGTTATGAATGAAGAATTAACTTGACTTCTCTTTATTTAAATCGGTTTTCTCCCTTAAGGATGGCTCATATGAGCATGATAAAAATATTGTTTCACTTAGCCCACTTGTAAGATTAAGGGGCAGCATGCTGAGAGCTACCCTTGTGAGAGCTCGTTTTACCCCACATGTTTTTATGTCTTCATATATGGTCAGCTTCATGAATTTTCCTATACCTGCACAGGAAACAAATAGTGTTAGCAAAAACAATATATATCATGATGTTTACACTTTCAGCTCTGATTTCTACACTCTTCCTGATCGTTTCAATGTATTGTTAGTAGCATTCTACATTACTGTTGGTGGTTCATGTAGGTATGTTCATAGTCGAAGCTCTAACAACTCTTTTTTCCTCCTACAGGTCGATCGAAGCTCGAGGGAAAATGATGGTGCAACATTTCTGCATCGTCCGTTAGCACAAGCAATGATGATTATGTCCATACTTATGTGTTTTTCCTTTCCTACATCTTCAGTAGTGTAGAATGCTCCTAGTGATGCATTCTAATAGTTATCTCCATGGCTTGTGTGGATTCTTAAATTTCTCCTTCTTCTTTTCATTTTGAAAGAAATGCATCAAAATGCAAAATTGTATAATCATTTGTATTCTTGCAATGAAATAAAATCTGTAATGTAACAATGTCATGAAATAAAATGAAAGCAATGAATGCTTAATCATTTGCATATTCAATTTTCACTTTATTTGTTCTATAAAACATTGAGTGATACTTTTGAAACTCTGTTTAAAAGCACTTACTCAACTTGTTACTTGATAAATATAGTGCAAACAACACTTAATGCATAAGGAGAAAATAACTGAACCTCCACTTTAAGATATAAAAAAATTTAATCAGCTCCACCAATTGAGCTGTAGTGAAAATTGGTAACATTTTGGTGATTTCCACTAGATGCTTGCTAGCTAAGCATTAGATCAGTTTCCTTTAAAACTCCATTGGGCATGGAGTCAAATTTTCCCCTTCATGAAACTCAGAAATTTGAATAGCAATACTCCAAACAACAGCAAAACAAAAACAAACAATGTTGAAAGAAAACTAATAAGCCCTAATGGCCAACTGAAACATGCGCATCAACACTTAGGGAAAGCAAGAAAAATAAAAGAAATGTGTGTAAAGCAACTATTAATTGAAAACACTAACTCTACCTAGACTAACCAGTAAAGATGGTTGTCTAAACAAATTTGTTAACTGAATCTGAAAAATAACTGCCTCTTCTGACTAATTGAGGATGCTCTAATTGCTTGTAGACTGACAATAAGAGGTGAAAATAAATAACACTGCCCCCACATTGTTGTAATACAATATAAATATCACAACCAAAAGCACGGATCTCATAAAATTAATCAAACATACCTCCATCTTTCCATAAATAGATGAGTTGAATCTGGTGCCCTTCAACTGCAATATCATTCTTGGGTGCATCGATAATCTACTGCATCTCATTAACACCCTTGTTAGCCAAATCCCTAATAGGGAATCCTCTTGAAAGGATGAAAACTGAAAATTTGTTACCGTTCCTTGCTGGTTACCTGTTGTTTCAACCTCATTTTCTAGATTGAGATCACCTGACAACATGTCACCCAACTTTGCACAAAACTCATCAATTATATTAGTGCATAAATCTTCATCAAACCCATCAATGGTCTCCTGATTTATAATAGGCTCAAAAGTATCCTCTTGGTTGATTGCTTGAAAACTTGGAAGGATATCAAGATTCATACCTTGAACAACAGTGTCATGCCTTTGCCTTGATTGGATAGTGTGTACCTCAACTTCCTGGATATTCCACTGAGGTATGTTGTCATTCATCTTCTCACTGACCAATCCTTTATCTATATTTCTTTCCTCATTTTTTTGATCACATCTCGACAACTGTATTAGTTCACATTTATTCTCATCATCGTTATTAATGTACAAAGGAAGTAGCTCAAATAAAGTAATCAAACCTTGAACCTGGACACTCTCCTTTGCCTTCTCAAGCTATTGTTCTATACTTTCTTCCTCAGATGATGGTTGCTTGACATTCAAACCTAAAACAAAAGCCTCTAAGTCATCCCAAAGCATGTCTTCTTCATTTACCTTATTACAGTCATCTTGAGGTATCACAACACCAAATTTTTGAGACTCTTCCTACTACCCTAGAGCCAGTAGGGGTGTGACTTGTGGTATGCATTCTTCATCATCCACAAAAAATGGTAGCTCCTCAAATAGGCTAGTCAAAGCTTGAGAAATCTCAGCCATTCCTTGATCTAGAACATGTTGTCCCTTGACCACAACTTCCTTTGTCCCCTACTGGAGTTGTTCTTGATCTTTTGGGTCCTCCTCATAACTGCACTAGCTAGATACCTCACAATAGCTATCAATATTGTGCTGCACTGCTTGATCTTTTGAGATAAATTATGAAGTCCTTGCCTCATCCTCAATAAAACCAGGTGACTCATTAGTGAAAAAAAAAAAAATCATTAGGAGAAACCTTTTCTTGTTCTATCTTTTGTTGCTGCAATCGACACTCCTCCAAAGTTGAATGCAATGGGTTCACCTTTCTAAGATTCTCGATATGGAGTAAAGTATCTTGAT
The DNA here is from genome assembly GCA_007115665.2 of Sequoiadendron giganteum. NCBI lineage: Eukaryota > Viridiplantae > Streptophyta > Pinopsida > Cupressales > Cupressaceae > Sequoiadendron > Sequoiadendron giganteum. The sequence goes on from CM021102.1 coordinate 380,214,954, forward strand.
CAAAGGGATCATTATTGGGTTCATCAAGTATGAAAATTTGAGGGGCCTCTTGGGTTTCATGTAGAAAAGAATATCGCTCAAGGGGCTTTTCTGCAACAAAACTAGGTTGAACCTCTCCTTTAACAAGCCGATTTGGAACTGCAGGAGTTTCTTGGGCTTCATACATTTCCACTTCTGACTCCTACTCATAAAGATAGGCTTGAAAAGCCATCTCATTCTACTATTGATTATACTCATGTTGCTTCTTGATCTCCTCCAACTGCCTCATGTAGTCAAGCAATGTTCCCTTTATGCTTGCAATCTCCCCCTGGTGTGTGTCTTACTACTTTCAATTTTTTATTTCACTCATCTGCTCCTCATAATTCAACCTTACATCTCTGAAACTCAAGTCTTGAATAGCTTGGGGTTGATTTTGAGCATATGAAGGTTGAGATGGATATTGAGCAGGGGGGGTGGGTGATAGTTATATTGCACATGCTGGTATAGCTAATATGGAGATGGATAAGCAAGGTTTTCATGGTATGGAAGATGGTATTCATATGGCCTACAAATATTTGACATTTTTTCTCATGTAAAAGATGAAAAATAGAGTGGGAAAATGGTTTTATATTATACCAGCACTTAGGTCTGCTTAAAAAAACAATGAACGAAGCCACCAGGTATGTTGCTTTTATGTCTAGAAGGCTGAAACTCTGCTGCACATACCAAAACAACAAAGAAAAAAATGAAACTTCTCTGAAATCAACTTCCAGGGTCCCACCGGGCGTGCCAAAAACTGTTATCAATTAGATATGCACCCAATGTTAAATTTGCAGAAATCTAACTATCTATTGACACATGGAAACCTTCTTCAGATGTGGGTGACATGAATGAAGAAGGAATCTCTAGAGTGAGTTGGTTCTCCAAATGATAAACCTACTCTAAATGATTTTATGGAAAAGAGTTAGAAGGATGAACTTGAATTAAACTTAGGACTGAAGAACTTAATGATGACTTAAATGCTAACTCTAGTTTTTCTCATAAACAGTTCTCAGAAAAACACCAATACTTCACAATTTCTCATGAACATTTAACACATCATTGATTTTCATGAAGATTCAGGTTTTAAATACAACATGCAACTTGTATTTATGATCTTTCTGCATCAAAATTACAACTTCAAGACATGACAAGGATCCTATAAACGAAAATCATACTATCACATCAAGCTAAAACTACAAGTGACACAAAATTGGGAAATAGGAAAAGTTGTTTCTATTAACTGAAGGAGTATCAAAGTCTGAGTACAAATTTTTGAGTTACAAGACTCTCTGTTTCAGCATGAGAGTAAGAATCAATAATTTGGACTAAGAAAACTCTAAGTTTTTCTTCAAGATATATCTCAAAACCCTAATCCAAGCTCAAGAAGAAAGATCAAGCAAAAGCACCTAAAACTGCTCCAAAATGTGGCATAAAAGTGGAAAACACACTTTTTGCATGTGCATGCCATAAGGCCTCTAAAAATAGGTAAAATTTGCTTTAAAAGCAAATAAAACACTTCATCTTCTCTCCATGCAACTCAAATTTGACCAAGGAAAAGTCAAACCTATTTTTGTCTCATAAACTGCTAAAAATAGCAAGAAGAATAAAACAATTTATAAATCATTGCTTTATCTTCTGCTTTACACACATGCAGTTTTTACAATTTAATTTATTTTGCAATAAAGATAGAAAATCTTTGCAAAAATAAAACCTTATATCTCCAATTACAATATTTGATTTTTCTTATAAAAAATCATAAAAATAATAAAGCCACCTCCATTAGATTTAATAATTAATTGATTTATTTTAAAATCAATTGAAAAATTAGATGCCTAAAGTATGGATTTAAATCAAGGCATGAGTAATTTCAATATTTATAATTTAATTGATTTTCCTCAAAATCAATTAAATAACCTAAGGCACATAACTACTCTCCATTTTCTATTTTTGACTAAGGCATATGATCAACATTTTGACATCACCTAAAAACCTAAAGTCTTAAGTCATGAAATATTCTATCAACACAAGCCTAAGCCTTAGGCAAATAATATCAAATGAAACTCTAGAAAATGGACGAACCTAACACCACCATGGTATTTGACATAGGAGTTTAATATTTTTTTAAACCTTGTAAAATCCCCTAAATTCGAATTAGGGCAAAAAGATAGACAAAATTTTTGACAAACCCTAATCTTCATTGATTTCACACTTGGGCTTTGAAAGACTTTTTCTCTACTGGGAGAGATGACGCCACCATGAGTGAGCTCAATTTTCAGCTTGCAACTTCAGATATTTGGACTAAAAAATGGTCGAGTCTCTCTGCAATGCATGGTAAGTTGACTCCTTAACAATATAGTGGCTTTACTCCTTCATTTGACGACAAAAAAAATGGCCATTAAGGCCGCACCCCATATATGCATTATCTCTCATTTTGTGTTCATTTTTTCTATGTTTGATTAAACCTCTTGTTGGCCACCATGAATGTGTGAGCTCAAGCTTTGTATTTGAGAGCTCCTATGAGCCTGGTCATGGCTAGTGGTCTCCTACAGTCATGCAAATGGTAAGTTCTTCTTTTCCATTATTTGTTTTCCTTGTCAAAATAAAATCTTTGAAAGCTTATCTTCACAAAAGAATGATTGTTATCTTCTTAAAATAGTGCAGACCCAAGCATTGGCCGCACCATATATGCTTGCTCTTGGGCTTCATGAAGAAAACTCTCTGCATTTCACATTCTTTATTTTCAGATTTTGACTTCTATACAACAAACTCGAAATGATTTTCATCCTTTCAATGGATTATGTAACTAAAACTCCTCCATAAATGGGCTCGACCCATGATGCATTACATGCATTTTACATTTTTTGTAAAACCCTTACATGGGTATGTTGTAAATAGTGAGAAATCATCATTTTGTTCAAAACCCTCCTATGGGTATTCTTTATTATGAAAGAAATCATTTATTTTGTATTTCTTGTTCAAAACCCAATATGGGTACTTCGGTATTTGGAATAAGGTTATAATCCTATATGCATTCAAACTTTGAATCGACCCGCCATGATATTTAAAGCATTCTGATTTTCAATCAAAAACCCTCTTACTGCTCATAATCTCAAAAGATTACATATTCCGTGACATGCAAACTTCATTCACCTTTGTATGACTACTCTTATGCTTATTACCTCCATGTCACAACTTGAATGCTTTTAGAAAACAATAAACATTCTCAGCTTAGAGTCTTATAAGATAAAGCAATATTTTCTTCCTGTGTTTCTAGTCATATTTAGATTTAGCTTCTTTGCTCTACTTGCATATTGCATTTACTTTATCACCTAGTTACATATTTAAAGTGCCTCAGAACAAAGTGCATTCTCGGCTCACAACTCATAAGAAAAATGACAAACTGAAACTCCTTCAAAGACTTCCATTATTTATTAGTGCTTTGATTGATAAGGCGTTGTGTATTCCTGTTCACTATCACCACCATGACACGAAACACTTGTTGCTCCAGAATAGAAAAATATGAAAGAAAATAATTAAATGTGAACAGGCCTAAGGCAGAAAAAAACAATTAATATGACAGCAATATCTAAACTTTCCAGAATGAAAATGATGGATTTTATCTAAATTGAGTTCATTGAGTCCAATATCCATTTGTAATTTTCATTTCATTGCTTTGATCTGACTGTTATGAATGAATAATGAACTTGACTGCTCTTTATTTAAATATTTTTGCTCCCTTAAGTATGGCTCAAATGAGCATGATAAATATATTGTTTCACTTAGCCCACTTGTAAGATTAAGGGGCAGCATGTCGAGCTCTACCCTTGTGGGAGCCCATTTTACACCACATACTTTTATGTCTTCATAAATGGTCAACTTCATGACTTTTCCTATACTTGCACAAGAAACAAATAGTGTTAGCAAAAACAATATATATCATAATGTTTACACTTTCAGCTCTAATTTTTGCACTCTTCCTGATCGTTTTAGTGTATTGTCAAAAAAATTCTACATTACTAATGTTGGTTCATGTAGGTATGTTCATAGTCGAAGCTCTAACAACTCACTTTTCCTCCTACAGGTCGATCGGAGCTCAAGGGAAAAGGACGGTGCACCATTTCTACATCGGTCGCCAGCACAAGAAATGATGATTATGTCCATACTTATGTGTTTTTCCTTTCTTGCATCTCCAGTAGTGTAGAATGCTCCTAGTGATGCATTGTAATAGTTATATCCATGGCTTGTGTGGATTATTAAATTTCTCCTTCTACTTTTCATTTTGAAAGAAATGCATCAAAATGCAAAATTGTATAATCATTTGTATTCTTGCAATCAAATGAAATATGTAATGCAACAATGTCATGAAATAAAATGAAAGCAATGAATGCTTAATCATTTGTATATTCAGTTTTGTACTTCACTTGTTCTATTAAACATTGAGTGATACTTTTGAAACTCTGTTTAAAAGCACTTACTCAACTTGTTACTTGATAAATATAGTGCAAACAACACTTAAAGCATAAGCACAAAATAACTGAACCTCCACTTTAAGATATAACAAAATTTAATCAACTCCACCAATTGAGTTGTAGTGAAAATTGGTAACACTCACCATTTGAAGATTCCTTAGATAGCACCAAGCAACTAGTTGCCCAAGTATCCTGGCTCCTATGGACAATTATTTCCATTCTCCTAGATAAAACTACTTGTGGACCTCCATTAGCCATTCCTTTTAGAATCACATCATTCCCATTAGATTTGAACTTGAGTTCTATCATTTGGTAGTTTGTAGTATACTTGGCCAATGAATGTAGCCACTACACAACAAAAATTACATTAGTTTTACCCAATCCAATTACATAGGAGTCATCACTTACCTTATGATATCTAAATGTTATGTCCAACTTCCAGACTTTCTCTTTGTAGGGTAGGTTATATTCATCCACCATAGTAACAATGAAGCCTTCAAATTCTTTTGAATTTATTCTCTTCCTCTTCACAAGCCCTTTATCAATGAAGTTATGCATATATCTACATCAATTAGAGTAGTCACTCTTTTTTTGGAAAGGAATCATCAGACTTCGAAAGAGTGGTACCTATGTGCACTAGATAGTGATGCCAAAATATCACCATTGTCTTTCTCCTTATCTTCTTCCTTCATAGGGGGATATTTTAGATCATGAGAATGATTAGACTCATCTGATTCTAACTCTTATCAAAAATGACTTCTATATAGTGAACTTTCCCCTTTCTAAGCCATATGTGTCCCAAAGCACATGACTCTCTAAAATGATTTTTTTTCCCTTCTGAGGTCATTCTTGATTTCATCATCAACCTTTTTAAGTGCAATAGGGGGAGTATGTTTCTGAGTAGTCCAAGGCTTATTTTGGAAATTTCCTTTTTGTTTATTCCATATTCTAGGTTTTGATTTCTGGTGGGGAACATAATTCTATAGATCAACAGATTTTTCAATAGTATCCTGAGGTGTTGGGGGTGGAATTCCTTCACCAAGCCTTTAATGAATAGGACTATGAGTCTCTTCTCTAAGATGTCAGTTACCATAAATGACAGCCTTTAAAAATCTACAACATACTTTTCCACACTTTCTTTTTTTGAGGCAAGCCAATTCTCTAAAATATTCTTCTATAACTTTGCTATCAAATCTCTCAACTAATCTGCTACAAAACTCATCATAATATTTAATCAAAATGGCCTTGAGTGATCAAACCATGGTACCACCAATCATCAACAATTCCTTCCAAATGTAGGGTAGAAAATTTTATGGCATCTTCCTTAGACAAAGGTTTGAGTGTCAAGTATGTATCAAATTTATACAACCATGCCCTAGTAGTGCTCTTATCAAATCCATCAAAGGATGAAATAGATAGCTTCCCCTATGAGTTCTCCAAATATTTTGGCTTAGGCGGTGAATGGTAAGTTCCTTTCGTATTATTCTTCATTTTCATGAAATATCTCAAAGATAAGATCTCCTTGATCTGAGGGTCCAAAGCCCTATACTCTTCATAAGCTCTTGAGATTTCATCCTCGAAGGTAGTATCTTCCCTTGGAACTTCTATTATCTAAATTAATTTAGGCCTAAGAGGCCTATTACTAAAGTCATCTCCAGAGCATTGTGTAGTAATAATATTCTCCTTCCCCTTTCCACCACTGGTTTCATCGGTAGTGCCAAATCAATGAATACTATCATTCTCCTTCCTAGCATTAATTTGCATCCACTGAAACATCTAGTCAAACATGTCGACAAGACAATTTTTCCCTTGTACCATTTCCTGAAATCTTTCTTTGGCTTCTTTTGCTTCATCATCCATGGTTTCTTCTTGATCTAGTTTCTTTAATTCTCTCCTCTAGATCCTAATCTCCCTTTCAATTGAAAACATTAATCATTAGAAAACCCTAGAGGCTATCAAAATCATGCTATGATACCACTATAATGTCCCTAACATATAATTTAACAAAGACTAATTTTCAAGTTGTATTCAATACACATCAATATATGAACACAAATATAATACTCCAATATATTGTTAAACTTTAGAATCTCATTCACATATATGATATATCAATTATAACTCACAAAAATTATATAGAATAATGAAATATGTTACCATAGATCAACAACAGTATTATTAACTTCCTTACAGAATCCTTGAAGTTCAGATGCAATCCTTGAATGAGAATTCCCTCAAGAATCAAAGAGGCTTCATCCTTTGATCCTAGTGACCATTGGGTTTTCATCTAATGACCACAAAATCCTATGGGATTTTATCCACATAAGGGTTTAGAGAAAAAGTGTTCTAAGGTACATAAAATAACATAATAATTGGATTCCTATTACATGAATTTACTCCCTACATTTATATGCTAACAATTTCCCTTAAGGAATAGGTCAGCCTTAAGCCAAAAATAGTACCAAGCCTAGAATTTGAATTTCAATCGCACTACATTAGGTCATCCTTAAGTCCAAGGTAGATTCCTTTGGAACTAGTGTTCCACCCTATGGATGTATCCACACACTTCTATAGCCCCTTCCCTCTTCTAGAAACTTCACAATTGTTTCCACATGATCAAGAGGTGTCTTCTATTTTAGGTGTACTGAAGTAGGTGTTAGTTACATAACACAATAATCTTTTGATAGCGATATCTTTCTAGTACTTGATCCATTCCTCTTAATATTTGGATATTATATGTATGTTTCATCATAGATTTTATTTTCCAAATTGTAAGCCGAAATGTGCTCCTGCAGAGGAATATAGAGGGATTCTCGAAATTGATCTTGTTTCAGTACAGTGAGTCTATACTAGCAATATTATTCTGATGACGATAAATTTTTAGTATATGATCCCTTTTCCTTGAGCTCTAGATATGATGTGCAAGAATTATTACAAATTTTATGTTCCAAACTGCAAGCTAGAAGGGTGTTCTATGAAGAAATGTTGTAGTATTCTTCAATTCCACCCTACAACTATCTTTCCAGAAAAAGGGACATGACAAACCTAAAGAGAGATTTAAAAACCTTAAAAGAGAGAATGAAGAGAGAGAGAGAGTATGTACCCACCCATTTGTGATATCTCTTGTATTAATAGTGGATGATTAAAATTAAATATTGAATAAATTACATGCTCTCTAGATCTTATTTCTCCCTTTAAGAAGAAATAAATCTAAAGGTTAATACACAAGTTCATCCCATTTAAAAAGGAATATGTGGGAATAAAACACATGATGCATGTCTCTAGTAATTGTGTCTCAATCTAAAAGTTGATGATGAGTGGTGCAAAAATTAGATTAGTTATCCCAACCCTAGATAATGATGGTGAAAAATAAAAATATTATAAAATTATAGTAGTATAAGAGCCTCTAAAATTTAATGGTCATATTATACTAAATCACTTGAAGCCCATTTGAAGCATTTTTTAACCTAGAAGTAGGTAATGATGGTGGAATCTCAATTTATATAATTGGACTGTACTACTCATCCCCTTGATGTATCCACACCTAATACCTAAGATGAACAATAGATAAAGCTATTAGTGCTATGTAGAGAAGTCCTTAGTTCCAAATTTAATTAAATTCTTTAGAGAATTAGAAGAATTATCTACATCATCTTGACATTTAATATTTTCCCATTCTTAAAGCGCCACAAATTTATCATGATAATATGGTCAAAAAAAATTAAGGGGTTTACTAGACTATCCATAGTAGGATAGGAATGAAGGTTCATCTAGATATCCATATATCTCCCATAATTTGGTCCAAAGGTGATGAGAGTACTCAATGTGAGTGGTGGTCAATATGATGTCAATATCAAAATTACAAAGAATCAATTCTAATAGATGATTAATAATTTCTATTTGTACTATCTTATGCTAAAAATAATTTTGTCCAAGAATTATTCCATAAAGAACAAGAAATTTTTTAACCCATCTAAAATTATTCAAGAGGCTATCTTACTAGGATTTATAGTTTTTCTTATCTCATTTTCTAACACCTATATTTTTTAATACTTATTGTTGATTCTTCAAATGATATCAAGTAATAGATCAAACTAATAAAATAAATATAAAACCACAAGTTCAACCCCCAAAAGTTACTAAAAAATCTCCCAACAATATTGTTTTGGAATTATATCTTAGTTCAAGTACAATAGATGTGCAACAAAGAGATAAAAGTTCAAATTATAGATAATTTACTTAAACTTAGATTTTAAAAATTACACCAAATTGTAGATATTAGAGAGGGATTTTTTACACCTATAAGGAAAAAACTAACAATCAAGGTGGAAAGTAAGCCCAAAATCACCTTATCACTTTTATACCATGTAAGATTCAATGAGAATACAAACACATGAGCTAGAATCTAAGTGAATGAAGAAAACTTACAAAAGCTAACATAAAACACACAAATCAATGAGAGTGAAAATACTAGATACTCTAATATTGAGGCTATTAAAAGGATACCATACAACATAATTTCTTGCAAATATATAGGCCTCTTGGATACATGAATCAAGGAGATGACGTGTCTAAAGGTTGTGAGTCTAACTCACAATCAATGAATTAGTTAACTTAGTGTAACTATGAGATCAAGAGTTTAATTTTCAACCACATGATTGGTTAAATCAATCTAACTAAGCTAGAGATAATCTTGATTGAACAAAGGTGACATCTAACTACCATTATTCAAGGTTTTATGAGGTATTGTTGGCACTTATATACCTCAAGTCAAGGTGAACACATGGTATTATTAGCTAAATAGGTGAGAATAATTAAATATTCCTAATATCATTAGTAAAATTATTAATTAGGTGTAATATTACACCAACACCCCCCATAAGTGCAACTTGGGATGAAGAGAGAAATTAAAAATAGTAAGTGGGGAATGGGTCATAAAAAAAGAAATAATGTTACGTACCTATGTATAATGATAAAACTGTCAAGAAAGTATTCCCCAAAGAGATAGAATGAATAGAGACAATAGGAATCCTTAGGAATTTTATTACTCCTACATCAATGGTGGATGCTTGGTGTTAAATGTTAAATAAATTTCACACTCATTAAATAATATTTCTACCCAAAGGAAGAAATAAATATAAAGGTGAATTCAAAATTTATTCCCATTTTAAAAAGAATATGTGAGGATAAAACACAAGATGAATGCCTCTAGTAATTATGCCTAAATCTCTAAATCAATTATGTGAGGTTCCAAAATTATATTAGGTGTCCCAAGTCTAACTGATGATGGTGATGACTCAAAAAAGGAAGAAATTATAGTAGAACATGAGCCTCTAAAAGACAATGATGGTCCTATTAGAATAAATCACTAGAAGCTCTATTTGAATAAATAATGAACTCAATATAAATATTTGATGATGGTGGAATCACAACGTATGCCATCAAAATAAACTAGTCATCCCCAATGTTTCTACACTAGATACCTAAGTATGAAATTAGATAAATATACTAGGCTAATATAGAGGATTCCTTAGCTTCAAAATTAATTAAAGTATCTAGAGCACCAATAGAATTTAATATTTCATATAGGCATACATCTTGTCATTCTTCAAGAACTATAGTTGTACCATGAAAATATGGTCAAAAAATATAAAGGGGTATAACATTATCCATATTAGGATTAATAGGGAATGGAAGATCATTAATCTCCATACATCTCATATATCTTGGTCTAAAGGGTTTGAGGGAACTCAATTTGAGTGGTGGTCAACATGGTACTAATATCAACATTACATAGAATCGGTCTTGTGAGATTATTAATATTTTCTCTCTATCCTTGCTTATGCTAGAGATAACCTGGTCCAAGAACTAATCCATAGAGCACACAAAATCTTTTAACCCATCCAAAATTCTTTAGCAAGTTGTCTTGTATGAAATTCTTATTTTTTTGTATCTAATTAGATAAAAAATAGATGTTTCTAAGACTCTATTAGTTCTTGAAATTAGACAAATTAAGTGATCACATTTTTAAAAGTGATATCAAACAAAATGAGAAACCTCCCAAGATTAATCAATAAAATTCTTTGACAATTATATTTTTTTGGCACTTTATCTCAATGTGATTATAATTGATATACAAAAAATATATTTAGTTGAAATTATAGTTACTCTAATTATAATTAGATTAAAAAAATACATTAAATTGTAGAGATCAATGAGAGAATTTTGACAACTATAAGAAATGGAAAACCTGACATTTTAAGTAGAATATATGTCTTTTTTCATGTAAAATATTTACAAAAGATAATGGAATCTTAGTCAAAGTTATAAGAATAGTCAACTATAGAAACCATTTTTATATTTGGAAAAATTGAACAAATTTAAATAACCTACCAATATCATTGCTAAACATAGAGATCTCTACTAAATTTACAGAACCACTAGATGTAGATGAAATTTCTAAATTTAAGATGGATCACAAAATTTGGAGTCTACTAAAATAAGGAAAGAACCAAATTTAGGGGTTTGTTGAATTTGGTATGAAAATCTATATAGGTTTGTAGTGTAAAAGAGAGTTCCTTCCAAATATTCTAAAGATTACACACAATGATCAAATCATAAGGAGGGTGCATTCAAAGTCTTTTTGAGGCCATGCATGCTTCTCAACAAAGATTTTGTGGACCTAGGGAGACCACAACTTAATTGAAATGAATAAAAAATTGATTTTTATCCCATAGGCTTAGGGGTGGAGGAATTAACCAGGTTTAATGATAAATTTTATATGCCTCCAAGTGAAAGTTCAAAGTTGTGTCACTTCAATCCAACTTATCAACACATATGAACTTAAGCATTTCAACTAAAAGTCAATCTTGATCAAACACGTCGTCAATATGAGTTGATTCCAACTAGATTAAATCTAGGCTACAATTTTTATAATTTAAAGTTTCCATTGAATACACATGTAACATCACTTTGGGGATAATTTACTAAAAAATAAAATTACTCAAATAGTTGTTGTTCTCACAAATCCTACTAATGTAAATAACACCTTTTTAAATCCAAATACCCTTTTTAAAATTGTTGATGTTCTCACAAATCATACCTATGTGGTGTAGTATATCAAGGGATCTTGATACCTTTATCCTTATGACCCAAACCATTACCTTTATATTCACTTTTTGACATTGTGAAACCAAGAATCTAATGATATTATAATTATAAAAAAGTTAGGAGGATATTGGCATATTCAATATGGGTCATGTAGTGTATGATTTAGAAGATGATTTATCATTAGAATTATTAAGGGGCCTTGTAATTTAGAAAATTTATAATATATATTAGGAGTATCAAAGTGAGAGAGATCAAATTTGTACTATTTTTTGAAAGAAGGAATAAATTCCAAGTATCCACATTCATCACTAGAACACTTATTAGAAGAATAAGAATGAATAAGAATGCCATCACCAATGGGAGGTGATGATGATGTAAACTATTTATGTGAAGAAGGAATAATATTACAAAGAGTAAAAGATGTTGGAGGATGAGGAAGATACAATTCTTGAAGATATTATATAGTACTAGGATTATCTTTGATCATGATTGCTTTATTTTTATTAAAAATACTTGATAGATAATGGTGAGTATATGGGACTACACCCATAATATGAATCCACAACCTACCTAAGATAATATCATATAATTAGGCCTTATTCAATAGGAAACATGATGGTTCCAAGATCTTAGAATTTTTTTTATCAAAACCCCTAATAAAGATATCTTTAGGAGAGATTTAAGAGGTATCAATATTGATGCACTTGAAAAGGTTTATATTGCATACATGAAAACTAGAATCATTATCAATAAGAGTAAGCTTGGTACCAATAAAATTTATCGAATTAATGATAATAAGAGGTTAATTGTTTTTTGCATAAAATAAGTAGCATTTATAGGGCATTGTACCCAAACACAAAAGGCCTCAAATGGAAAAGAGTTAAAAAAAAGAGAAATCAAGGTCAAAGGCCATAGGTCATTGACAAAAAACTAATAGAAAAATATCAACAAAGTAAATTTTTTGAAATTAAAACATAAAATATAGAAAAACATCCTACTTAGGAATATTTTCCCAGTCCTCCATAAGGAATTTAAAAAAATCCTATTTCTAATAGATTATACTAGGTTTTGTGGTCTTCTCATGATTTTTTATTTCTTCTTGTAGGAATGAACCAAGAGTAATAGTTGGGTGATGAATTACCTTTAGGGTAAAGAAAGAAGGCCATTAAGTTTCCTCTCTATGTTGTCTACCCTAGCCAACAATGCAATGAAATCTTCACATAATTGGGGTAGTTTTATTCATTGTGATCTTTAGTAGGGGTAGAGTCATTTGGATCTTGAAGCATGGCATTAAAATTTTGAAACAAGATTGGGCCTTTAATAACCTCCTCAAATTTCTTGACATTATCCTATTTTCTGCTACCATCCTCATCCTTATCCAATTCAAACTCATCACTAGATATTTCATCCACTGTTATGTTGGGAACCTATTGAACTATCAATCTGTGAGATCTCCAAACACCAAGGTTAGTGTAGTCTACATATTTAGTTGATTTGGGTTCTCTTTTTCTCCCTTCCTTGTCCATATTATTATTGTTATCTTCTTTCTCATCATCTTGAGAAATAGACTCTTCCACGAAGAATTTAGTCATGGGATTCTTCTTCTTTTTACTGGGGAGTCTTTCAATTCTATGTTAATCCTTTTACCAAGACCTTTGGGGGTGTGTTTAAGTTCACATAGACTAGCAATAGTTGTTTTTGGATTAGAGGTTTCAAGATTTTTGAAGACTTGCTTAATTTTAAGCTAGGGATGGCATTCTTTGCAGGAAAAATAAACTTCCCTTTTGAGTGAGGCTTGAAAAGATCTTCGACATGAGGGTTAGAGGGGTTCCCTGAAGGAGAAGAATTAATAGGGATTTTTTCAACTAAGCAGGCCCTGTGGGCTTGGGAGGGTATAGGGCCAGATAGAAATAATAAAGTATGAGTATGATCCCTAGAGAAGTGGAATGGGTTTTTTATTAGGGTTTTTAGCCATCATTTCAATGGCTTCTTTCACAAAAATCTCAAGAAAATATAGTAGATAGAAAGGGAAGCTAATGAGAACCTTGTTTCTAAAGTGGTTTTAAAAAGGGAGATGATAGAAATAGTAACATTTAAATTGACCCTACCTTGTCCAATGGGTTGGGAAGTTTGTATTGGTTGTAGCCAACATGCAACTTGATGAGATTTTCACCATCTTTGAAGAAAAAGTTCATATTCTCCAAATTCCACACTTTCCTATGTCTTTTACATTTTTTTACTACAAGATAATCCAATATCTTGCAAATATTAAACCTTCACTAACTTCAAATGATATACCACTCATTTTGAAATGACTCTTGTTCTAGGCATTAGAAAATTGAATAGATAGGTTTTCATCATGCCTGTTGAGACTCTCCATAAGCAAAGCCAATCCTCCTTTGACAGAGATGTTCCAAGTATAGCATCATTATGAAGTTCCTCACAGGAGCCAAGCTCTTTCTACATGTGTTGTCCTCCCATGATGTGGTAAAGACAAGGTTGGTAACACTATATAATATTTCCACTACAATGGTTTAGGCAAGAAAGGCCAAAGTAACTTCTAGAAGTGTGAAGAGGGTTTCTAGAAATGGTCTTCAAGATCACCAAAAAAGATGAAGGATGGATCATTAAATGGCTAATCATGTTTGAGATAGGGGGAATCCTCGAGTAAATCCAATCTATCAAAATATTTGTCAGATACATCCTTTTGACATCACTTTTAGGCTAAAAAACAAACTCCCTCATGCTAAAGGTCTTAATTCATTGCTCGAAGGGGCTAACATAATTTTTTGAATTAGTACAAGCCATCTTGGTTGTTGAGTTCCTTTTCATGGGAAATATTTCATTTTTAAAGTCCCCAACCATGATGATATGACTCATGACTTTGGATCTCACCTTTTTGTCATTCTAACTTAAAATTATCATTAGTATAACACATAGATTAAGAATTATAAAAAGCCATTAGAAACTATGCTCAAGAGGGTTATGGGTTGCCAAGATCATTCCACTTGAAATACACCTGACCATACTCACATCATTATTCCAAACACTTGAATCCATTCTCTTCATACTTCTATCAATGTCCCAACATTCCCATGAACCAAAAGGAAAAACATTGGATAAGGAATTTTTACCTAGAATATATAAGGATATATATTTAAAAATTATAATTCTATTATATATCCTCCACATTTGGAATGTTGTTATATTGATCTTTGAAGAGGATACCTCTAGCATTCACCGAGAGATTGAAGTTGTTCCACTTGAAGCCCTTCTCTTCATACTTATATCGATGTCCCAACATTCCCATGAACCAAAAGGAAAATCATTGGGCAGGGAGTTTTTACCTAGAATATATAAGGATATATATTTAAAAATTATGATTCTATTATATATCCTCCACATTTGTAATGTTGTTATATTGATCTTTGAAGAGGATACCTCTAGCATTCGCCGAGATATTGAAGTTGTTCCACTTGAAGCCCTTCTCTTCATACTTCTATCAATGTCCCAACATTCCCATGAACCAAAAGGAAAATCATTTGGCAGGGAGTTTTTACCTAGAATATATAAGGATATATATTTAAAAATTATGATTCTATTATATATCCTCCACATTTGGAATTTTTTTATATTGATCTTTGAAGAGGATACCTCTAGCATTCACCGAGAGATTGAAGTTCTTCCTCCAACATCTAATAGATTCTAATATAGTCCCCCTATTGCCCATTTCATCATCAACACGATTTCCTTCCTTGTAAGTATGGAATATAGTGAATCTATTAAAACCTAGTATAAGATTTTGGATATCATTTATAATGTTAATGATAGACCATCCTAGCCTCACTTAACTTTTCATAGCATCAATGACAAGCTTGGAGTCGCCTTCAACTTTTGATCTCTTTATCCCCAAAGATAGAGCAATCTTGACTCTCCAAAATATCACCATTATTTTATCCACATTAGAATATTTCTTCACTAGACCCCCAAAGAAACCAACAATAACTTTTCCATTAGAGATCCTATTGATACCACCACCACTAGCCAAACCCAAGTTTCCTTTAGCAGCCCCATCAATGTTGAGTTTGGTCTAGCCCAAAGGGGGTGGTTTCCATTTGGTATTCTACTGAGCTACATTTTAGAGTTATCAAGTTTGTTAGGATCCAAGCATAAACCCCATCTATGAGCTATATTGGATTCAAAATTTGTAGGAGGGTAGCTTGAAAGTTTCTAGTTGTAGAGGGAAACATTCTCAACTAATAGTCTTGAGTAAGACCCAAACACCTCCTTGGCATTATTTTCTTCATTTCAAAATAACCTATTTTTCCTTTCTTTCCAAATACTCCAACAGATGTTGGGGGGAGTCTATCTCCATATTTCTATAACAAGAGGATGAGTAAAAGGAAAAATCCAATTTTTAACAAGGCCTTTAATGTTATCATTTATGGACTAGCATAATCCAAGATTCTACAGGGCATAGCCCTAAATCTACTCTAAGAAAGGGATGTGTAGTAAAAAGTGAGCCGCTGATTCCTCCTCTTTTTTCATTAATTACACATATTAGGGATCTAAAAGCCTCTCTTACTTAATTTGTCATGGGTAAGAATCTTGTTGTGAGTTGTAGTTCACCAAAATAAATTGATCTTGGGGATGAGGTGAGGGTTCCAGATGAGTTTCTAGATCCCACCACAGTGGTTGTTGGATGACAACTGACTGTAAGCAGACTTAATAAAGAATTTTCCTTTCATTTCCTTTTCCTAGTAAAACCCATACTCATTTTAAAATAAATGAATTATTGTTGATGTGAGGGTCCTTTGGAGGGTTTTATCAAGTTTTGCATCAGCTCCTACTTATTGTAGCAACAATTCTCTATTTATTTTCACTACTTAGGGTTAATTCGAGTCCAACATAATATATCATATTTACCAAGGATGCTAGTACTTAAATAAATTTTGAGAATGTGAGTAATTTCCATCACATTGAAATAATCATTACTTGGTTACACTTTTAAAGGAATTTCAAAATTAATTAGATCATAATATTTTTTTGTCATTCCTTATCAGATAGAGGTAATCACCTAGACATAATCCATTGAAGTTGGGATATGGTCCTAACAATACCTACTACTAGAGACACTAAAATCAAGTTACCCTTTCTATTTAGATTTAAGTAGCTTTATCCATATTGTTACAATAGTCATAAATAAATTAGTTAACTTCATTTACTAAGTTAGGTAATTATCTACTATAATTTAATACAAAATGATTAAGGCATATTCATAAATACAAGGTTAAATAAAGGTATGCATTTTTTTAAGTATCTAAAACCCTTACAATCACCAAGTACATAATAAAATAATTAAAGTTGTGAAAAGGTTGGGCCTCAAATAAATAGAACTATGGTACTTCTTTCCTCACATCCTTCAAAATTTCAAGGTTTTATGTGATCAAAAGAACCTGAAAATTTGGATCTTGTTGGCCCATAGTTGTTGTCGCACCAAAAGATCGACCTGTTAATGCCTGATACAACTGTCAGAGTTAATGGATCCACGGGAGGCGGTTAGTCCATGTCACAAATCCCGAGGGGAGCGTTGACCATCTGCCAACAAAATGCCCCTCAACGTTACTCAAGGGGATTCAAGCCCGACACCTTTGGCTCTGATACCACTTTTTGGCCCATAGTTACCGTTGCACCAAAAGATTGACCTGTTAATGCCCGATACAACTGCCAGAGTTAACGGATCCATGAGAGGTGGTTAGTCCATGTCATGAATCCTGAGGGGAGCGTTGACCATCTGCCAACAGATCTATGATATAAAATAGATTGAATAGATGGTATAGTATTTTCTCATCAAATATTCATTCTGGTAGCGTTGAATAAATAACCCAAGTTGACAATGTCACATTAAAAGACAACGATGATATCCAAAATATCAATAAAAATATATCAAGGCAATCAATGAACCCCAAAGAAGGTTTAATAACATTCATAAGTTGGAAAAGGATAATGTAAAGAAAATTCACTAGATCCTTCATTGTAGTAAGATATCACATGATAGTAATTTGTAGCAATAATATTAATGTAAAATTTTAGCAAAATAAGTTGATAAACTAATGAACCTATCAAGGATAGACCACATGACTCTCGAATTTGGCCAAGTGGGATTTGACATTAAAATTGAGTAATTTCACTTTTATCATTCTTATAATTTTTCAAAAATAGGTTTTTATAGGTATATCTTATATCATTTTTTGGTGAATACTTGTTGCATCTTTTTTCCTTTCATATTTTCTCAAGTTCCATTGTTGCTACTTGTGTTATTTAAAATTGGATAATAGTTAAATAGTTCATTTGACTGCACACAATATTATTGGTGCAACAATAGTAGATTGTGCATTTATTTATTTTACTATCGTTAGGTTCTATGTTACTGAATTATCTTAGAAATATCCTAAACAACTATGAATTGACCACTTGATGATTGGTCATTTATTCTTAGACATTTTTTATGGTCTTGATTCTTTTATATGACCTTAGCATGGAAATTTTAGAGTGCCATCATCATCTAAAGTTTTAGTTATTTTCAACATAAAATGAGTTATTCTTCAAGCCTTCTATCATAACATCTCCAAGTCTAGGAGTGGCTACAAGGTTCCTATCCTCCTTTTCCTCTACCTATATAAACTCTTTCCTACCTACCATCATCACATTGGCTGCCTTAGTTTTCCCTTTATCCTCCTCTTTCAAGGGTGTCAAAGTAAAAGAGATTCCATCTTTTTCTATCTCATAGGTGTTTCTTCTACCATCATACATAGCATGCCTATAAAATTGCCAAGTCCTCCCTAGCAGCAAATGGCATACATCCATATGCAATATGCCACATAGAATTATGTCCTTATACCCTCCTATATTGAACTCCACCCAACTTTTTTCATTTACCAAAACATACTGACCCTCATTCAACCAAGAAACTTTATAAGGAGTATCATGTGGTATTCTAGGAAACTTGAGTTTCTCAACCATCTCATTGGAAACCATATTATTTGTACTACCTAGATCAATTAAAATATTCCATACCTTACCCAAGCACATACAAGTCATCTTGAAGAGTGGCCTTCTTTGTGATGGCTCCTTTTCTTCAGATGTCTTGATGAGAGTTCTTCTTACCATTAATGATTCCCCAACCTCTGGAGCAACATGTTGTGATGTTGAGCCCACACTTTCTGACTTCTCTTTTCTCCTCTAGCTGAAGTAGTGGCTTGATCTTCTTTACATTGCCAAGCTTGATGCCCAAACTTTTTGCATTGATAACACCTTCTTGTGAATCCTTGTGAACCTCTCCCTTGACCTCTAAATCTATCTCTAAAGCCTGATCTACCTCCTCTAAATCCACCTCTCTGATCTGCAACTTTCTCATTATCTTTACTTACATCTTCTTGGCTCTCATATGACTGCCTTGAAGTAGAAATGTCGCTCTTCCTCTAGAATTGCTGTCTTTTCCCCTTATTTGTTTGTCTTTCCTTCTCTTTAACTTTTCTTTTTCCCTTATTGCCATTTGATAACATTCCTCAACCATTCTTGGATTTGCCAAAGTTAACTCATCTTGAATGTTGAATCTTAACCCACTAAGATATCTAGCCACCTTCTCCAAATCATCCTCCATGTGACTTTCTCTTATACTCAGCTTATAAAATTCATCAATATAGGTTTTGAAATCCATCTCTCTTTTTCTCAAACCTTGAAGTCTCTTATACATTTGAAGTTTATAATCACTTGGTAGAAACTTTCCCTTAAGCTTTGCCACCATTTTATCCCAAGAAACTATTTTTGACTTACCTTTCTTCCTCCTTTCAGTTTTCTCATAATCCCACCATAATAAGGCATGCCCCTTCAATTTTGTTTTTTCTATCTTTATCTTTTGCTCCTCAGGTACATCTTTACATTCAAAATAGTTATCAAATTGTGTTGCAATCCAATCCAAAATCTCTTCATCATTCAAATTACCTCCATACATAGGTAAATCAATCTTTACCTTGTGTTTATCTCTCGTGATTGCTCTCGGTAGCTTAGCCATCCTCTGCTGATTAGGATCCAATTCCTCTTCTTCTTGAGTCTCTTCTTGAGGGGTTTCCTTTCCCCCTTCCTCTTCACTAGTGCCTATACCTCTTCTCTGACCTATTTTCACAACCTCTAGTCTTGCTACCATCCTATCTTTGAGTTCCTTCAATCTCCTAATCTCTCTTGCAGTCCTCTCTTCCATCTCATTCATTTTCATCTCTGTAATGTTACCTTTTGGAGGCATCTTGTTCACTTTTCCACTTCTCTCTTTCCCTCTTGTAGAACTACATATGCTTTGATACCAATTTGATGTAGAGTAGGGTATAATGTGTCAAAAAAATCTCAATTCAACAAATTTTCCAATGCAATGGCCTTAACACATCAAAAAAGAAGTTTTACTTCACAAATTATCCCTATGCCTTGTAGGACAACAAACACCCATTTTATGACATAATTTACAAACCAAACACCATTCAGGATACCCTTTTTGAAATTTCACAACATATCAAAATTTTAAATTGGGTTGCTTTGGAACAACACCCTCAAAAATCTACTGCTACGCTTGATCATAGGCCTAATTAGGCTTGTTTGATGAAGAAACTATTGGTTCTACACCCTCCAATCCTCAATTCTTCATTCTAGATAACCTAACATGTCATATTGGGTCTGCAAATGCAAATTAAATCAACTAGGATGGTTTCCAAACTCCTTTTATATAAACCATTCCATTAATTCTCAAATATTTTCATCAGTGGAATGGTGTGGTTTTCATTATTATTCCCTCAAAACACCAAAACGTAGGGAATCTGAACCACTCTTAGAAAATCTACTCTAAAATCCTCAAAACTTGATGAAATATTATGAAATAAAAAAACAAAAGGAAGCTAACTCAACCCTTCATCAATTTAAATGCATCAATGAGCATCCCCATTCTATACCATGCCGTACCAAATGTTGTAGCAACAAAATTAGCCTCTAAAACGTAGGAAAGAAGTGAATCTCTATTATTCAATCTTCTCAATGTACATCAAAAATTGGACTCGATCATTACATGATGTATTTAAATATTTTCCCAACCAAAAAAAGTGACTACAACTATTTTTCAAGTTCCATGACCGTTCAACTTCCTCAAAATGCAAAAAGTACAAAAGTTGCTTGACAACTTTGTAACTTTTTCTGCAACTTTAACAAACTTGATCAAATGGACACCAAACCACCTAACCATCTAAATTGAATCCAAAAACATCACAAGTGGTCTTTAAGACCTTATTACAAACCAAAAGACTCAACATCTAACTCTTTGCAACATTTTCACATCAAGAGCTATGGTGCCCTACACCAAATTTACATCCACTTATAGAGTGACAATGAATACTTCTAAAATATCAAGCCTCTCGTATGCATTCTCCATGTGTCCATACAAGAATCCACACATTGCATTACATGCTTCACATATGCATTTCTCAAAAGAAGACTCAGCACTATGAAAACCTACTCACCCAACCAACCTTAACCACTAAACATGTGCTTTATTTTATAGAATCAATCTCACACAAATACAACCAAGTGGTAAGATAAAACCATGTGCCTCAAAGCCATGAAAACACAAAACCATTGATCCCTCATTTAATATTGGGTAGTAAGTTTGTACATTATTAAATATCTATCCCCAACTATATAATAATTATCATGTCTCCCACACATAAAATAATTAACCTAATGTTACAATAAAAAATTATAAACTTGACCCCAAATAACTACTTAGTGTAGCTAACCACATATCCTAGATGTGCCACAACTAATTAATTATTTAATTACAACATTATAATAAATCATTTTATGCAATGGTCTACAACACTAAATACTAACAAATACTAGATATGATAATAACAATGTAACTAGATAGGAAGGAGAAAGTGTATAATTCTATTCACACTAAGTTGTTAAGTCTTAGGACTCAAGAAATTAGTGAATAGATTTTTAAAGATTAAATTTCTCTAATAGAAAATTTGTGTTTATTCTCTAGAGGTTTAGTTATTTGATAACTAAAACTAGTCTTAATCTTAGGATGAATATTATTGAGTTACTAAAAACTTGATAATCTCAGTGCTATATGATCAAAAAGAGGGTTGTACTACTCAATTGGTTGTCAACTAAAAATACTAAAACTAAAAATTTTATTTATATAAAAATAACTCAAAAAATATTAAATACATGATATTGAATCTCATGTTTAACATTGCCATGTAATGTTTATAAAAGGTTGATCAATTTCTTTAATTTTGGAGGATGAAAAATTGTTACACCCCAATTGTGTATTTAGAATTTACTATTACTATGTAGGGTAAATGTGAATGTAATTTGAATTTTGAATGAGAATAAATTGTGCTTGCATTTTTTTATCAATGAATTATGAATGAATGTTATTTCATTTAATGATATGTGAAGAAAAGCATATATGTGAAATGGATAGTTATTGAATTAGATATTCTAACTATGGAGTTATATTATGTGTAATGCATATTTTGTTGAACAACTGAATACCATGGGAATGTGTTAGTTGGATGCAGGTGTATGTTCAGTCTTCCAGTTGTGAGGGGAAGTATCACTCAGGAGAAGATCTTGGTTGGGTAACTAGTAACATAACCTAACTGAGCTTACACACACACTCATAGTAGAATGGTTGAGTCAAGTTATTGTGTTAGGAAATTGGTAGGTCATCCTTAGTATGAATGTTTTCATTAGTAAGGGTCATTATTACTATTGAATTCATGCTCGGATGATGTTTATATGTTTAGAGATTATAAGTCCTTCCTTGAATTACTACGCTTGTATTGATTAGGAGAGAAAACGTGGGATGTATGTATATGTATACATATGCATGTCAACGATAGACCATACACATGAAGGAACATATACATGAGAGTACAAAGGTAGACGTACCTATGCACGCTTATGAGCGGGTTGCTTATGAGAATGGAGCTATCAAATGGACAATATGACATGAATGTGTATATGTATTAATACACCACCCGTCTATTCCCTATCAACACAATGGTAATTGTGTATGTGCTTGTTTGTGCAATTGATTATGTAGATATATAGGATATATACATATATCCATATGTATACATGTATCAATACACATGAATGTTTGGCAAATAGACATGCCCATACGAATTTATCAATATATGTACACATATGTATACATGTACATAGAGGATATATATGTAAATATATATATACATAGTCAATATGATTATTACTATTATGTGAATGTAAACTTGATCATATTCATTTATATATCAAAGGTATACAAACTTGTTTATTAATATATATATACATACATATATATAAATATAGCGTTAATGTTATTCATTGATTTATATATATGTACATATATAAATATGTATTTATACTTGGTACTGAATATATATTTATACATGGTATTAATTAGAGGTCCAATTGAATATCTAATATGTCGATTTATATATATGAAGATAGGTCGATTTTTATATGAGATAAGCAAAGTATTTAAAGGCCGAGTATAAAATATATTAACTTTGGATAAAGTTCAAACTATATGGAATTATTGCTCAACAATAGAAAGGTCGATATGGAGAATAAACCATAGTCGATACTATGGAAATGCTTCTTTGAATTGCTAACAACATATTACTCAAACATTGGATGCTTAAATACAAAGTGATAGAGTATTTATCAACTACCAAATAAAGTGTAAAACACATGAGAATAGGAAAAATAAATAGCAAGGCAAAAACTAGTCAAAGCACCATTTATGCGCCAAAGCAACTCATCATTCCTCTATTTCTCTGCAAGGCTATGACTTAGTCAATGTAGCAATGTGTTGCTTGATAATAGTAGAATTTTTCATGAAAATAATCATTCCAAAATAATAGGAGGATGGTTGCATACTTGGTGCCAGAATATGAAGTTCTATTTGTTGTAGAATTCCATTTTGGGATGCAATTCAACTATCATCATTTTAACATGAGCACAATTGAATTAGTCTTTCTCTACTGTCAAGTAGAAGGGTCAATCTATAGCATTTTCGTGTTGAGTTTACTCTTGGTTTGTTGCCACCTTTTTGCCAAGTGAAGTGAGTCGACAAGCATGGAGATTGTTGTCATTTTGCATGCCTTTTCTATAGCCTGCAATGTCTCCTTTTTCTATATAAATAGAGAGGTTAATGCTCTCATTTTGGATGCACTTCTTATTCTGCAAATTTACTCTGTTGCATTATTCTGAGAGAGGTGAGAGATATTTAGAGAGAGTTGAGAACTACTTTGTGAGAGTATTGTGTTCTTTTGAGTTAGAGGCTTGCTTTGGGTTGATAAAGTGAAGCTAGGAAGTTTTTGTAGAAGGTTGTGCATCAAGTCAGTCATTTGGTTAACTGTATTACAGGCATGAGGATCTAGTCTTCTCTTATTTTTCCTTTATTTATGAAAGATTGAGAATTGAATGCTTTATTTGAACTTTTTGAGTTACTTGCATCAGGAAAACATAACATTTGCTTTGGAAAGTAAAAAGAAGTTGTTTTATGCTTTTCTGTGAAAGTGCTTGTACTTACCCCGTAATAGGAGAGGATGTTCTTCATTAGTATTAAAATACTAGGATTTATTAAACAAGGATAGCTTAAGAGTTATTCATAGCTAAGTTATTTGAATATACTAGATAGCTAGTGAGTTACTCTTGGAATTCGATTGTCCAATGAAGGGAGGGTAAATTGTGCTTATGCTTTGTGAGCAGAAATATCATAGAGTTTGTGGAAAAGGGAATAGGATATTTCTAGGGTTAAAGATTACCCATAGGAGGAAATACATATGCATAGATTATAGTGGCCTAAATTCAAATCGAGCTTGAGTAGTGTATGTGTGTAGGATGACTATCACTCGAAGTACTGAGTGAGAACACTTTGGCCAAAGTAGCATGTTAGCCTTTGGCTCCATTGTCAATTGACGATGATCTATTTATGCATGCTAGTTCTAGATTGTAGGGTTTACAAGTTATAGTCATATAGGACACAACACTAAGCTCAGATTGGTTATCGTTATGAGGTTACTCCACCAATCTCTTTGTCGAAGGGTAGGGCCATCTATTGTATGATAGATGTGCGAGGGATCGCATATGAGTATGTGGTTGGCAGAAAAGTGCTTGAGTGATGCTTCTCCTCCTCAATAGGTGACAAGAAGACCAAGATTTCAAAGGAGGTTCTTATATTATCTATATCTATTGTTTGAAGATCAATTGAATTATGTATGTACATTGTACACATTCTTTGGAATATTGTAATACGTGAATTATTATATTGGAATGGAATCAATGTTGATTATTGTTATGTCATCTATGTTCATTTGTTCTCAATAAAGAAAAGAAGAATTTTATGGCAATGGTTAAGTTACATAGTTTATTTACTTGCAAAGTGAAAACTTAGGAAAAATTACTTCAGTGAAAACCCAAATGAAGTGTTTTAAGGTTAAAATGGTGTTTGGCCTATATATCAAATTCCATCAACAAAAAATCTTCTTTAAATGGTATAGTTGGGATTCTTCTTTTCTATTATTTAATTGAGGGCTAAAAAAACATAAGTGCAACCACATACTTTTAAAAAATAAAAATAAAAATAAAAAAACCTTATTGAGACATCTACACCACCCACCATTGATGTAAAAACTAACAATTTTTTAGTGTTCTGCTCAATTGAAATAGTAATATCATCTACTCACTTCTTATATAGATCAGATGCCCATTGCAATATATCGTTGATCAAATTTTGATCAAACAATTTTCATTGAAAATATAATTTCATATGATAGATAGGATGAATACTAGATTCGACAATGTAAGAGATATATTCTCAAACCACACCAACTAATACAATGTGAACATAATTCTATTTTGAATTTTAGACAATGCCTATTATATATAATCAACAATCCCACTTCACACATTCCTATTTACAATTAATTAAAAAAGATCTTCTTTGCTACAAACAATAAATTTAAATAAACAATAATTTTTTAAAAAAATATTTAAATTTAAGGAATTTAAAATCTATTTTAAATATAAACATTTTAAAAGAAAGCTCTACACAAGTTTCAAAAAACAAATGAAGACTTTAGCATCTTTGCTTAGGTAAAGACTAATAATCCGAATATTTGGTGATAAGTAGTTGAACATTTTTCAAGGAACGAACTTTTGCATATCTAGTTAGGTGGAAAAAGTCCATATGGGCATTCAAATTTTAAGATTTAAATATAAACTCCAACCAATATACCCTACATTATGCAGTATGTCTTTTGACTTTAATACATATTAAAGAAATAAATATTACAACTCGCGCTTGTCCTACATCAATGCCCTAAATTAGTCGCCATTCTGACCAACTTCAACTTACGGTTATTATTGACCACGACCCATTATAAATTACTACATGTTGACAACAATGGCAACTAATCCCACTTAAGTTAGTGCCACTTTTCATGATTGCTCGGTTGCCTTCCTTTACTTCCTCCTCCACTACCACTTTGCCAATATTAGAAAAAGGGGATTGAACTAGATAATGTCTTCATCATTGCTCAAAAGTTAAAGGAACTTCACTTATAGGGATACTTTAGAACTTGTGTAAATTTAAAAGATTTGAATGAATTTGAGTTAAGATTGTAAATAAAAGATAAAGTTAGAATGTGTTTATGGTTTGTGATCATTTAGTAATGTGGATTAGAAGATTTAATTGTGTATTATATTTCATAATTGAAATAGAAACATAGAATTGGGTTTGGATTTGTTACATTGTATTAAATTAGAACTATCAATTCAAATTTGTTTGGGATTAGGTGACGATTTCATTTTAGTTATGGATATTTTGCGTATGTGTAATTTTGTCTTATAGTTTAAGTTTTCTTTGCCTAAATCTATGTCAAATAAAATGGGGTGTTGACAAGCACTTTGGATATTTGTTATAAGTCAAGGAAGTGTGGATCTTCCTTGATGGTTAGTCAAGCACCTTTTCTAGTTTCATAATGATAAAAAACATCTAAGAAAAAATGGAGATGTTGAGAATAGTATTAGCAATCTAGTAGTGCAAATAAATTTTTTGGATAACACTTAATGATCCAAATCGATTATTTGTTCTTAGATGGTTATTTTTAATAATGACTTTTAATTCTCTTTTTGAAGATCACTAATACAATCAATGATAGGGGACCCAATGAAGGTTAGCCTTCTCCTTGCAACTAGACCGCACAATCTCACCACTACTAGAGTCAACTCAAGAGATGGAGCAACATAACAAGTCAAATCTCAAACCAATCCTACAATGCTTGAAACAAACCCAAGATGACCTCTAATGACATTGTAAATAGATTTCAACGCCAAGACAAACAACCCAATCTAACACAAAACAATTGCACCTATTTTCTTGTTGTTGTCATACTCAAGGACCTATAAAAACCACCAATTTGATACAAACTTGATAAATAAATTATAATTTTTTAGAGTAATCATGCATTAGCTAATAATTAATTAATATTTAATTGATTATTATGATAATTCATTTCATGCACTTAAACTAAACTTAGGAGTGATTTTTTTTGTTAACTAGAGTGAGCTATTATTATATCACTATGTCTCATCACATAGGATGATGACACTTGTCATGATGTAATCTCTTTTATCATTTAGGGTTCATCTTATAAAGCACTCTCCTTTATTGTATTATCTCTCTTGAGTTTCAAGCAACCTTTTCATTCTATAAGTTTTTCTAGCTGAGGATATAGCAGATTATTGTCTGTAGTTCTCTTGCATGGAAGCTATTTTTGTTCATTTTTGAATCCTATGTCTCATGTTTTTCACAATGCTAACATGGTATCAGAGTGTGGATTCAGCGAACCCCTTCTCCATTTTTGAGTTTTTTTCTCAACTAGGGTTACAAAATCAAATATGGAATATTTATTGCTTTTCCTACAATCTTTGGAGTTAGGCAATGTTTTTGTGCACTTTGGTATGAAAAAGACCTCACCATTGCGCTCAAGAGGCTGAATAGACAAATTTTGATATAAAATTTACCTACTTTTGGTGATGAGAGTCCACGAGGAATTTGTAGGTTTTATACAGCTCTAATATATATATTTGTAGGTTTTATACTACTCTAATATATTTGTTTTGTAGGTTTTGTATTTTAAATGCAGTTGTGTTGTAGGTTTTGTTTGGTTAACATGTTTATTTTGTAGATTTTGGATTGGGGTCATAGGTTCCTTATCTAAATATTTTTTGTGCATCCTTTTAAATATCATTTTTTCTTGTTTAATTTTATTATTTTTATTTCCAATAGCTTATCAGTTAGTTACATCTAATTTCTAAGGTGGGGAGAAAATATAATGTCAAAAATTGCATGTCTTATAATTACCACATCATGTTTTGGGCTTGATTTTGTTTCCATCTCTTGTAACATGTTTTAGGATCATTTTAGCTTAGCCTTATCTTTTTACCCACTCTTAGTGTTAGTGTTATGTTTTTTTTTGGTATGTTTAGCCTTATTTCATGTGTTTCAATGTGTTACCCTATGTTTATTTTATGGTTTATTCTCATCTTGTGGAGTTTTTTAGTGTTATTTTGCAAGAATGCTAGATTGATGAGTAAAAATTTGTGAAATGCACTAAAATATTCCAACTATACAATCATACAACCAGGGAAAACTTTAAGAAACCCCCCCTCGGCAAAGGTGTAAAATCCTGGCGAATCCTGTATACTTCCCGATAAAAAATATTAATTTTATTGGCAAATTTTTTTCATTTTTTGGGAAAAAAAATCCCAATTGCCAAATCTTTTATAATCCCTAGAAGTCTATGGAAAATCTTGGCGAATTGCAAAAAAAATTAATTGAATAAAATATTTTTCATTGGCGATTAAAACCATTTTTCAAACCATAAATTTTTTTCCATTGGCGAATCAATCTTGTTTTCAAAACAAAAAAAATAAATTGTTGGCGATTAAAACCTTTTTTCAAAGCAAAAAATATATTTTTATTGGCGAATTAAAAAGAATCTCAAAATAATAAAAAAATCCAGTGGCGAAATAAACGAATATGGCAACAAAAAATCATAGGGACCGTTTGATGAATGTTTGATGGACGATTGTAGTTGCATTCCAGAAGTAAATCTCTAAAGCACTAGACTTGTGATTTGAAACCTTCAGAATAACACTAGAACCGTTAGATTTCTAGAAATCAATGATTGAGATTTTATTACCGTACAAATGGTTATAAAGTTATGTTTCTCAGCGATTGGGAAACCTCAATGAGATGCACAACTTTCGAAGTGTCAACTCATTTAATGAATTGTAAGGTGCCATTAAGGGATGTCCAATTTTGAATTTTTGAGAAAAAAAAGCATTTAAAGCACTTTGTACTACTAAGTGTCAAGTGATTTTTTTTAAGTGAGACAATGAGAGGGTCAACACACGGGAGATTTTTTTAAGTCCTTTGCACATTTAAGTTACCGGCCCCTTTGCCTTGATGCCAATCCTAGCGCATGAAATTTTAAAACAACTTTAAAACACATGTGTCATGTTCATTTTCTTAAGTTAATATCATAAATTACTCAAGTTTCAACCGTTGGATGAACATTTGATATATGGTTGTAGTTGCATTCCGTAATGAAATGCACAAAGCGATGGGCTTGCCAACTTAAACCTCTAGAATCACCCTATAACTGTTAGATTTAGAAAAGTCAATGGTTAAGAATTTGCAACTTGTAGATCGAAGACGTTTCATTCACTTTAATGTTCCAATTTTGAGAAACAAAGCATTTAAAGCACTTTGTACTATTAAGTGTCAACTGTTAAGTGATTTTTTTTAAGTGAGAGGGTCAGCACATGGTGAGATTTTTTCAAGTCCTTTGCAATGTTAAGTTACCAGCCCCTTGGCCTTGATGCCAATCCTAGCGCACAAAAGTTTAAAACAACATTAAAACACATGTGTCATGTTTATTTTTTAAAGTTAATATCATAAATTACTCAAGTTTCAACCGTTGGATGAACATTTGATGTATGGTTGTAGTTGCATTCCATAATGAAATGCATAGAGCGATGGGCTTGCCAACTTAAACCTCCAGAATCAACCTATAACCGTTAGATTTAGAAAGATCAATAGTTAAGAATTTGCAACTTGTAGACCTAAGATGTTTCATTCACCGATAGCCACCCTCTCCACCGATGGACACCTATCCTTCATTCTATTAGTGGAAAGCTAGATAATCTTTCCCCGATGCACCATAGTTCCCCCGATATACTTTATTCATTTGATAATTCATGCCCATGGTTACTTTTGTTGACAACTTGACTCTATCGGTATATCGGGAGAGCACCCTAGGAGTCAGCCCGATAGAGTATTGTTACACCAATACTAGGTTGTGAGCTATTTTTTCAGGCTTCGGTTGGTAGACACGTCGCCTCGGCCTGAGCTCTATCCGAATGGGACCCACACCATAGTTACCTTTGTTAAAGGTATGTTTTGAGGTGGTTTAGCTAAGACAGTTTTGGCACGGCCTCATAAATAAAGTGGCTTCACAACTTTTCTAGCTGCCGCCACGCAACGTCCAAATGGAGATTCCCTTCGAGATGCTTCCCTTTCTTTTTTTCGGGCTCCGATTGCTAGACACACCGCCTCACCTTGCTTTCTGGTCGGATGGGGTCCACACCGCATTATTAACCAGTTGACTGGAGTTGTGTGAAATAATTGGAGGCAATGGGTGGTGTAGTGGAAGGTCTGATAATAGTGTGGTGTGAAGGTTTGGAGCACACTTATGGACATGCTTCAAGATGGTATGGAAGTTGAAAGCATAGCAACTAAAGTGGTGAAGTCGGTTTTTTGCCAAAAGGTGGGCTAGCGAAGGTTTTTCAAGGGTACGACCTATGGGAAGGAAACAGATTTGTAGCGGGTCTATTCCCCAAGCATTATCTATTGAACAGAGCAACCTTCCAAGCTTTATTTATTGCAATTAATAAAACTTTGTCTCACATAGATTCCAGATACATGTTAAGGGCTTTGCGAAGGTAATCTCTTCATTACCCTCAGGATTCTTACCCTTGCTACTCGACATATTGATCTCTCACTTCGAATAAAAGCTAAAAAAAAATATCTTATTGTTTGTAACACCCCTTTGTTTTGCTTTCTAGACTGGACAGTGTGTCCTTGTTTTTCTTTGAATTGTTATTTGGATTCAGATACTTTATCTTATCTGTGTATTTGATCGCTATTTATAGAGCGACGAACTATTTTATGTGATGTGATGTGGTTTATCTGATGCTTTAGTTTACATGATTTAATTGGTGTAATGATGTTAGTTAATATAACATGTATTTGCTTATGAGATTATTAAGTAGGATGGAAGTGTCGGTGTTGATGAGTGTATTGGCGAAGGGGACGGGTTCGCATCACTCGCTTGCGAGCGCCCTGCAATTCCGTGATTTCCTCTTCACAGTGTATATTTTATGCTATTTATATTATATGTTGTTTACTTGGTTTTCAGGATTGTAGGTACATGACATCGACTCCACCTGGTTTCATAGGTTTGAGCGTGTCGATCCAACGGTTAAGTTGAACAGGAGATAGTAGCTAGGTAACTTGTGTCAAGTCTACACCCTAGCCATAGTGTGTCGTCAGTTGTGTGTGTTGAGTTGTTGTTTGCCATGTTTTAATGTTATTTAATTCTGAAGGGATTTTTGATTTGGAAATAAATATTTAGAATTATTGCATTAAATTATGTTGATGGTTATTTAATTTAAAATTGAAATTGTGGATATAAGTTTATATTTAAATTAATTAATTAAATTAAATTTATTTAATTAATTAAATTTAATTTATTTAATGAATTTAGTTATTAAATAATTTAATTAATTAATTAATGTGATGTTAAGAAAATTAAAAGAAAGAAAAGAATTATAATTAATTTTGGAATTTTATTTCAATTAGTGGGAATTAAATTTGTATTTGGGAAATTAGTTTTCAATTTTTGGAATTAATTTATTATTTGGAATTATTAAATGAAATCAATATTAGATTTGGTTGTTGAAGATATTTTCAATTATGCCAACATGTGAGAGTTTAATTAATTAGAAGAGTTTGTTGCAAATTCATTCATGGAGAGAATTTTGGAGAGGAAAAAGCTTCTTCAGGTGTGAGGATATTTTTTTTGAAAAAAATTACATAGAGGATTGTTTTGGGAAATTATTGGCTGTGGAGTTACACTGGAATTATTCTGGTAAATCTTGTTGTGTTTGTTGATTGCTTTCTTGGTTGGAATCACTAGATTGTTGTATTGAAGCTATGAAAGCTTTGGAGGAGGCTCTGCATCAAATTTTTATTTCTTGAAGCTTCTTGACTCAGGTTTTCTTTTGTGGGTTTTGTATTGTTCTTTGTTGCTTTCAAAATTGTAGTGATTAAAGAATTGGTTGTTAAATCTGTTTTAGAAAAGAATTTGTTATTAGAAGAAAGAAAATAAATAAATAAAATAAATTTAAAGCTTCTGTTGTTCCCATGAAATTTCTTCAGGGAAATTAGGAAACCTCTGTTGAATTTGGCTATTTGAGGAAATTGTTAGTTTGTTAATCAAACTTATGGGCAAAACAACACTTAGATTTGTTTTAGGAAATTTCAATCACTGTAGAAAAAATGAATTTATTTCCAAAAACCTCTGTAGTAATTGGGTGGAGAAATCTAGAGGATTTCAAAGTTTCTGGTTGTAATCTAGATTCCTCTTAGTTTCTTGCTCTTTTATTGTCTATGAATTTGAGAAAAATTGATTAAAAGATTTAGTTTTGAACCTTCATGAATTTTGGTTGTTCTTTGGAAAAATTGCATAATTTCACCTATAGGTGAATATTTTCCTAAAATTTCCCCAATTTGTTTATTATGATTAATCCATTTATATATATGTAAGAGTTTATATATATATACAATTTTTAGTTTGATAAAATTCTGATTTAAAATGTAGTATTGACGTCCGTACGGCGCTTCCGTTTTTTTCTTGGAAATCGCAAATTTTGAGAAACGCGAATTTCATTCACTATTTATATTAGGTATGTATTAGTATTTGGGTGGGGGTGCTATGCACACCCCACTGCCCCCAACTCAAGGGAGGTGTGGTTGTCTCAAGGACAACGCCCTCCACTAAGTGGAGGGAGCGTTGCCTTAAGACAGCGCAACCCCCTGTTTTGGAGGCCACCACTGTAAGGGAAATGGGGCGGGGGTTCGGCCATAGCCGACCCCTCCCCAAATGTAATCGCGGTTTCTTTTAATGTTAATACTTTTTTTCTTAAAATTTGGAGATGGCGATTTCATCCGCTTGATATGGGTTGTTTCGAAAATTTAAATAAAATATATATACAATATATTATATAGTATATATACATACATATATATAATGTATATATATATATATATATGTATATATAATATATATATATTATGTATCTGGGTTATATTAAGTATATATATTTAATGAATATATTACATGAGTAGTTTCTATTGGGAGTATATTCAATAATTATTTCATTTTATTTAGGTTCATGTAATTTAGTTTTGCATGGAGATTTTAAAAAAAAAAAAAGAGTTGAATGCATGGTTAAATGATAAGGAAAAAGATATTTTATAAATTACATGTTTTAAATGAAAAATTGAAAGAGATATAAAATTTGGTTAGAAAATTGAAAAGATTTATTTGCATAGATTTATGTCATTTTAATAGTAAAGGAGTTGTTTTATGGAAGAGGCAATTAATTATTTTAATTTATTTATTTTCTATTAGAGCAATTAAATTATTGTGATTGGAATATGGAATAGATATGGATTTAATATATCCAAAAATAGTAATATCCTAGTGATTGCCTTTTAGATTTATTTTCCTCGTATTTCGCAAAGGGATGTGAGTTTAAATTGTTTAAGACTTACTATAATGAAAAGAGGAAATAGGTTTATATGATTGTTTGAGTTGACCCAGTTATTGTGTCTTTGATTTTGTCAATGTTATCTATTGATTGAGGATGGATTTAGGAAATCCTAATATTATATTTGATTAATGACTTGAATGCTTTTTGTAACTTCTTCTTCAAGTTGTGTTTTGGGAAATGGGATTAAGCGTTAGTCCAAAATTATATGTCTTCTAGAAGATCTTAGAGGATGAGGGTTTCGTTTCTTTATGTCAACCAGTTGTTTTTCCCTTGGGTAGTGCATGGTGTCTTTTCAGTAATTTACTCGGTTTCCACGAATGGGGATATTTTGTACCTCCTTTGAAAGGAGTGGACTATGTGTTATGGTTGCCTCCAATTGTTGGAGTGAGTTCTATTATTTGTCCTCCTAGAGATGGAGTGGTTACGATACCTAGGTTGTATGCACTTGTGATTCCCTTGGAGTACGGTTTTGTATATGTGTTGTCCATTAGAAGAGTGGCTTATGTTAGGCGCCGGAGCCCAAAGAGGTAAACTGGGTAACCTTCAGAAGTAGTTTAATCAAGTGATAATTAAATCAATGTACTTAGATGATTAGGATGCATTTCACACTAATCAAGACAATTTAGCCTCACTCATAGACACAAGGGCTCGTTTAGACTTAGGATGAGTCAGAAGACCTAAAATGGCATGGTCATCTATCTTGTCCTTACGAGAGGTATTTGATTCTACATGAGTGAGCATGAGGGTCGGGGTTCGGTTGAGGTCACTAGGATTTTCGGAGCCTATGAAGAATTCCTAGAGGAGATCTCATGACTAACTGTGCGATGACACTCTATCTAGGACAACAGTTGTTAATTGTTTTATGTGTATGGTTCTTTGAACATACTTGATCTATTTTATGTTTGGAAGCAATGTGACCTATGTCAGTGATATGTGAGTTGTACTTGTTTAGTTCATTGGTTGGTTGAGTCAGTATGTGTCAGTATGAGTCTACCTTTGGTTAGAGGTTGTAGATCTTTGTCCATGTTACGTTGTTACTATCTCCTAGCATGGGGGGTGGGCTTGCGGGTACCACTTGGTTGGGTGGAACATGCACCATACACCGTTGGATCCCCCTTTATCTTCAGTACTTGGTGGCGAGACATCCAGTTGGACAACTCGCGGTTCTTGTTTTAAATTCATGCATTATAATATTTCAATTTGTATAAGTTATTTTACCCCTCTTGTATTGACAAGTTGGAATTATGTAATTGTAATACTTTTGTACTATTGCCTTGTTTTGGGAATGAGTGATGTAACTATTTGATTATGTTTATGATTATGAAAATTATATCTTGGATGGTAATCTCATCATGTTATGTTATACATTTATGTTGATTTAATACTTATTGCTTAAAGTAATTTAATGCTATGTATATATGTAAGATGTATGTGTGGATTTAAGTAATCCCAACCTTGTAGCCTTAGAGGTTGTTGTAATTAGTAAGTGAATGTGTATGTTAATTACACTTTAATAAAATAAAAGAAAATTGGTTCGCTTAAGTCGTTAATTACAACTTCCTCTAGGGTTGTGTGGCAAGGCTTTACATTGTTGAAGGATAGACTGACAGAGAATATAAATCCCATTCCCTACTCAAAATCATGTTTAAGACTAAAGCAAGAATGGAAAAAAAATAAAGAAATCTTATTATTATAACTAATAACTAATAACAGTATGAAGATATGATCACTCACCTTTAAGTCTACATTTTTGGCTTTCGCTGACTTCTAAATCGAGAAGGAGAACCTCAGAACCAAACAAAATGTGTAAGAATAAATAATAGTTTCAATTGTATTTATATCAATCCATATTTTGCGAATTCCATGAGATTTTTAAATGGTATGTTAAAAATTTGGCAAATCCCATGTGCTTATACAACGATACTTTGTAATTTTCAAATGAAAAATGTGTCCTCAAATGTAATTATTTTTAAATATTATTGGCGAAATAGGTCCTCATAAGAAACTATTTATAAATTTTAATTGGCAAAATGGGTCTTCACAAGCAACTATTTGTAAATTTTAATTGGCGAAATGGGTCCTCATATAATGTTGTTTTAATAGTATTAGCGAATATGTTGGTGTTTTATGACATGCTCCCCGGGATTCTAGGCGAAAATATTAATTGGTCCATTGGAAACACGTAGTCTGTTATGGAGAATTTATTGCCTAAACATGCCTCATAAAAAAAACTATTGGCGAATGGACATGCATTGGACCGATAGTTTATGAAATCCGAGCGATTTGGACACCCTGTTAGATACGGTAAATTTGCCAATTTCGAATTGTCCCATTCCTAAAATTCGCCAATTGGTGAAGATTCGCCACTAAAGTTTTCCCTACATACAACATAAATTTTCTAACTTGATAGTAACCTTTCAAGTTCTAAAAATTCTTTTATAAATGTAAACCTAAGTTTTTTAAGTCTAGAATTCACCATTACATGTTTAAATTTGTATGATCTCCCCTTTCTTTCTTCCAATTTTGGATTCTCATTACTCATGCAATCTTAATCTCTCTGAGGGAAACCTACAATTTTTTCTAGTACTCTACAACATATTAAAGCACTCTAATGTTCACTATACCACAACTCCTTGGGAATGTGAGCATCCTCTATTATCATCATGAAGATCAGTTTTCTATGTCTCGTCTTCCTTTACTTCAAATTTTTCTCTTAGCATTGTTAATCTATTACCTCCTTTCTTATCCTAAAATGTACACTAAGGTATTTCTCTCCATAGACCATGGATTAATTCTTATAGATGTATTTACTTTATCATTGTTTTTCTAAGTCCTTGACACATCTAGGCTAAGATACACACTTTGATATCCATTTCTTTTTTGACTTTGTATAGAGGTTAAAAGACCAAAATAGGGGCTTCACCATTCTTGGAAAGCTCCCAAGTAGTTCTAAATATTTTTCTTGTGTAATATACCAATACTTGATGGTTCTACATGTAGTGCCATTCCGCTTGGGTCTTTGGGTCGCTTGGGTAAGTTTATTTGTGTTGGCATGTTGATTATTTTAATGGTATTATTAATGTTGGCTAATCAGTTATTATAGTTGTTAATTTAAATATCGTTAATTAGTAGTTTGATTTAACCACGTTTATTATTGTTGAGGATAAAGCAATTAAAGTATTAGATTTAATTATCAAAGCGAACTATGGAAAGTACCCCATCTGTGTCTGTTGTTTTGTCATTGTTTGTCAATGTCATATATCCATACCTTGTTCTTGTGGGTATTGTTTTATTTTGAGTTATTTATTTCTATGGTTTTAACAATGATTGTCAAAGGTTTTGAATATGGCTATTTTGATATTGTTAAATAAATTGTTTCAATTAAATGATATTCTTTGAAGAGGATAGTTAAATAATTAAATTGTACTTGTCATGAATGTCATTAATTCTTTAAAAAATATATATATGCTAGATAATGTTATTTACTTTAAGTGGACATCAATTGCCTTATTAATATTATATATTTTAAATTATTTATGGTATACCATCTAATTTAAATATATGTAAATTAATAAGTTATGTTTATACGATATTTAATTAAAATATTTGGAATTATTATTATTGGGATTAATTATAACATGGAGTATTTAATTTAATATTAAATTGTAAATTTAAATGTTGCATAGTCTAAATTGTTTATTGATTTATTTTGGATAATATTTGTTGTCATAATGTTAATTATATTTTAGCATGTAAATTATAATGGGTAATTGTTGAAGAAATAGTTAGAAATGGAAATTGGGTGAAAATGCTTATTTTGAAATTGGAAAAAAATGAAATTAATTGCAAGTGGCTATTTTCATGTGGAGTAAATTTTGGAAATTGATGGCAACTTTCTGATTTTT
Organism: Sequoiadendron giganteum; assembly: GCA_007115665.2. Classification (NCBI taxonomy): domain Eukaryota; kingdom Viridiplantae; phylum Streptophyta; class Pinopsida; order Cupressales; family Cupressaceae; genus Sequoiadendron; species Sequoiadendron giganteum. The sequence goes on from CM021102.1 coordinate 380,252,485, forward strand.
ACTTTTTCTAGATTTTATACCCATTTTGGATGTTTTTATCAAAAAGAGAGGGAGAGAGAGAGAAAATGAATTTTCTCTGCAATTTGTTTTTTGAGTTTTCTGGAAAAATTGTAACTCTGGTTTTTGGAAAAAAAATTAATAAAAAGAATATTAGTTTTTCTCTGGAAATTCGGTTCTTCAAAATTGGTTTCGATTGCTGTGAATCTCAAAAATTTGAGGAAGAACATAGTTGGCTGGAAGTGCTTGGCATAGTAAATTGTCTCTGATTATTCTCAGGCAAAGGACTCTAGGTAGTAACAAAAAACTCTATTATTTTTGTTCTTTTATGTTAAAAGAGAAATGTAAATTACGAAATCGTATTATTTGTTTATCGAATTCTTTGTGCAAAGAATAATGATATCTCTACGAGATTTGGTCTATTTCGAATTGTTGGTATTGTGAATAAGTTTGTCTAATTTTCTGCTCAAGCATCATTTGCAATCTCTTATTTTTTCTACCTCTTTGTTCCAGTCCACTACCATTTCATTTATTATTTTAGTCTTATGAGTTTGGCTAGAAAAGCGGCTGAAGCACATTTCATTCTTGTATAATTGTCTTCGCCCTGGATTCGTTTCATACATTGGTATTTCTCAGCTAGTTGCATTGTAATTTATTTTTATCTGAGATCTTCTTTATTTCATTTTGTGGTTGCATTTCAATATTCTAGTTCTTGCATTCCGGGGTGGTATTTTGCGTTGGGTTGTACCCGCGTTCCCATTGCTTATGCGTCTATTATGTATATATATTGGGTCTATTATTTACTGCATTGCATTTCAGGCCTTTTATTTTTGTTGGGTGGTTGTGATCATAACACCTTTGGCATTTCTTTCTCCCCATACTCTTTTCGTACGACACCCCCATTCACCCCCATTCTCTATTTTAATGGTTGTGCAGTAGCCACTATGCTGTTGTGCACAACCATTATGAGGGTCGTGCCCTTATATTACTCTTTCATGTTATTGTTTATATATATATGGGGGGGGGACAACGAATTACATTACTCTGGTTTTATGGTCTCTGTGACATTTGCAGCTATAAGTTGATGTGAGTTTTAAAATTATAAAAATATAAATATGTTGATTCTATCCTATGGAAAATGAATTATTTTAATCTATTATTTAATGGTAACTTCTAGCAGTCCAGCTTTGATATATACAGTTAATTAGATATATATAATGTAGTTTATTTGTATTAACTGATTTTTAAAATGGATTTATCATTTAAATATGCAATATGTTTATTTATGTTAAGTTTTATATTGATTGGAAACACTAGTTTACTTTACACATTTAATAGTGAGATGAATTCATTGTGTGTTTGACTATTTAAATGGCATGCCTAGTAAGTACATAGGCAAGTAGTTGTTGTAATGTGTTAGCATTTTAGTTTGTTAAACTTTGTCATTATTTCAATTGGAACGATGTATCATTTAAGTGTGATTTGTTTATAAATGAGAATATTTGTTGATGATCTATTTATTTAAGGTAGTGTTATATGATGTTACATTTGGTAATTTGGTTTGGTTTGTTTTGTGATGACTTTGAGATTTTGGGGAATCAGGTGTCATTTCCGTCCTTGAGTAGATTGTTTTAATTATCTTCCAGAGGCAAGGGGAGTATTTGTTTCTTGATGGTTTCTATGTTTGCTTGATGCCATAGTATTCTTGTTGGTTGAGTATATGTGGGTGTTACCTTGTTCTCTTGCAATGTTGTGTTATGGATTGTGTGTGAGTAGGTTCATCCCTCGCATTTGGTTGTACTTTTCATGTCTTGGTTTTATGAGTGTTAAGGTACACCCTATCCTTGTATTGTGCTACATTGTTAGTAGGGGGAGTGGCTCTCAGTGGGGGTTAGCACACAAAGTGGCGTACGAGTAACTCATTGGGAGTTTCCATAATCAGTGATAACCTAACAAGTAATTAGGGGTTTGGGTAGTATCTTCTATTAATTCAGATAAGTTAGCCTCACTCATGGCTCAAGTGGTCATTTGGGCTTGGGATGAGTGGGAAGGCCTGAAATGGCAAAGATCAACTTTCTTGTCCCTTTGAAAGGTATGTTGATCCCGCGTGAGTGAGAATGGGGGTCGGGGATCAGTTAAGGTTACCAGGGTTTAACCAAGTAGGGGGTTGGTAACCTATGAAGATCCGCATTGGGTAACCCATGTCAAGCTTATGTGATGACACTCCTTCCTTTAGCAACCATTGTTCTTGTTGTTTCCCTTCGTCATTCTTGTGTCTTTGGAAATGAAGGTTCCTTATGTTTGTTTTATGTGTTCTTTGTGTGTGTTTATTGTGTTTTATGATGGAGTCTTGTTAGCCTTGTTTATTTTTATTTTTTGTTTTTGGTTGTGGGTATTTCTATCATCTCCTAGCACGAGGGGTGGAATTTAGGGTCCACTTGGTTGGGTGGAATACGCTATGCACCCATTGGGTTCCCCATCGATGATCGTGATGTTGTGGAGATCTACCTATTGCAGTGGTTCCTGAGTTTTTCAGTGTTGGCGACGGTTTCGATGTTATGACCTATAATTCCTTCTAATGGATCTCATTATGTACTTTATTCATTATTGTTGTATCATTCTTGTATCGTTGTACTCTTCCCATTGTTATAAGGGAAGCTGAATGTAATTGTATCAATGTATTTATGAAGTGTTCTATCTGTGGAAATATGCTCCACAAATGTAATATTGAACTTGGAAGTTGTATTGCAATAATATGTTATTCATGTATTTCTTTATCTATTTTATTTATGATTGGATGTATGTTATATTTATGTTGTTTCTTATCCACACTTCTATTATTTATTTAATTTGGCTTTGTTTATCTATGTTGTCAGTTGGGTTCATTTTGAGTAGCACAACCATGTAACCCCATGGGACTAGGTTGATGTCATTTGGATTATATTAATGTTAATTAATTATTTAATTATGGTTAATGTAATTGTTATTTCTTAAAAAAAAATTGTTCAGTTTATTGTTAGTTGTTGTGTCCTATGGGGTTTGTGTGGCAGAGCATTACACTACATCTACATGGAGGTTTATTGTTCCTTTTTATTTTTCATACCTTTAGAATTTTGTTTGGTTTGAATAACATTAGATTAGTTTATTACTTTTAATATTTTAACATGTCCTATGCTTTTTATTTTTTGTCTTGCTTTCCTTGTGTACAAATAGAGTAGACCTAGATTAGAAACTTTATTTTTTGAATCTTGCAACGATAACACACTATTTGGATGTCATCATAGGAATAGGAAGATAACGTGACATGTTATCATCTAAGAAAATGAATTGCTAGGTCTTTCTTTTAGGTTCTCTGTAATTTTCCATTTACAAATTTATCATTATTCTCTATTTGTATTTTTCTATATTTTGTTATTCCATTTTTATAACCTAACTCAAAACATTATAATTAAATATTCAACACAATTTTAAATTAACATATTCCCTATTATGCATTATATATATCTTACATGTCGTAGACATTGTCATATGTAACAACACTTATTGAAGAGGTATCATAACCCATCAATAGTAAAATTATAAGTGGATATAGATTATATCCAAGGTTTCTACCAAATTAGTGGCTACAATCTTGGTTTTTGGCCAAAATAAAAATTCTTGATTTCCTAGCACTACCTATGTTGGTGCCTGTTGCTTAGATCTCTTTGAGTAATTCAATTTTTAAAATGGGCTCGATTGACCCATTAGATAAAAATTATGGCCTCCAAAATTTTCCTTAGGAAATTTAAAAATTTGTTGGACACATAGAAGAGATGTAAATGGGAGTTACACTTTTCAACCAACTTAGGATGTGTATTATGACACATCATAAGTCATATTTGATTGTGTCATAATTTGGGTGGAACTTCTGGGTGGTTTTAGCTCATGGGATTCTAATTACCATTTGATAGTTTCAGGTTTTGTATCTCCTATATATTAGGTGCTTGAGATGGATTTTGTGTGTAGATTTTTTTAGATACTATTTAAGCTATAAGAATTTCTCTAAATCTATGGTTGGTGGTACTCTAAAGAAGGATTGCTCTACAAGTATATTTTAATCATGATTTACTCTAGATTATGCATTGAGATTCTTTGGAGTGCAAGCCTTTTCTCCCAAAAGGGTTTTTTCCACATACACTTGTGTTATGGTATTTATTGTTTATTTTCTAATTAAATTTATTTTCTTCTTTATGTAATTATTAAATTTCTATAACGCTCTCCTCAAAATATTAGTGTAGGAAGTGTTTCTATGTATCATGTTTCCTTTCGGTTGGACATCCTAAATTACATTCAAAAATATATGTAAATGTTTAAAAATGAAATTGTGAAAGATTGTGACTCTTCAAATTACACTATATGTCACTATCTTGTATATAAGTGTCAAATGGGATCTCCAAATATTCCAACCAAACATGATTGTCTAGATGACAAGAAACAATTTGAATTTAAATATTTGAAGTGTAGAAATTTTCTGCACCAAGAAACATAGGGTTAAAAAAAAAATTATGATAAAATTGATAGATATTAGAGATTTAAACTTGATATGCTCATGCTAAAGCACCAAAGGTGAGTTTGTGAGCATATGTAAAAACATAGACTTAACTAGTATAACCAACCTCTTATAGGTGTAAAAAAATTGTGTACTTGATCACTCAATTCAAATTCCTTATAATAAATATATTCCTCCATATCTTCTATATTTTTGCTAGTTCTTATATCATTTTCCTTCAATAAGTTCCACTCTCCACTTCCACTCCTTTCTTGGATCCACATCTACTACCATACAACCACCTCCATAAAACCATACTTCTCATCTATCTCCCTCCTATTGTGTGTTTTGACCTATCACTATCATTCCTCCAACACCAATTTTTTTGGCACACCCTATGCTACTTAACTTTTTCTTCTCACTATTATAATATTTAAAATATTATTTGTCGATGTTTTCTTACTACTCTTTCTATTCTTGATGAATATTGGGAGAGATTCCTCTTCCTAAGAAGTATAAATGGGTAAAATCATAGAGATGTCTATTTTGGCCAACAAAATAGTTTCTAGCATTACAATCTCACCCTAAATAGTTTCAAGTAAAACTATTTGACTTGAAACCACATAGCACCTATGTGGCATAAGTAGTTTTAGGTGAAACCCTTTGGCTTGAAACCATAAAAAAATGAAATAAAAAAAAATGACAATTCATTTTATAGAAAAAGTTTTGCATAAAAATATTTTAGGTGAGAGTGCTTCAATCAAAACTATTTCAGCCAAAACTATCTACGTGGCTACCTTTATGGAAGCCCTCTTTTGGGAAAAACAGTAAAACTAAACTTCAACTCTAGATTTCTCCAACTAGGGTTGTTTTCAATATGAAAATACGCTTTTGTAGAGGTTAGAGCCTAGAATTCAATTTTTTTCATTTGATATTCTAATAAGTCTTATTATTCTTTCTTTTTTTAATTTAATATAAGTAGGATTTTATAATCAAACATAAGGTTTATTGGAAATTAAAAAATATTTTCATTTTTTGAAAAATGTATAGTGCACTAGAGAATGGAATCCTCTCCGAGAGGGTTTTTTTTTTAAATCATAAAAAATCAAACAAAAGATGACATCACATGAAAATTGTATTGTTTTGATTAAGTTTGACTATAAATAATTAATAAAAAATAAATATTCATCAAAAAATTTCCATGCACTAAATTTGTAAGTAATCTATATAAAAGAAAAAATAGAGAAAAATGAAATGTTTTTTCTCTTTTTTATGATGCCCCATCAACCTCACTTTTTTATGAAAATTTCAGAACTTTAAATTTCGATCTTAAATTTTGAAAAAATGTACCCAACTAACTTTAAAAAATAACTAAAAAACTAAAAACATAAACTAAATTAATAGGTTTACATTTCCTTAGTATACATCATTTTAAAATTCAAAACATAAATATCACTTTGAGGTGGTTAAAATTGAATTTTTTTATAAATTTGTGTTGGTCATTTCCTTTATAATAACACATATTTGTACTTTTACCCACATTCAATTAGTGAATCTAATTCTTCATTACCTTGTAGGTTATGTACACTTGAATGAGACATTTTATTAGAACTATATATTGTTGGTAAGAGACACTGTAGTATCACTTGATGTTGTCATTGATGGCAACTCTAATCAATGATCAGATACATGCACTATCATTCAATCACACCGACAAAAAGATTGAAGATTAATCAGGAAGAAAAGAGTATCCGTTAGCACAATGTTCATCGACCTGTATGAATATTTAATGTTATTATTTTTTGTTGCACATCTCAGGAAATGGTTTTTGGTATAATATCTCTGTTACTACTGAAGCGTAGTGGCTTGTATCAATTTGTGTGGAAGTTAGAAGATCTGATTGGCTTATTCCCAGTTTTTCTTGTATTGGAGCCAACTTCGTGAATGTATTATGTCACGGATGTATGAGAAGCAATTGGTTAAGTATTTTTGTGTTTGTACATCTTTGTTTGGGTCCCCTCTATGTTTAACCAACTTTGGAGGATGCACATAAAGATTTAATTAAGGATCTAGCCAACGGTGGTAATTATTTTTGTGCTCTATTGAAGCCGACAAAGTGTAATTGAATTCTATGTTGCGGATATATATATAAGACCATATGTATCTTTTTGGAGGATGTATGAGTTGTGTATTGATGCGAATTGAGATTTAGAGCAGAGCAGAAGAATGATAAAGTGTAGTTTGACTTGCACATAGAGAATTTGTATTGTGAGTATGAACATAATAGAGTAGAAGTGCAGAATCAGTCAGTAAGGAAGAAGGTCTATTATTGTGCTTAACTGAAACTATAATTAGGCATTTGTAGGTGCTATATTTCTTATTTCAAACTCTCAGATGGTTTTAATCTGATTTTATTTATAAGGCAATGAGCCTTCCCTTTGAGTAGTGAGCTCTAGGCAATGTGTCTGAATGCAAGTGCATTCCCCACTTGCATTCCCCTTATTATAAACTTCATTTGAGTATTATAATCAGATTAACTTGTGGATTGGCCATCCACAATGGTTTTTCCCCTAACAAGGTTTCCACGTAAAAATCCTTGTGTTATGGTGTTGTGTTCATTTTCTTCATGTTTATGCATTATGGTTGAATGTTGTTAATTCTTTGAAGATAAAGGTTTATAAAGTTAATTTTTGCACAACGCTGATTCACCCCCCCCCTCTCAGTGTAGCTTGTTTCCAACAGATATCATGTGAGAGAAATATTTTTAGGTGTCTTCATTACTAAGAAAATTTCTCCCCTAAGAAGAGTTCCTAGATAGTTGTCACCTCAAGATTCAGTCACACCTATTTGTATGGTTCCTTTACCACTAGCCATAGATTTTTAGAGGAATGAGTATTTTATCTCATGATACAACTATATCCTTCTCAATATTACTAACTAGGGTGACATACTTAGTGGGTGGGAGGAACTATAGTTCCCACCAACCCCCTACCCCAGGCCTATAGGGGGGGCACTCAAGTGGAAGTCCCCTTCTATCTCCCCCCGCCCTGAGGAGAATATGGTCAATGGGGTCCATCCAACCCCACCATCCAAAAGGTAGACCCCACTATCTGTTGGCACATCGAATAGGGATTCACCCACCACCCAAGCTTCACCACCTATGACGCTTCACCAATTTCTGGCTATGCAAACCCCACTATCCTATATTCCTTAGGGTGGTAGAAAAGCTTGGGTGGTTAGGAGCTTGGGTGGTAGCGGATGCCTTGGTTGGTGGGGTTGGTGCCTTAAGTGGGTTTGGTCCCGACCATATTCTCCAACCCCACCATCTAGAGCTTCACCCATTGTCCTATATTCCTTATGGTCAATGGGGTTTTCCTTGGGTGGTGGGGTCTTGTGGTGGGGGGGAATTTTAGATAAAATTTCCTCCTAGTCACCCTATAGTTCCCCCCACCCAGCAATAGTTACCAATCAATCATACATGAGTTGGGGACTTCACTTGGGTGGCTCCATAGCATGGGAGAGCTTCCTACCCTTGTCATATCAAGAAGGGGTTGTAGCGGTCATAACTCCAATTCTATGAGTCATTACTATTACTAATAGTCTTTCCCTATAAAGGAGTGCTTGGGGGGACCCCTCAGGGAATAATCAAAGGGATTACTTTGAAACCAATAGCTATTGGTTCAAGCTATGTGGTAGGGTGACTTCTAAGCCCACACCCTACTATCTATAGGACTTCGATGCCATTAGAAACTCATTTTTTTTAATTTTTTGCTTTTGCATCACTATCATAGGCGTTGGTAGTTCCATTGATTGAGTCAAAGGAAATGAGAAAATGGATGGATTCTATATGAAAACATGGGTGGGTGGGAAACTATAGTTCATCAACCAGATTTCTAAATATTCTAAAAATAGTAGTTGATTCTATCATATAGGTCTTTGTTTCCATTCTTCATTCCACATACATGATGGTGGGTGTGGCAATCACTTATCAATTGTTTTTGTCAGGTTTCATCAGCCTGGACAGTTAATGGGTCATGAACTATAGTTTAGTTATGAACCTTACTCTCTTCGAAAGAACTAAAGAATATTAGGGAGAGGAAGGAGCACAAACCAAACTACTTCAAAATAGGGGTAGCTGAGGGTTAGTTGGTCCACTTTATATACTCTACTTGGTTCCTATGGGGAGAAACTACTCACTATCAAAATGAAATATGATCAATTATCTACCCTAGGGGATAAAAGATCCCACATAAGGAAAAAATCACAGGGAGAGTTAAATCAAGTGGCATTGAGGAGTCATAGTAATAGTATTTTAGTTCTACTTCTAGATCCAATTTCTTATGATCGTGATATAGATCTTGATACTCATGGTTTAGATGCTCGTGATTAGGATAAAGACCCTATACAAGACCCATAATTACAAGACCTAGACCCATATCTTGTGCCACTAGTGTAACACCCTATCACACAAACCCCAAAGGATAACTTATAACTAGCAATTACAAAAAATAAATAAATAAAGTAAAACTAATATGAAAGGTAAAGTAACATACAACACTAATAAAGAATACTATACATACACATCATCTATCTTGTCCTCTAGGGTAAAATGACTACATTACTTATGAACATTTCTATCATGACTCAATTCCCATAACGATGTAAATTAGTTAAAAAGTATTCATTTTAAACATCATTATGTAGAATAACTGAACAACGTACATACATCCATAACAATACATAAACATCCATCCAATCACATGATAACACCAAAGAATACATCCATCACATTTATGAATTAAATATAAATATTGCCACAAATACAACACCATTATAGAGTATATATTATACACTAAAGAACACATATACAAATTCCCATTTATGGGGGTAAAACATTACACTGTGACAAGTTTTACATTAATGCTTCCCAACATAAAACAAGAAGAATTCACCAATTACATAAAGGGATACAACTAAAATGAATTATAATACATAGCATCAATACTATCTCCAAAACTAGTAAATCTCTTAAATCACTTCAACTAGTACAACCCCTTGCATCCGAACTTTGATCGGGAACCCAATGGAGTGCACAACACGTTCCACCCCCCATGCTATGAGATGAAAAGAAGGACCTGCAACATAAAAATAGTCAAACAGACAAGACTAACAAGACTCCACAACAAATGCAATAATAAACATAAAGAGAAGCCACTTTTAGAGGTACATAAACAACAACAGGAAAACAAACAAGGCAAGAAAGGTTGTTAAAGGGAAGAGTGTCATCGCATAGCTCTATATGGGTTACCCAATGTGAATCTTCATAAGTTACCGACCCCCATCTTGGGTTACCCTAGCAACCTCAACCGATCCCTAACCCCCATTATAACTCATGCAGAATCAACATACCTTTCATGAAGACAAGGCAGTTGATCTTGCCATTCCAGGCCTTCCCACTCATCCCAAGCCTAAACAAGCACTTGAGCCATGAGTGTGGCTACATTATCTATATTAATGTGAGATACTAAGCAAACTCCCTAATTAATTATTATTTTTTCACTGGATTAAGCAAATCTCATGAGTTACCCTAGACCTGCCACTTTGGGCGTCGGACCCTCATTGAGAGGCACTCCCCCTACTAGCAACAAAAGAAAATCAACAATCCATTAACTGGAAAATCCACCTTGGACAACATAGAAGGTCACATGAGTTATCACATAGCGAGGCATACACCAACTCGCATAAAGTATCCACAAATAACAATTCCACAGTGCAAGGCGAGAACCCGCATAATCATAAATCAAGTATAGAATCAAGTGTTCACAAGAACCAACAAGAACAACCAATCATAAAGAAAACTCTTTCCCCAAACCTCTAGAAGTCTAAAAAATCACTAACACCATGATTCCCCCATTGAAGTGGCAACAACAACAGGATCTCAAAATCAAAATCAACCTCAAAATCAAAAGATTCTCAACATCAAACAACCGCGACAACAATAGTAAAATCTATCAATAGGGCATCCAAGGGAGACCTCAATTTTCTCCTCACATGATACCCAACCACTAATTACCTACCAAACTTACAAAAGACAAGAAATCAAGAATCAACTCATAAATAAACATCTCTTCCACATTTTTTAATGTACACTTTCCATATTCAAGACACATGCATTGTCACATTATGATCATGAAGACAAGAATTATCTCAACTTTCAATTTACTCACTAACTTAGTCACTAAATCCAAGGACTCAAAATAATTATACATAGTCATAAGACCAAATCCAAATCTTAACATATAATCTTTAGAGAAGTCTAGTTTAGTTACCCATTTAAATATACCAAACCCAACAACCAACCTACTTCCTAGACCTTTGTTCAACATTCTAATTTTCATTAAGGAACTATTTAGATGATAATATTAACTAAGACCTTCTAGGGGTAGCAACATATCAATAAGTCCACAAAACAATGGTTCTACTAGGTCAATAATAGCACATAAAAAAAAGGATTACTATAATAGCAATGAATCACCTTACACAAAAAGGTTATAATCATATTCACATTAAATTAAAAGCTAAATGTACTACAAGTTATTTATTTAAAACTTCACATAGTTCTATTCTCATAATTCTCAAATGTCGAAGATAACCATAAATCTACTTTGCACTTCAACTATTAAAGAACACGACAAAATCAACATCTAAGAAGAATATCAACTTATTTTCCTCACTTAATTTTGCAATTATCTACATGTAATTATCTCAAATTCATATTTAATTCCTTTAACTTTTTCGTCCTATATGAATCTCATACTTAGAGTATTTTCTTCAATAGAAGATATTAAATATTAATAATGATTTACTTTCAACTTTATTTAATTTCTGTACTTTACTAACTATTTATAAAATGTTTATCCTTTCTAAAATATTCAGGAATTACTAAACACTATCACTAACATATCAATTTACCCTATAAGTATTCTTTTTAACACACGAGGTTAAAAGAACATCATCTTAAAAGGTAAAATATTATCTTGCCCTCCTATCCATATTTAGAATTAAGATGTATTCAATCCGATGCATGGAATGATAAACCAAGAGACACCCATCGAATGAATTTGGGATGGTAAGCTTAGAGCACAAAATAGTTACCGATTACCAATCTTAAGGAATATTCATTACAATGCAACAAGTTACAAGGTATTGCATAATAATTGGTCTTCCAAGTTATTACGCCAGGAAGGAGAATACTAAAATAATGATTGTAATACAATGGGTTGATAAAAAATATGGAAAATTCAACAACAACAACACATTGGAGGAGATTCGTACCAAAAATACAGGCTGAAGGGAATACACAGGAGATTTCTCACAAACGACCATGCATTCACCAAAAACTCCAAATCGAACTCTTACAACAATATAAATCTCATACCGGCATCACTGGGCATTTACATGCTAAGAGTTAAGACATGACAGCAAATTTCTAAGGCTAGAAGGTGTGCTTACAAAATAGATTTGCAGCGGATTCCAAGGAACCGCCCATATAAGCAGTAAAGCATAATGAATTAGATTTGTTCCTAAATCTGCGGAAATAAAGAAACATTACAAAGGGTAAAAGAAACAGTTAGAAAATGCATTGCCGAAAGGTATTATGTAATTTTCAAATCTCAAATCTATTGTCTATTTCAATACTCTTTCTGGATGCAAAAATTTCGATGCCGCAAATCTACAATTTATGGCCACCTGAATAGGTATAAGAATTGCAAACTTCAAATCATTCTATTCATTCCAAAAATGAAATAAAAGCAATGTCATAAGAACTCTCAACTCTATGATATATCTCAACACTAAAACTAAAGTGATGGGGTTCTATTCTTTTGTGCTAAGGGAAATTGCAGCAAACAAATTTAATTATTAGCATCTCCTCATGCAAGATGTTATGATTGCTGAATTTGCAATACAAGGATTTGCAGATATGTATTTAAGAGAATCCCATGCAAAATCGATTAATCCACTATCGATTTCCACCATGGGACCAAACTAGACAGCAAGGACACATGAATATGCAATCCAAAACATGACCATCAACTAATACATAGCTCACAGACAAACAAAGAATCGATGTCTCCAACAAAAGTATAGACACAAGGGTGTAAAATGGATAACAAACAATATTTATGCATCACTCAGATTGAATAAAGTAATTCGCCAAACACAAAATTCAAGCACAAGCAAGGCGATTCTAATGTAATATTCAACAAACTCCAATTTATCAAAACAATAATAACAATGTATTTATTCACTAACTATGGCCGATTGGCAACTCACAGTAGAAAATTTAATATATATAATTTGAATGCCTTATTCAAATAATACTTGTGAATCGAATTCCATTCTCAAAATAACCCTATTAAAGTGACATTGGCAACACATGGAAGTAAATCACCTATACAGTCTAAGATCAAGGGTACGACACAGAAGTAGAATAAAATCGAAGTCTTCTATAAAATAAGAACTATCGACTACCATGCAATCAATAAAAGCACAGTTTGCACCATCATATTAAATGAAGGCCCAAAGCAACAACCATACGTAATGCTACTAAATTGAATACTAAATACTTACATCGCTCACCAAATAGATATTGAGACAAAATATATTTGCAAGCATTATTTATAACAGACATACCTCATTTGTCTTCGACAATCGCTAAACGTATTTTGAGTATAAGATAAATTCCCCAAGTTTCAAATTTGTTTCATGCAAGAGCAGATCCTCACCTTCCCCCATAGCCGACACGTTTCAGGCCATCTCCAGGGGAAAGAGTCGAGCATCCAATGAAGACAATCCCTCAAACAATTTTTCCCATTCCCTATTTTCTTTCAACATAATTCATAAAATGCAACTTATTCAATAGAAGAACTTCTTCCGACCGGTTCTTTGTTTATGAAAATTAAAAAATAAAATAAAATAATCCAAAAACCTTCCCAAAAAGGATCATTATAAACATGAGGAAAGTGATTCTATTTTTCAAATAAAAAATTAAGCAATTATCATTTAGAAAGATTTGTTTCTATTTTGAAACCAATTCGAAGCTATGCATGTGTTTGAACTCGTCTTTTTCTATTTTGAACTTCCTTTTACATCTCGTTCAAAAATATCATCTTCTTTATTTATTTAAAAATTATATTATTTTTCCACATTTAAATAATTATCCTCTTAACAATAATAATATTATCAATTATCATTAAATATAATTTAAAACACTACTTTATACAAAAAAAGTTAATTTAATTGTTTAATCAATAAACCGTATACTTTTTATCTCACAATATTGGTTTATGTAATTATTTATTTTAATTCCAAAATAATTTAGTTTACCTAATAATCAATTTAATTTAATTAAATAAGGCCATTTATAATATTAAGTTTACCACATAATTTAAATAACACTAAACAACACAGCAACGAACAACAACGAGACATCACCAATCATCCATACAAACTTAGTCAAATGTCAAGAAAGGCCAAATACAGAGGGCAATACATCCTCCCCCCTAAGCTTCGACTTACTCCTGGAAGTCGCAAGGTAAATATAAACATATGCAATTATAAGTAGCATCATCTCAAACAACCACGTTACATAATAATTTAATCAAATAATGGTAGACACCAAGCAAGGAAACTGACAAAGAATACAAACCAAATGGATAGGGTAACAAAGTGGTTACTCATCTTTGTCAAGGATGATGGCAAGGTTGGGGACCTTTTCTAAACTCCTTTTTCCACATCATTTCCATTGGGATTTTAAGGCACGCTCAGACCTGATAGTGCAGGTGGAGTCGATATTGGGTAGCAACCTGCATCAAACAAGATGTCAAGCAATATATATATATATATATCAAACAACAAACACACCGTGAGAGGAAATCACAATGTAGTAGGGTGCTTGCGAATGAGTAATGCTACATTATCCCTCCCACCAAGACACTTCAAACAATTAACCTCATCAGTTAGAATGGCCCAAATAATCAAATCCACTTGTAAACAACCCGCTACTTAATAGCTAGAATAATAATCACATAATGATCATAACCATGAATCTATATCATGTGTTGTATCAAAAATGGATCACTACTTGACATCATTAGTATCTACATCTAAATATCCCAATTACTTTACCTTCATCATCGAGTTCCGAAGCTGACTACCTGGAAATCACAACTAGGGTGAAAACATGACACATTAGTACTAGTCATTCAAGCTAATTCATTGCCTCAAAATGCTACACTTCCACAAAAACATAACATAATTATACATGCAAAGCACGCATTTCATTAAATATCCCTTATTTACACGTAAGACATCCCACTTTATTCATTTTGCAACACTAGATCTCATGACATAAGCGACACAAGATCACAATTTTACACCTTTTTCAAAAACATAAAACATAATTTATCACTTTATAAGCACATAATTCTAGATTTAACACATATTCTTCACATACACACACAAATTCACATCACCGAGAAACACATCACAAGGCGACACAAGGTCCATAATGCTCTTCTGGTAGAAATAATATCAGTGCATTGCACACTACACCCTTTCCACTAGTTTTTTGCACCATTGGACAAACACCACCAAACGATGAGTCACGGGTTGATAAGAAAGGATGATAGTAGGGAGAAAACATAACCACAAGAGTACACACTAGGTTGGCATAATGGGCTCAATGTATCTAGAGTACCTAGTGTATGAAACCTATGCTCTAATACCAAGTTGTAACACTCCGTCACACAAACCCCAAAGGACAACTTATAACTAAAAATTATAACATTTTTTTTTAAAGTAAAACTAATATGAAAGGTAATGTAACATACAACACTAATAAAGAATACTATACGTACACATCATCTATCTAGTCCTCTAGGGTAACATTACTGCATTACTTGTAAACATTTCTATAATGACTCAATTCCCATAACGATGTAAATTGATTCACAAGTATTCATTTTAAAAATCATTATGTAGAATAACTTAACAACATACATACATCCATAACAATACATAAACATCCATTCGATCACATGATAACACCAAATAATACATCCATCACATTTATGAATTAAATATAAATATTTCCACAGTTACAACGACATTATAGAATATATTATACACCAAAAAACACATATACAACTTCCCATTTATGGGGGTAAATCATTACACTGTTACAAGTTTTACATTAATGCTTCCCAACTTAAAATGGGAAGGATTCACCAATTACATAAAGGGATACAACTGAAATGAATTATAATACATAGCATTAATACTATCTCCAAAACTAGTAAAGCTCTGAAATCATTTCAACCGGTACAACTCCTTGCATCCTAACTTCAACTAGGAACCCAATGGAGTGCATAGCATCTTCCACCTTTCCATATGGATTGTAAGGTCCACTCCCCATGCTAGGAGATGACAAGAAGGACCCACAACATAAAAACAGTCAAGCAGACAAGGCTAACAAGACTCCACAACAAATACAACAATAAACATAAAGAGAAACCACTTTCAGAGGTACATAAACAACAAGGGGAAAACAAGCAAGGAAAGAAAGGTTGCTAAAGGGAAGAGTGTCATCTTATAGCTTCATATGGGTTACCCAATGCAGATCTTCATAGGTTACCGACCCCCATCCTAGGTTACCCTGGCAACCTCAACCGATCCCCGACCCCTATTCTAACTCATGTGGAATCAACATACCTTTTATGAAGAAAAGGTAGTTGATCTTGCCATTCCAAGCCTTCCCACTCATCCCAAGCCTAAACGAGCACTTGATCCATGAGTGAGGCTACATTATCTGTATTAATGTGAGATACTACCCAAACTACCTAATTAATTATTAATGTTTTCACTGGATTAAGCAACTCTCATGAGTTACCCTGGACCTACCACTTTGGGCACTGGACCCTCATTGAGAGCCACTCCCCCTACTAGTAACAAAAAAAACTCAACAGTCCACTAACTGGGTAAGCCAACCTGTACAACATAAAATGTCACATGAATTATCACATGAAGCGAGGCATACACCAACTCGCACAAAGTATCCATAGATAAAAATTCCACAATGCAAGTTCAGAACCCACATAATCATAAATCAAGTACAAAATCAAGTGTTCACAAGAACCAACAAGAACAACCAATCATAAAGAAAACTCTTTCCCCAAACCTCTAGAAGTCTAACAAATCACTAACACCATGGTTCCCCCATCGAAGTGGCAACATCAAAATCAACCTCAAAATCAAAATCTTCTCAACATCAAACAACCACGACAACAATAGTAAAATATACCAACAAGGCATCCAAGGGAGACCTCAATTTTCTCCTCACATAATACGCAACCACTAATTACCTAACGAACCTACAATAGACAAGCAATCAAGAATCAACTCATAAATAAACATCTCTTCCACATTTTATAATGTACACTTTCCATATTCAAGACACATGCATTGTCACATTATGATCATGAAGACAAGAATTATCTCAACGTTCACTTTACTCACTAACTTAGTCACTAAATCCAAGCACTCAAAATAATTATACATACTCATAAGACCAAATCCAAATCTTAACATATAATCCTTAGAGAAGTATAGTTTAGTTATCCATTTAAATATACCAAACCCAACAACCACCCTACTTCCTAGACCTTTGTTGAACATTCTAATTTGTATTAAGGAACTATTTAGATGATAATATTAACTAAGACATTCTAGGGGTAACAACATATCAATAAGTCACAAAACAACAGTTCTACTAGCTCAATAACAACACATTAAAAAAATGATTACTATAATAACAATGAATCACCTTACACAAAAAGGTTATAATCATATTCACATTAAATTAAAAGCTAAATGTACTACAAGTCGTTTATTTAAAACTTCACATAACTATTCTCATAATTCTCAAATGTTGAAGATAACCATAAATCTAATTTGCACTTCAACTATTAAAGAACACAACGAAATCAACATCTAAGAAGAATATCAACTTATTTTCCTCACTTAATTTTGCAATTACCTACATGTAATTATCTCAATTTCATATTTAATTCCTTTAACTTTTTCCTCCTATATGAATCTCATACTTAGAGTATTCTCTTCAATAGAAGATATTAAATATCATTAATGATTTACTTTCAACTTTATTTAATTTTTTTACTTTACTAACTATTTATATAATATTTATCCTTTCTAGAGTATTCATGAATTACTAAACACTATCACTAAAAGAACTAATCACTACCACATCAATTTACCCTATAAATATTGTATTTAACACACGAGGTTAAAATAACATCATCTTAAAAGGTAAAATATTATCTTTTCCTCCTATCTATATTTAGAATTAAGATGTATTTTCCTTAAATTTTATTTCCTAGTCTTAAACTTAAAAAGAGGGACTTTCTTTTCATAAGATTTAATGGATGTCCTAGCTAGGCTAGGCTTAAATGCAAAAGTAAACCCACAATCTGATGCATGGAATGCTAAACCAAGAGACACCCATTGAATGAATTTGGGATGGCAATTGTACACACAAAATAGCCATCGATTAACAATATTAAGGAATATTCATTACAATGCAACAAGTTACAAGGTATTGCATTATAATTGGTCTTCCAAGTTATGACGCCAGGAAGCAGAATACTAAAATAATAATTATAATAAAATGGGTTGATGAAAAATATGGAAAATTCAATAACAGCAGGACGTTGGAGGAGAGTCGTGCCAAAAATACAGGCTGAATGGAATACATAGGCACCCTCAAACAGGCTGATTTCTCACAGACAACCATGAATTCACCAAAAACTCCAAATTGAACTCTTACAATAGTATAAATCTCATGCTGGCATCACTAGGAATTTACATGCTAAGAGTTAAGACATGGCAGTGAATTTCTAAGGCTAGAAGGCGTGCTTGCGAAACAGATTTGCAATGGATTCCAAGGAACCACCCATATAGGAAGTAAAGCGTAACGAATTAGATTTGTTCCTAAATCTGCAGAAATAAAGAAATATTACAAAGGGTAAAAGAAATAATTACAAAAAATTGCCGACAGGTATTATGTAATTTGCAAATCTCAAATCTATTGTCTATTTTAATACTCTTTCTAGATGCAAAACTTTCGATGTTGTAAATCTACAATTTATGGCCACCTGAATAGGTATAAGAATTGCAAACTTCAAATCGTTCTATTCATTCCAAAAACTAAATAAAAGGAATCTCATAACTCTCAACTCTATGATATATCGCAACATTAAAACTAAAGTGATGGGGTTCCGTTCTTCTATGTTAAGGGAAATTGCAGCAAACAGATTTAATTATTAGCATCTCCTCATGCAAGATGTTATGATTGCTGAATTTGCAATGTAAGGATTTGTAGATATGTATTTAAGAGAATCCCATGCAAAAGTGATTAATCCACTATCGATTTCCACCATGAGATAGAACTAGAGAGCAAGGACACATGAATATGCAGTTCAAAATAGGGAAAACTTTAGTGGTGAATCTTTGCTAATTGGCGAATAATAGAAATTGGAAGCTCCAAAAATGGAAAATAGTACAAGCTAAAATGGAGACTGAATCGCCAAATTTTTATTAAAAAATAATTTTGTTTTGATAATTCGCCATGTAAACAATGCATCATTGGCACTGATTCGCCAGTAGTGTATACAGTAAAATTTAAAAATATTAATACTATTCGCCAATAATATTGTGTAATTCCAAAGAATCAAGAAGGGGATCTACTATATTCGCGCCAAGCTCCCAGAAAGACATCCAATCAAAGCTCTGTTTGATCTCCACTATTCACTGTTTCCAATAGTTCATGACATACGTCATCATTGTTGTATCGGCTCCCTAAGTGTCCCACCGATGATGTTCACTCATTCCGATAAGGCTTCCATACTCCACCTGGGGTCCACCAAGGCATAGGTACACCACTTGTGTAATTCCGGAGAATCATGAAGGGAATGTACAATATTCGCGTGAAGCTCCTAGAAAGACATCTGATCAAAGCTCTATTTGATCTCCACCGTTCACTGTTGCCAATAGTTCATGACATACAACATCATCGTTGTATTGGCGGGACATCCCTAAGTGTCTCACTGATGATATTCACTCACACCGATATTCGCTCATGGAATGAACTTGAAACCGTCCAATTTAAAAGCTAATCGAAGGTAAAATTTTCAAGTTTCATTTAGTCTTATTTTTCAAGTGAGATTTTTTAAAAACACTTCATCCGTGTGTGTTCCAATGCATTTTCAATAGTGAATTTATGTTTGGTGGCGAGGGGATTTTCCCCCTTGACCTCCCTTGACCCCGTTGGTGGCTGCCGCCCCTGGGCCCCTACTTCAATATTAATATACATATATATATATGGGGCAACTGCGTCAACCAACTATGCAAATTTTTAAAGGACAGATTTCCCATTATAATTAATATTTTTAGTGATTATTCACTAGGATTCGCCACTATGATTATTATTTTCACCAATTATTCATGAAGATTCGTCAGGATTTTACAATTTTTTTAATATTATGCATAAGATTCGTCAAGAAAATTAATATTTTTTTTCAAATAAAAGGAAAGCTTCACCAGGATTTTACACCTTTGCCGAGTGGGGGGTTTCTTAAAATTATCCATGGTCCAAAACATGACCATTAACTAATACATAGCTCACAGACAAACAAAGAATCGATGTCTCCAACAAAAGTATAGGATGCAAGGGTGTAAGGTGGATAACAAATAGTATTTATGCATCGCTCCTCAGACTGAATAAAGTAAGCCGCCAAACACAAAATTCAAGCACAAGCAAGGCAATTCTAATGTAATATTCAACAAACTCCAATTTATCAAAACAATAATAACAATGCATTTATCGACTAACTATGCCAGATTGGCAACTGACGGTAGAAATTTTAATATATATAATTTGAATGCCTTATTCAAATAATACTTGTGAATCAACTTACATTCTCAAAATAACCCTATTAAAGTGACATTGGCAACACATGGAAGTAAATCTCCTATATAGTCTAAGATCAAGGGTACAACACAAAAGTAGAATAAAATCGAAGTCTTTAACAAAATCCTTAAAAAAGAGAACTATCAGCTACCATGCAATCAATAAAAGTGCAGTTTGCACCATCGTATTATATGAAGGCCCAAAGCAACAACCATACATAATTCTACTAAATCGAATACTAAATACTTACATCACTCACCAAATAGATATTGAGTCAAAATATATTCACACATTTTATAACGAACATACCTCATTTATCTTGGACAATCGCTAAACGTATTATGAGAATAAGATAAATTCCCCAAGTTTTTAATTTGTTTCATGCAAGAGAAGATCCTCACTTTCCCCCATAGCCAGCATGTTTCAAGCCACCTCCAGGAAAAAGAGTCAAGCATCCAATGAAGATAATCCCCCAAACAATTTTTCCCATTCCCTATTTTCTTTCAACATAATTCATAAAATGCAACTTATTCAACAAAAGAACTTCTTCCAACCATTTCTTTATTCGTGAAAACAAAAAAACAAAAAATATATATATATCCAAAAACCTCCCCAAAAAGGATCATTATAAAAACGAGGAAAGTGATTCCATTTTTCAAATAAAAAATCAAGCAATTATCATTTAGAAAGACTAATTTCTATTTCAAAACCAATTCAAAGCTATGCATGTGCTTGAACTCGTCTTTTTCCATTTTGAACTTGCTTTTACATCTCGTTTGAAAATATCATCTTCTTTATTTATTTAAAAATTATATTATTTTTCATTTAAATAATTATCCTCTTAACAATTTAATAATATTATCAATTATCATTAAATATAATTTAAAACGCTACTTTATACAAAAAAAAATTGATTTAATTATTTAATCAATAAACCGTATACTTTTTATCTCACAATATTGGTTTATTTAATTATTTATTTTAATTCCAAATTAATTTAATTTACTTAATAATCAATATTATTTAATTAAACTGATTAAACAAGGTCATTTATAATATTAAGTTTACCACATAATTTTAATAACACATTAAGAAACATAAAAATGAACAACAGGACATCACCAATCATCCATACAAATTTATTCAAATGTCAAGAAAGGCCAAATATGGAGGGCACTACAACTACCTAAGTCGTCATAAACAACCATAAAGAAAAGCCATCCCGAAGACAACAAAGCCACTAGCTAAGCCATGTTATGCAACAGTGGTTTATCCAGAAGTCAATCCAATAAAAGGTGATTCTTTTGAAGCAACATAAGCACTTTAAAAAGATGCAGTAGTTTCAGTCCTTGATTGAGACCCAACATTAGTAGTGAAGGTAGACACAAATCGATCTACATAGCCAAGAGCTAAGGCAAGTACAATGCCTAGAAAGGTGATTTCATGGGTGGAAGACCTTGAACAACTATCATTATACAACCCAACATCAATGGCTTTGGTAGAACTAGTGTTTTACCCATAAAAAGCAAGGGTGGGTGCACCAACATATCCAATAGTAGAGCCATAGGTATAGGTATAGTCTATTGATCTAGTGGATAGACTAGTTCCAAGCACAATTCCAGATCATATTGATTGAGAAGAAATAGTAATGAAAAAATTATGTAGAGGCATAAGCCATCACATAGCTAGGTCCAAATCTAGTAGTAGATCAAGCCACTGTAGCTAGGAAGCTATGGTAGCAAGGACAGTAGTAGGAAAGATAGAGGTGGATCAAGATGCAGTACACGTCCAAACATCCTATAGTTGGGGATCCCAATAAGATTGAAATCCCTCTGTTTACTCGGTTGAAGAATTAGATTCTCCCATTGACCTATAACCACTAGAAGTGAAGGCACCAAAGAAGGTATAGGTACCAACTAGCATTGGAGCAACTATAGTTGATATTGTTGACCAATCCAATCTAATTCCAATGCCCCACCCAATTCTAGATGTAGTACTCTTAGCAAAGGCAGAATCAAGGGCCCCTACTATCTATGGAAAAGGCACGAGAAGCAACAAAGCTAATTGATTGAGTGGAAAATGGCAGAACCTCTTACATACAAGTTAGCTAACCAAGTTGACTTAGCATCATTAGTAGCAGAGGTGGAAGCATGCATAAGTAGTGGGTAAAGTTCCATATGTGGGGTCCCTAGTAAAATATCAATACCTTTTAGATACTAACAAAGAATCAATTGACCCTAAGCTTAAGCAGTATTTCCAATTGCAAGGCTAGTCCTAGTTGGTCCATATCCAAATTAAGTTAGCTACCCATCAGTTTTTGATCTAGATCAACTAGAACTCGCCCCCTCCACCTGCATATTGAAATGCAATTCCATCCATTGGGAAACCATAGTTCCAATTGATTATGTCAACATAAGTAGTTGGTATACCTGTTGATGAGGACATCTTACCAATTCGATTGATTTGATTGATTATTCCAGTGTCATCCAATATGAGTGGATGGGGTGGGATGGATGGAGTAGATAGAATTTCACAACATCATCTATGATCAAGGCGTGGCATTTGAACCTATTGATCCATATTAATTTTCATATTCAAATCCATATATTCAACAATTTGCATATATAATGGTGGATCTAGTCTCAAAAATGGGTGGATGAACCAATTGAAAAATCCAATAGCGAACCAACTATAATAGATTTTGATGGGTCATGGGTAGATTCATTCTTATAGGTATCTAAGGCTTAGGCACATAGGGTGCACAACCAATAGTACTTTGATAGGCACACAAGGATTCATAAGCATCACAACTAGCCCTACTAATCTAATGGGGAACCTTTAGTTGAAGATTCAACTCTATATATACCATAGCATACCCCATTAAGTTGGTTGTGTAAGAGAAACACATGTTGCATTTTATGTGTGCCACAGTTTATCTAACACCCCTTACAGGTTGAAAGCTAATAGAATTATTTCTATATGCCTCTTTCGGAGTTTCATCAATGTTTTGATCCAAATCCTACTAAGCACCTTTTGAAGAAGTTGTTTACCAACCTATGTTCGAAACTTTAGTTCCCCACCCACACAAATCATAGGGTAAGGAAAATAGGGTGGTATTAGCTACCAACCCCATCGCCAGGGCTTCGCCCACCGCCTTAAAGGAAAATATGGGTGGTGGTGGATGCCTTGGATGGTGGGGTGCATCTCAAGTGGCCTTTATGAAATGAAAGGTTGAGAGCTTACAGTAGTCGAGGCCTGGATCCATATCTAGCATAGAATACAAAGGTAGCAACATAAAAGGTAGTAGTTATTGACCCATAACCATCCCTCATGATACAACTATATTCCTCTCAATATTACTAACTAGGGTGACATACTTATTGCTACCATTAAGGCTCTCCCATTATTTAACAATGAAACTTATATTACTATAAAAAGGAATATCAAAGATCTCATAAATGTGTGTTCATCGCACCATGTCCCTAATAAAGTGGCTCTAAGACCTTTTGATATTGATTTTATAAGTAGAGCTATGTTTCAATTCTATATAATTTTTTGGAATTAAGATGTCTCAACTTTTGTAAGCACCCAATTTAATTATTTAATTGATAGGAATTTTCCTATAATTGTGTATCATTTTTAATTATATTTTAGTCAATATTTGTGTTTCACCTCAAATGGGGTATTGGAATTTGTGTATTGAATCTAATTCCAAGTGTTAATATTGTTTTGATGAGTTGTAAGTCATCATAAAGTGGATAAATATGAAAAATTTGGACAATGCTTATTTTTTGGATTCTATGACAAGTTATGATGATATCTTATGATGCATGAGATCTTAAAATAGGGATAGTTACTTTGTAATATTGACTAGCTATGATAGGATCCATTATTTTTCATATGGTTCCTATATTGAGACTATGATAGGCCAAGTTAAGTGAAAGTGTTGAGTGGGTCAAATGGGGATTTACTATTATATTATTGACTTCCTTTTTTTAACAAGTGACATTGAATCTTCATGGGTGGCATTAGAAATTAGGCCCAATTTGGAGTTCACTTTTTGAGGGATTTTTAGAATATTTTTTTGAGACCATTTGTTCTTTCCCAACTTCTTTTTTTTGATATGTCGGTACTTGAGGAAGGGATCTAATAAGTGAATTTATAGGTACATAGGTGATGTTGGAATTCTACCAAAATTATTCCAAGTTTATTATTCTTGAACACTCTTGTAAAGACTTTTATTTCAATTGCATGTTTATCCTCTTCAAATTTGATAGTATATTATGTAAGATTTCGAGTGTGATGTTTCTCTCCCATAAGGTTTTTCCCCATGTAAATCACTATGTGATGGTATATTCTATTTATATTTAAGATTAAATTTTTCTAATTTTTCTAACAAGTTTTGAAAAAGATTTATTGTTTCTTAATCACTTCTTTGAATATCAGTGTAGGAATCTATTCCATGTAACTTGATTACTTACAAGTGATATCAAAGCTTGATCACCTATTGGTTCTAGTTTTCAAGAAGAGGGTTTTTCAGCTAATCATGTTTTGAGTGGGAGCTTATGTAAAAGGACAAATTTGGGACCTTTATTGTAGGAAATGAAGATGGAAAGTACATCAGGGATGAAATAAGTACAAATATTTTTCAAGAATAAACTTTGAGATGTAGAAACTACCATGATTTATGGGATTCTATGGATGTAAATGTTCAAAGACCAAAAAATTATTCTTCAGAATATTAGTATGATATAATGGAAAAAAAAGACAAGGATCTAATTAGATTGTGTCTTATAGATTTTATTCTTATTAATTTCCATGAAGAACTCACTACAAAATCTTTATGGAAAAAATTTAGAGAGATATCAATAAAACTATGTAGTGAACAAAATATTAGTAAGGAAGAAGCTATGTTACTCGAGAATGGAAGAATTTGGATGGATTGTAGACCACCTAGAAGCATTTAACATGTTGGTGGATAATTTAAACTCTATGGGTGTGAAAATGGATAAGAGGGAGAGATGTCAAAATTTGTTGTGTTCATTGTCATACTCGTGGCACAACCTAGTCATAGATATTAGGATTATTTATATCACTTTGAAGGTAGAGGATATAAATAGTTTTTTTAATTTTGAAGAGATGAGTATGAAGGTCTCTTAGAGTGAAAAAGGGGCCTTGAGTGTTTAACGAAGGCTAAAGGAAAGAGATAGGATGAAAGATAAGTAGCATGAAAAAATCAAATCAAAGTACAACAATAGATCTAAATCTCCTAATAAGTTCAAATAATTTTTTGGATCTACAATAAACCTAATCACTTATATAAGGAATCCAAAGAAAAAATAAAAATAATAACGTTGATTCTAATTATAATTTTTACAATGAAGATGGTAACACATTCATTTTAATTTTTGTCACTCATGCAAGTGATAATGCATAGTTAATTGACTTATGTGCATCCTTTTAATTATATGACCTAAAATGGACACTAGTTATATAAGTATGAAAATTAAAAAGGTGGTAATGTTGGAATCAAGGAACACTAAGAGGGGGGGTGAATCAGTGTTTTGCACTTTCTAACTTTATTAATCTGATCCTTAAAGTAATTATAACATTCAACCAAAATAAATATGCATGAGCATAAGACAAGCAACCACAACACCATAACACAAGGATTTTTATGTGGAAAACTTGTTAGGGGAAAACCACTGTGGAGGTCAATCCACAATATTATCTAAGTATACTCAAAAAGATGTTTTACAAAATGGGAATGCACTTGCATTCATGCACACTTCCTAGAGCTCACTGCCTTAAAAAATTATTTGGAGAAAATCCAAAATATTTGAACTAAGAAAGTAGCACCTACTAATGCCTAATTATAATTCCAGTTAAACTCATCAATCAAATTCTTGACCTTCTATCTGATTCAGCTCTTCTTCTCTAACTTCTTTGACTCGCATCACAAATCCTTTTATACACAAGTGAAATTGTGCATAATATCTCTACAATCCTTCTGATATTCGCAACACACATCAACACAATTCATATCTATGTCAAAATGATATAATCTATCACTTATATATATCCACAAATAAATAGTTAATCGCCACATGTCGGTTCCAACAAAAATATGAAAACATTTACAAACTATCAGCTCGATCCAAAATTAATTCTCAATGCGCGCCATCCAAAGTCGGCCACAACATATTTATGACCCAAGTCAACATGTTCGAACACAAAAAAGCTTAAAAAATTACTCCTCAAATATCTGCAACGACTACATCCACCAAGTCGATCTTCATGCTCAAATAGAAAATTAATCAACTGAATCTTCTAAATTGCACACGGATCTATATGAGGCTCTATTGAAGAATAATGGAGATCATATACCAAACAACCTTTCTTGAGATCCACAACTAAAAATAATAACAAAAAATTAGATGTGAATCGATGAACACAATTCTGTCAGATGTTATGTTCTTGCTTGACAATTAATCACAAAACTTGGATATGACTTCCGGTATGATCAAATGATGACATGTGGATCAAATCACTGACTAGAGTTGCCATCAATGACAACTCCAAATTAAATTTTTAGTGTCTCTTTCCAACAATCTCCCCCTTTGGCATTGATGGCAACACTCAGTGAAAAATGACTAAGTGTCGGATCAGTACCAACATGAATACACTGCCACCCTTGAAAATTCAAATCCACAACTCCCCTTGAGATGATTAAGGAATTTTTAATTATCCCATTCTCCCCCTTTGACATCAATGGAAAAGGTAGGAATCCACATACCAAAAATCAAACAAAAACTGCTATGAACAAACTACATGTGTACAAACAAGCTTCTACAACTTACATAAACTTGAATAGATCTGTAAAAAAATTCTTCAAAAAGCTCAAACTTGTGTCCCAACCCTTCACAAGACTCTCCAAGATAGTCATGTGACCAGAAAATAGGTAAGATTTCATCTCTATAGATTCAAGGTTCACCGGATCACTGACCACCATAGCATCGTGTGCTTCCTTCAATGCACTCAACATTGTTTCCATCTTAGGACCAATTAGTCCTCTAATATCACAAACCCTTTCAACCATTCTTCATGCTTCAAAATTTTGATCTTGTCAAGCAGGGATATGACTTGACCTTCTTTCTTTCCAACAAATATGGTTAGAGGATCGAATGCTTGAGTGATATTTGCTAACTGTTTCTCACATTCTTTCATTTTCTTTTCAAAGTCCTTGGTGAACTTAGATAAAGATAGACATGACTTATAAATGTTACCACCTTCAAACAAAACACTTTGAATATTCATTACACAAGTAGCTAACAAAGATTTATCATTAGCTATCATCCCTTTCAACCTACTGAACCTTCTAGCATAAAACTCCTTTTGTACCTTATCCTTAGCTGACTTCTCAAGGGACTCAAAATGAGTACTTACAAAAGTAATAAGCTTCTTTAGCTCATCAGAGGGAGAACTGGATGGATCCTTAACATGAGAAGGTATGATCTTCTCCAGAATACCAGATACAAGATTCAACAGCTCAGTATCTTCAATATGTGATTTCATAATTTCTTCCCTTGCCTTGGCTTGAGAAAATGATACAACTTTCATTTTCTCAATGGGAGACAGAGTAGCCAATTTGATAAGACCTCTAATCAATTCAAGATCTAACTCTTATTTTTGCTCTTCTAAAAACTACTTCACTACCTTAGCATTGTCTCTTGCTTCCACAAGAATCACCTTCACTTCATCCTTCTTCTTGCATGGCTTCTAGAATATCTTTTTCTTCAACCGACACAACTTTAGGAGCTTCAGTCTCCATAAGAATTTCAGCATAATTCATGTCAAGAGGATTTAGAGTGTCCTCAAATGTATCTTCTTTTCCCTCTTCAGCTACTGAACTAGATGAAACATCTCCATCATGCACTTCAAAAAAAACATTGATTTTGTTCCTTAACAAAACTTCCTTTAGAATTTTTTCAGTTTATTTTTCAACTTCTTTAGTCTGGCCAATCATAAGCTTGTTTACTCTTGTTTTAATTTTGAAATCCTTTTTAGCACCATTTAGAATTGACTTCATTTCCTCAATAGACATCATCGGACATAAACCTCCAAGAATGTGCTCTCTCAATTGTTCATCTTCAGTTCTTGCATTCACTCTCCTCATTTCTAAAACTTCATATAGACTTTCAGGTAATGCAGACATTATTTCAATAAGAGCCATATTGAAATTATTCAAGTACTTTATTGAAGCTTCCTCAAGAACTCTTTGACCGACACTATCAAAGGTGTCATACCATTCACAAAGAGGCCTAAGATTACCATCCTTAATCAATGCATTCTCCACATCTTCTTTAAACATACTTGTTTTGACTGTTTTCATCTTTTTCTTTCCTTTCTCTTTACCGAAGGGCTTGTCCTTAGAGTTTATTGTTTCCTTCGTGCCCTTTTTCTTGATTTCTCTTATCTCTTCATCTTCAGAAATAACAACATAAACTCTTGTTCTCTTGTCCTTCTTCCTTTTTCCTTCTCTCCTGGATGACTTGGCTTGAGCTTTCACAGGGCTTGACTTCTTTGTAGGATCAAATGGGAGAGTAGATCTTCTTGTAGATCTAGCTTAGGCAGAGGATTCTACCAAACTAGAAGATTCAGTTCTAGTTGGCTCTCCTGCTTCAACTTGTTCTCTCTTTCTTCTAGCTTCTCTCATAGCTTCTACAAATATACCCATTCTCTCTACAAAGGCTTCCACTTCTTTTATTACTCTCTTGACTATCACAGGTTTCCTTAGTTGATTGTGCACTTGTATATCCTTCTCTGAAAAAGTACCGAATCTTTCTTTTGTCAGATCTTGAGGTTTACTCAACAAATTTTCAGCATGCGTTTCCAAAATATTTTCCTCAACCTCATAGCCCATAGGTATAATCTTGACTATTCTAGGATCTACAGCTTCCATCAAGCATTGATCAATGTCAACCATACAACAGATAGTGTCTTTGTACTTCTCCACAATAGACTTAGGAATTCTTTCTCATTCTGAAAGTTTTTGAAATAACCCCTGGTTGCAGTATTCCTTGTCTTTCTATCACCAACTCTATGCATGATATCTCAAATTTGAGCAGCTATAGGTTTATTACCTTGCCATTGTACTTTTCCAAATCTCAAAACTTCATTCATAAAGTAAAAGAACAAACACAACAACAAATTACCATATTTGAAGGAATTCTTCTTATCTTTCTTGATTTTACCAAAATTCTCCATCAACTGGCTTTTGAGTAACTCACATAGATCATACTCTGAATTCTCCTTCACCATCTGATATGTTGCATAGATAGTTGTATCGGATATAGAATTATCCTGGCTGGAATGATAGATCTTGTAACCAATGACCATCGAGGCAAATCTGACATCCACATCAATAATATCATCAATTGTCATAGCTCTTTTATCAAACACTAAACCGGTTGCATCAATAACTATCTGATTCTTCACAGACTTCAAGATCGACAACCCACTGAAGGAATTTAAACCAGTAACAGTTCTTATGGCTTCTTTTGTAATCTTAAAAGGCTGACTCAACCACATAAATTTAGCATGAACTTAGCTCAAAATATAAAGGACCCACTCCCTTTCTTCAAAAACAGGAAATTTTATAATCTGCGTGAATTTCTTCTCCTCTAGGGTTTCGAATTCAGGTCTAACATAAAAATCCTCTCCTATAATGTGTTTGGAATACAAATTCAAAAACCACGAGCTCCCTAACTCCTCAATGTTTGTATGAGTGTATGCCCTAATTTCTTCAATATGCAAGACATCATACGGAATAGACGAAAATGCACCTAAGGGCTTTGTCTCAACTAATTTGAAAGGATGTTACTTGAATTTCAGATGGGGTCTATCCTTGATATCAACTACCAATGGAGTAGCCATTTACACAAATTCACATATTCACAATTTTTCCTGATAAATACCTTTTCGTCGGATTAGGGTTTGATCATTGAATCGCCTTCACACTGAATCTTCACCAAGTTTCGCCAAAGTTTTCTTCATAGCTCTCCAAACTTCTTCTTCTCAAAGTGAAAAGTGACAAATGAAGAATACAAATGACCTTTTATCATTCACACACCTAACCTTTTTTCACAATAAATTCTTTTTCCCTAATTCATTCGAATACCCTATTTCCACACTCTGTGAAAGATAACTCTTATGTAGATCTTCAACTTTGCATAAATACTTTCTCCAACTATTTTAGTAGCATCTGTAGATCATCAATGCAATCACTACACTCATCCATATCCCGGTACCAACTATTGACAAAGGGTTTGAAGGATTTTCTTGAGAACTCCCCCTAGGCCAGAGGCCTTAATCTAATTCTCAGAGGAATTACCAGAACCTGATGTTGGTGTAGAATCATTTCTTACAACAAAGGGATTCTTCTTCACCCATATCTTCTTCATTTGCTTCCTGATCTCACCTATAGTGACTTTCCCTTTTCCCTTTTCATCCTTTTGCATGTTTCTCCTTTGATTTACATGACCCTTTCTGCTTCTACAGAAACTAGCAATGTGACCAGATTTGTTACAATTCTAGCACACCACATTTCTTTGTCCAAACCAGTTGTTCCATTGAGTTTCTCTTGATCTACAATGGTTAGCAATATGGCCAAATCTATTGCATGTATAACATCTAACATCTCTATAAAGGTTGTTCATCATAGTTATGCATTCATTTGACTTGTGACCATACTTATTGCAATTAAAGCATTGACAGAATAATGATCGACTACTTGAATTAATTCTACTTCTAAATTGAGAAGCAATACGACCAAATTTATTGTAAACAAAATAGTAACCATTGAATCTTTGATCATTACGTTGTCTTACCGAATACCTTCCAGCTTTGTTCATCTGATTTCCTTGCCTAAATCTCCTTTGTCCAGATCTGGAACTTTCTCCTTCTTCATATCCAAGACCTCGCTTATCACCTTTAGTTCTCTAACTTTTAGTCAGCTCATCAAGCTTGGTTGAGCTAATCTTGAACTTCTCCTTGAATTCATTTGCAGTCCCAAGTTCATCTTTGAGATCAACAATCTGCTTTTCAAGCTCTTCTTCATTATTCTTGGATTGTTCCAATTCAAGCTCCAACTTATTGAATCCATCTGTAATTCAGTTACATTCTTCATATTTCTCTTTCAAGGATTGAGCAAGCTTCTCTTCATTCTTCTTTCTATCTTCAATCTCCTTGGTCATCCTCATCATAATAGATTTCATCTCATGCTTTAGGACTGTATTATCTCTGGTAAGCTTTTCACATTCTTCTATCTTTTCCTTCAGGGCTTGATTCAGTTGTTCATCTTCATTTATCGTACTATCTTTCTGCTTCATCTGATCAAAGAGTTCCCTTCTCTTCTCCCCGGACTTATTGATTTTATCTTTCAACAACTCAATGAATTTCTTAGCATATGATATTTTCTTGCAATTCTAGGACTTTAGATTTTGACTGATCAAGATCATCTAGGGCCACCAAAATTTGTTGTTGAAGACTTCTTGAATCCATTGAATTACTTTTCCAAATCTTCCCCAAGTTGTTAAACTTCTTCCGAGGAACTGGGCTTTGATACCAATTGTTGGAATCAAGGAACACTGAGACGGGGGGGTGAATTAGTGTTCTTCACTTTCTAACTTTATTAATCTGATCCTTAAAGCACTTATAACATTCAACCAAAAGAAATATGCATGAACATAAGACAAGAAACCACAACACCATAAAAAAAGGATTTTTATGTGGAAACCCTATTAGGGGAAAAACCACAGTGGAGGTCAATCCACAATATTATCTGAGTGTACTCAAAAAGATGTTTTATAAAATGGGAATGCACTTGCATTCAGGCACACTACCTAGAGCTCATTGCCTTACAAAAGTATTTGGATAACATCCAAAATATTTGAACTAAGAAAGTAGCACCTACTAATGCCTTATTTCTATTCTAGTTAAGCTCATCAATCGAATTCTTGACCTTCTTTTTGATTCTGCTCTTCTACTTTGACTACTTTGACTCGCATCACAAATCCTTTTATACACAAGTGAAATTATACATAATCTCTCTACAATCCTTTTGATATTCACAACACACATCAACACACTTCGTATCTATGTCAAAATGATATAATCATTTACTTATATATATCCACAACTAAATATTTAATCGCTACATGTCATCCCCAACAAAAATATGAAAATATTTACAAACTATCAGCTTAATCCAAAATTAATTCTCAATACGCACCATCCAAAGCCAGCCATGACATATTGATGACCCAAATCAACATGTTCGAACACAAAAACACTTAAACAATTACTCCTCAAATATCTGTAACAACTACATCCACCAAGTCAGCCTTGATGCATTGTTAAACAAAAAACTAAAACCGGATCTTCCAACTTGCACACAGATCGATAAAAGGCTCTAAGATTCAGGAATAATAGAGATCATATACCAAACAAACTTCCTTAAGATCCACAACTAAAATGAATAACAAAAAATTGCATGTGAATCGATGAACATAATTCTGTCGGATGCTTTGTTCTTGCTTGACAGTTAATCACAAAACTTCGATCTAACTTCCGGTCTGATCAAATGATGACATGTGGATCAAATCACTGAATAGGGTTGCCATCAGTGACAACACCAAATGACATTTTTAGTGTCTCTTGCCAACAAGTAAAGTTTGATAACTCTTGTTTAGCGATTATTGGTCATGGTAGTCTACAAACAAAATTTCTTGATGGTAGACTTGGGAGATTCAATGGTTTCTTACATATCCCAAGATTATAATGTAATATGTTATACATGAGAAAATGAATAGATGTGGATGTGCAAGTGAATTATTTTAAAGTAGGTGTTAAAATGGTAAGAGGTACTATGGTGATTGATAGATTTAGTAGACTTGGAACTTATTAATATATTTATGCATGCACTATTGAATGTAATAAATTTTATAAAAGATAAACTTGAGGCTACTTCCTTGGGTCAAGAGATGGTTTCCTCTTTAACAAATGGTCATTATTTTTGTTGAGTCTAAGTTACCTATGGATAATACTATGTTATGGCATCAAGTATGAGGCCACATAAGGGAGAAGTTTCTATAGACCTTAAAATAAAAATCTTGTTGAATGTTTGACATATTATAATCTTGAGTTTAATTTATGTGAGCAATACATTTATGTTAAATAAAATTATGTTCACTTTTACTTGAGTTGTCATAAATCTTGTGATAATGTAGATCTTGTTCATTCTAGTGTGTTTAGTATAATTGATGTTCCTTCAATTATAAAATCCATATATTATGCCTCATTTATTGATGATTATAGTAGAAGGATGCATGTTTATTTTCTAAAGATTAAATATGAAGTTGTTTTATTTTAAATAATTTAAAGTAATGGTCAAATTGTAGACTAGAGATAACATAAAAAATAAGGACTAATAATGATGATGAATTTTTCTCTAATGATTTTGATAGATTTTGTAAGGATTATAGTATTTGCAGACAAAAGACAATTCTATATTATCCATAGTATAATGAATTTGTCGACAGACTGAACATGACACTAATGAAAAAGGCTAGAAGTATGCTTAGTGAATCTAGTTTGGAGCAAAAATTTTGAGATATGGCTATATCTAGTATTTCTACCTAGTTAACAAGTATCCTACATTATCTATTATGGATGAACTATTGTAAGTTGGAAGTTTGTCATTGATTATGCAACTTCGAAAAATGAGCATGAGGTGCATATATTGCATGATCCAATGTTGTCATTGATGTAAACATTGTTATGATCATTCTAGCATTGCTTGGAAGTATTTTTTATGACATATGTACAAAGAAATTTGGTCTATAAAATATGGTTATACAAGAAATTGGCTAAGTATTTCCTTTGGTAGTGTTGTGGCTCAAGGTGTTAGCTTTGGGTCCGCACTCCACCACGAGTGGAGATATCACTCTAATATTTTCGATATACTTTTTGGATCAGTAGGTGTAGATATATATAAGTGTTGGCAACATTCTATGAAATTTTCTAAAAGATATGGATGATAGAGTTCAACCCTATATATTACAATCATTCCTTGTATAGTGTATTAGTGTGGGAAATTCCACATTTCTTCATGGATAATTATTTTGTTTTGTGGTGTAATGCCCCACCACAAAACCCTAGAGGACATCTAAGAGGCATCTAACAAGATTAAGATGCTCTTACAAATTCAACTTATCCCCAAAACACACCCTAAAGGCTTGTAGCCTCAAAACATAACTTTTGAAGATTTATTCTGGAGAAGACCATACAGAGACCTACAAAACATCATTTGAAAGACACTTCAACTCTTGACACAATATACCAAAAGATCCAATAAGGTTTCTTTGAAAAAAATTGTAAACCTTTAGTCTACCCTTGTTTTAAGCTACTCAATTAGCCCTCTTTTACAAATGATGTCCCTCCTAAACTCCTTGCTTTTAACAAAACTCAATGGATAGTCACTAATTGTGTGAAAAAAACACCAAATCCCAACATTTATTCACATATTCAAGACTTCTAGGGCATTGATCCAGCAAACCCTCACCTTTCATGCAAAACACCAAGGATTTATTGAAACTCACATCACTCGGGCTTAAAGAACTCAACCAATGCCACCAACAGACTCTAAATGGTCTGGAAAAACTCACAAAATTATCACAAGAACAAAACTATCAACACTTCATCAAAACCCTATCTCAATACCTCATTTTCACATGAAAAATGCACTATTTAACCATAGGGCATCATCCCAATTTGAACCACTCAAATCCACTACCTACCAAAGCATGAACACACATAAATTAAAGTGTATTGGACCCATTCCATGATTTATAGTGGGTATAGTGAGTGGAGTGTGTCAAATCATCATTTTAGAAGGCAATCAAACCTAAATACAAAGATTAAAGGCTGCTTTAGAAAATTAAAGAAATCTCCCTCAAATTTCAGAGTTAGACACTCAAAATGGAAGCATTTAAAATATATCTCATGCCCCTACATAACACAATGAGATTTAGATCACTTAAATCTTGTACGGGTCCGTATAGAGTGAGTAAATTTCAGAAAACATAGAAAATTTGTAGAAAAACATTGTATTATGATTGGAATTCTTCAATACAAAATCCCATGTATAATTTTGAAGAGGATCATCTATTATTTCTCTTCTTGCAAGTGCTCTATCCAAATTTTTATGATTTATGTCAAAATCAATACAATTTTGTCTCATAAAGCGAGCCTTTTTCAATTGATGGCTTACTAGGGTGGTTCTAATGACTCTCCGAGCAGCTCTCTTATCTTCTTCCTTGTTATTTTTTCCAATAGACTTGAGAGCATTAAAAACATTTTTGACAATAATAGAATTTTTGTCGGTCTCCTTGTTCACACAAATCTTCAATTTGGCTAGCAAAGTTCTCATCTTTTGTATCTTTAGCAATTGTACAAAAAGTTGGCATTGCTTGGTCAATGTCTTATTGCTAAAATATTGGTTAAAAATTTTTGTAGCCCACAACCAAATGGCTCATGTTGACCTCTTGCCTTCAAAATTGTTTATAATGTTCTCATCAATTTCAAGTAACCATTTAGGGGTTCTTGAAGGTCCTAAATTTGGAATATGTCTTTCTTCATTTCTCATGTAATTTGGTGAAATATAATTTACACTTGGTTCAATATTATGTTCAACATCTTCAATTCCAACATTTTTAGCTTTAACATTTTCAATAATTTCATTCCCAATTTTAATATTATGTTCAACATCTTCAATTCCAACATTTTCAGCTTGAAAATTTTCAATATCAATTTCAATATCATGGTCAACATCTTCAATTCCAACATTTTCACCTTGAACATTTTCAATATCAATTTCAACATTAGGATTCCCAATTTCAATATCATGTTCAACATTTTCACCTTGAACATATTCAATTTCCTC
This sequence comes from Sequoiadendron giganteum, assembly GCA_007115665.2. NCBI lineage: Eukaryota > Viridiplantae > Streptophyta > Pinopsida > Cupressales > Cupressaceae > Sequoiadendron > Sequoiadendron giganteum. Next base: position 380,289,058 of record CM021102.1, read on the forward strand.
TTCACTTGAAAGACCAAAGGACTCAGGTTCACTAATATTTGGCATACCTTCTCTTCTCTTCCTATGACTTTCTCTATCTCTTTTTCTACATTCTTCAATTTTTTCTTTTGTAAGCTTTCTCTTATGTTTTTTCTTCTGATGACTGTTGCTCCCCATTATACCTCCAAAAAGATGCTAAAAAAATGATTGCTTATGACAAATTTGAGTAGGAGATGCTCCAAAAAGTTGATCTTTGTCTCTTCCTGTCTGAAATTGCATTTTTGTTATCTGCAAATCCTGCAAAAAGAATGTAGGGTCTGTTGGGATGCCCAAAATGGCCCACTTAAGGTTTTTCTATGGCCCACAAATCTGATATCTGATAAAATCCAATATCTTATTTGGAAAATATTTCAAAATTTATAGCAACGGTAAGATTTTGGTGCTACAAATTGTATATCCGATTCAAATCAGATATCTAATTTTTGCACACATAGACCCAAGAGTAATTAGGAGGTGGAGGGTGGACAAGAGAGAGAGAGAGAGAGAGGGAAAGGGAGAGATAGAAAGAGAGAGGGAAAGGGAGAGATAGAGAGAGAGAAGAGAGAGGAAAGGGGAAAGGGAGAGGGGAAGAGGGGAAGAAGGGGAGAGAGAGGGAGAGAGAATTAGGAGGGTGAAGGGAGAGGGGAAGAGAGAGGGAAGAGGGAAGAAGGAGAGAGAGGGAGAAATAATTAGGAAGGGAAGGAGGGGAGAGAGAGGAGGGGAAGGGAGAGGGAAGAGGGGAAGAAGGGAGAGAGAGGGAGAAAAATTCGAGAGAGGGAAAGAGAATTAGGAGGGGGAAGGAGAGGGGAAGAGGGGAAGAAGAGGAGAGAGAGGGGGAAGAGGAGAATAAGGAGAGAGAAGGAGAGGAAGAAGGGGGAGAGAGATAGGAGGGAAGGAGAGGGGAAGAGGGGAAGAAGGGGAGAGAGAGAGATCTAAAGATAGAGGAAAGGGAGAGAAAGAATTAGAGGGAGGAGAGGGAAGAAGAAGAGAGAGAATTAGGGGGAGGAGAGAGAGGAACTAGAGGGAAGGGAGAGGGAAGAGGGAGGAGGGAGGAGAGGAGAGAGAGAGAGAGGAGAAGGGAGAGGGAAGAAGGGGATAGGGAGAGAGAGAGAATTAGGAGGGGGAAGGGAGAGAGAGAGAGGGGGAGAGAAGAAGGAGAGAGAGGAAGAAGGGAGGAGAGAGAAGGGATGGGGAAGGGAGAGGGAAGAGAGAGAGAGAGGGGGAAGGAGAGGGAAGAAGGGGAGAGAGAGGGAGAGAGAATTAGGAGGGGAAGGAGAGGGGAAGAAGGAGAGAGAGAGAGAGAGAGAGAGAGAGAGGGAGGAAGGGAGAGGGGGGGAGGGGAAGAAGGGGAGAGAGAGGGAGAAAGAATTATGAGGGGGAAGGGAGAGTGTAAGAGGGGAAGAAGGGGAGAGAGAGAGGAGGGGGAAGGGAGAGGGGAAGAGGGGAAGAGGGGTTTGAGAGAGGGAGAGAGAATTAGGAGGGGAAGGGAGAGAGTGAGAGAGTGAGAGAGAGGGAGAGAGAGGGAAAGAGATAATATTTAAATATTTTATATATTAGTAATATTAATTAGTTATATAATATTTTATATATTAACTTAATATATATATATAAATATTTATACATTAACTAAAATATATAAATAATATTTAAATATTATACATAATAATATAATATATTATATATTAAATTGTAAACTATATTGTATATTCTCAACTAGATATATTAAAATAAACTATAAACTATTTATTGCATTTTTTAAATCATATATTAAAAACTATATTACACTTTTTAAAATTATATATAAAATAAATTGGATATTCGATATGTCTGACACAAACCCTACTACCTAGGGATTAGCCTCGGGTTTGCTTCAAAATTTGGCTAGGACATGCCAATCCTAAGAAGTCAACACAAAAAATGTGTTTAACAGCTTACCTTGATTTTCTAGACTTCGCCCATGTGGCTGGCAAAATTTTTTACCCTAAATTGATAAAATGAAAAGGGTTTTTAAAGGAGATTCTCTGCTTTCCACCAATATAAATTATGCTTTAATTTGAATTTAATAAATAATTATTATTCATTTTCTATTTGAATTACGACTAAAGTCCTGATTGATACGTTGATTGAAAAACATCTATAGATTTCAAATGGTATCACATTTTTTAAATCTGAAACATGTGTCACATCCTATGTTTCGCATACTATAGGATTAAAAAAAAATGAATTTCATGAAGTTTTGACCAAGTTAAGGTGGTTAGACATACAAGTTTTTATATTTTTTTAAAGTTGTAATAAAATATTCATAATTAATTATTTACTTGAAAAAAATTATAAAAAAATATGCATCACATTGAGACATGAGTCCTCTACTTATATCTAGAATCTTATAAAAAAATATTATCATTTTATTGTGGTTAGGGTGGTCAGACAGACACCTACTACTTATTTTTTCCCTGAAATTCAAGTACTATTGCATTGAAATTTCAAATTTTTACCAAATAGTTTTTTTTAAATAAACCTAGTAGTTTAGAAACTAAATTCAATTTGCTACAGATTCTATTCTTACAGATTTTTGAAATAATATAGATAACTTATTCAAATTTTTATGCCAAGTTTCCTAATTCTAATTTTTTTAAATTTTCATCGCCACTTAATGGCTTGTTTTTCCATGATGATCCTGCACATACCCAGAAAATACTACCTACACACCTGCATCTATTAGTTTGCTCACAGATAAAAAATATTTTGCTAAACTGGAGATATAACACAACATTAATCCTTTTAATTCTACCATGAAGAAACCTAATTTTAACTTTACCATGGCCAAAAATGTCTAAATGAGAATCATCACCCAAGTACACCAAGTACCTCCATCAAATTCTTCATATTTAGAAAACCAATCTTTATTAAAGGTCACATGGAAATATGCACTTGATTCAATTAACCATGCATCATTACTTGCACGAGTTGCCAAAGCTGCAATGAATGTGTCACCATCTTCCTTCTTGAACTCAAAATCATAATCAAATTTCTTCTTTTCTTCTTTGCACTCCTTACGAACATGTCCAGGCTTACCATAGTTCCAACAAATAACTTTAGACTTTCTAGGAGACTTAGATCTCCCCTTGGACTTGGATTTATCATGTTTCTCATTCTTCTTACTTTTTTCCTTAGGTGTTCCACCAAAATTCAAGGCCTCCTTGGCACCAATGGATACCTTCCTCTTCATCTCTTCAAAAAGAAAAAAACCCACCATGTCATCTTCAATCTTCAATATAACAAAAGTACTCCCAATAGCCATAAAAAGAGAATCCCGTAAATCAGGCAAAGAACAAAGTAGGATCTGACATTTCTCTTCCTCATCCATCTTGACACCAATTGATGCCAATTGAGCCACTAGCATATTGAATGCTTCCAGGTGGTCTGTAATTCATTCACCCTCTTCCATTATCAAGGAATATAATTTTTTCCTCAATAAAATCCTATTCACTAAATATTTGGCTTGATACATCTCACCAAGCTTCTTCCATAGTTTCTGTGCAGAGGTCTCTTCATGGACATTGATTAAAACAGAGTCTGCCAAGAATAATCTAATTAGACCCATGGCTTTATGGCCCATAACATTATATTGAGCAGCTTGAGTAGGATATACAAGCCTTGAAACATTCTCATCAAAAAAATCCCATAGATCTCGATATATCAACAAATCCTCCACCTTTAGCTTCCACATTTCAAAATTATTTCAAAAAAAATTATCCACCTCTATTCTCCCAAATAAACTTGTCATTTGAAAATTTCTACAACAAGATCACAAAGTGTCTTCTGCACAAGCTCTCACTCAAATCTAGATTAGTTCAAAAAACCCAACAACCCACAACTGAAACCAAAGGTGATCAGGCTCTAATACCACTTGTAAGGAAGCTAAGGTAGTGGAACAACTTCCTACACTAATCTTGAGAGGAGAATAATTCAAAACTTTTACATATATTTAACAATTACAAAAACTTAAATAGAAATAGATATAAATATTATGCATGTACCACAACACAGTGATTTACTTGGGGAAAACCCTTTCGGGAGAAAAATCCCACACTCCAAAATCCACCCAATATATTATTTAGAAATCACAAAGATTACAATATACTTGTAGAGCAAGCTTCTCACAAGAGTATCACCACTCAAAGATCCAGAGGCAACATGATTGCTATCAAACTCTCAAAATACATCAAAATACACAGTTGTAATACAACGCCCTCATAAAATAGGGTTGCCTTCTGGGGCAAGTCAAGCTACTAAAATATCGTCCATCAGATATGAGACATAATGATGAACAATCCAAATTTACAATAATAAAATATAAATATTTTTTTCCTTTTGGGGATGCTGCTTCCAAGCCCCCGCTAGGGCGCACTACCCCTAGACCGTAGTTAGGGGGATGATCCCCCCTGAACCCTCACGAGGGAGACCCCCTTGCACCCCCTGTCATTTTCTGTTGAATAGTACCCTATGTATCAACAAACTTATGTAATTGCAAGGTTGAGACACATTTTCTTAACATGATCTCTCTTCCTTTAAAGTTGGATCAAAACAATTGAATGTCTCATTCTCCATCATCTTGTCGTCAAACCAATTTCGTTTGAAGCTTGGTTATCCATGGCTATGCTCCATGGATGTCATCCCATTAGTAGTGTAAAAATGCTTAAAGTTTCCATTTGGTAATGATTTCTTTATTGTGCATCATAATGGATTTGATCTTGTGTCTTCGCATGAGAATTTTTCATTAGATTTCTTTTGGACTAAACCCATGGAACCTATTAAGCCTCGTGAGGACTTATTTTTTAAATCTTATCAAAAGTTCAAGGCAAAGAACATAGTAGAACTATCCCTTAGCAACATGCCTCAAACCATGATTGAGCCTCATATCATTGATGAAACCATGATTGAACCAAAATCCCTTCCAAGTAACCAAGACCAACCAATGGCAAATCCACCACCTATTTCTTATAAAAGACCAAGAGATAACCATATAAGTCTCGTTGTGCCTCTTAAGATCAAAAAAGTTTATAAAGCTAAAGAGAAAGTGATTGAAAAACCTTCCATGGTTCCTTCCATTGCTCCCTTGTGGGAAGAAAATAAACTTATGGTTGATAAAACTGCTCCTACACAATCACAACTTGAAAATAATGCAAAAAGAAATATAAATGATAAAGAGCGTAGACATAGATGCCATGCTATTGCTCGCCAGTTAGAAGAAAAAAATAAAACAAAAAATCAAGATCAAACACCAATTGAGATAAATCGTGATGGTTCTCCACCTTCATAACAACAACAACATGAAACTTCAATGGACATCTTTATTAGGCCTCCTGTTATGATTAACTTGAATGGTCATGATGAGATTGCTAAGATTGATGAGTAAGTGCATAATGAGCTAAATTTATTGTTTTCCTCCTCCATGAGCTTAGATGATAACAACTATAATGATCCTCCTAACAAGAGTGACTCACCATGTGTTGAACCTGGTGATGCTCTTAGTATGACACTTGTCATTGTCCCTTTGGCTAGTTGACTGCCTTCTTCATATGATGAATAAGATTGGGATGTAGATGACCTGCTATAGGTTGACTCGCATGTGCCATACTAGTCTTTTCTTTGTTTTATTTTCATGTTCTTTTTTATTTCATGTGTCTAATGTGATACCCCATACAGTGCTACATGGCATGTCTTTATATGTTTTTGAGCCTACTTTAGATGACCCTTGTCACTCCATTGGTGCAAGGATACAAAGGAAGAAAATCTGTCATGACAGTCTTCTATTTGTACCTTCATTCTTCTATATGTCGTCAACCATTATATTTTTTCTTGTCTTGTGTTTTTATTTTGGGGATGATGCAAGGTGTTGAGATATTTAGGTCTCTTCCATGTTGACTCAAAAAATTTCCTTTGTTTTCGCTCTCTATGTGTCATTCTTCAAGTGTGCTCATTGTTCCATGAGTTATTTGGGGAATGATGATGATTCTGAGCTGATTATATCATTGTAGCAAAGACATATGTTGACCTCAAATCCATGGATCCCTTATTTATTGTCTTAGGATTACATATGGAGGGCAACCTCCTTTGATGACGTGGCTCTACTTGGAAACATATGTTTTAGATAGGGCTTTCCGAATAAAGCTCTCATGTATTGGAATTTATTGTGTTCTACTTTAAATTAATTTCTCACATGGTGTTTAGCAATTTATTTAAAGTGGGGGCATACGTGTCCCCACTCATTGTTTGCATATTCTTTTATTCAAATTGTGATTTTTTTACTTCACGTGATGTGTCTTCTTCTTGGTGACATTGGATTTGATGTCCTTCAAGAGCATGACCTTTCTTGGATATGACATTCCTCTTAGTGGGAATGATATGGTTTGCATTCCCTAAGTTGTGAATATTTTTTCCTTGACTAGTCCTCTCTTGGTGACATTGAGCACGATTTTCGCTAAGGTGAGACCTTTCATGAATTAAGAAAAATCCCTTTGAATATTTATCCTATTGCATTTAAAAATTTGTTATAGCTACCAAGCGTAACACAACTTGCTTTCCAGTGGAGCCTTTTTGTTTTTCATGAGTGTTTAGCATAATGCAGCTTGCTAGCCTTGTGGAACCTTTTGTGTGGCACCTTATCAACGTTATCAAGAGGTATAACTTTTGGTAGGGTTGACGTATGGGAGCCTATAGACCTGGCAAGACTTTCCCATTAGCCACCTTTTTGTGGGTACATACCTGCCTACTGTGTGTTTCTCACTTTCTTGGGGCTCACCTAGTGGACACTCGATTTCACTAGCCCTCATGAGTATATTTTGTTTGCATAGTGGACAATGGTTTTTCATTTGTGAACATTTTCTTATGGACAACAACACAACCATGACTAGTCCATATTTTATTTTCTTTCTTTTCGCATTAATTTTGACATGGCATGATTATGCATCTTGTGTTGTTGTTGCAAGCATGTGCCTCTTTGTGCTTATGTTGGTTTTTCATGGGCTCTTAATCTTGGGGGATTGTGCAACCTCCTTGATCTTTTTCATCCTATACCATCAAAATTTGTGCACTTGGACCTCTCTTGATTTGTTTGTCTACTTTAATGTGATTCTAAGCACAAGTTCATACTCCTACTAAATTGGAGGCTAAATGTAGTGTCAGGAAACGTACTCCTTCACATTTTATCACTTTGTTTTCCTCCCCCTAGTTAATTAGACTTAATTAAGCCTCTAATTGACCCAATTATACATTTAAAATCCTAATTAATTTTGTTTTCTGTGAGGGGAACCTACATTAAACAAAAGCAAACATCAAATTACACATCTTGAAAAATATGCGTCCTAGGTTTAGGGCCTAGAACCCATTCGCCCAAGGGAAAATGGGTCCTCCTTAAGTTCAGGACCCCATTTTTTAATATGTTTTTGGTGGTATTTTCATTATTCATATTTAAATTGCAATTGTCGGCCTTTGGTGTTTAATTGTTGGGAAATTAGAAAATTACCTATAAATACAAGGTCTATTTATCAACTCAAACCTAGAAGAAATCTAATATTTCAAGAGATCAATCCTAAGAGAAAATATTATTGTCAAGAGAATTCAAGAGCAAATTTTTCAATCAATTATTGCAGCAATCAAGATCAAGATCATCATGTCAATATTATTTGCATTCATGCATGTTTTTGGAGCTAGCATTGTGATGTAGGTTTCAAGTTTTTAAGCATCAAATCAAGCCATTTCATGCAAGATCCAATCTTTGGAGTGATGTGTTAGACTCCAGTCCTCCAAAGGTAGCCATTAAAGGGTTTGGTGAGTTGCAACAAGCTAGTGTTCATTCATCATTCCTTCCATTTATGCTTTTATTTCATTATCAACATTTAATTACCAAACTATGGTTTAACCAAGGCAAACCCTTATACACCAAAAATAAACATTTGTCTCCTCTTTGTGTGTTTGCAGTTTTATAGGTGTAGTGAAATTGGATCAACACTGCAAAGTTGTCAAAGCTATCATCAAAGTTGTCAAGATACGAAAACTCATCTACATGATTTGTTTTCTGCCTTCCAAAAATAAAACCTAGAGAAATCAGAGCCTTAGATCCAACATCAGAGGTCTACAAAAAAGAATTTTCAGAAAAAGATATAAGAACACATTCACCAAACAGGACACCTTATTGTCACTTTTGGAGTCAGGTACAAACCATCATAACCTTCTCAGATTTGCTAATTAATGATTGTTTCTGATAGTTTATCATAATACTTTGCATTCCAAGTGGTAGATCTCAATTATTAGATCATTAATGCACTTTTATTCATCTCCTAAAAGTGCCTTTTAGTCAGATATTGGGGTGTCTAGTTTAGGTGAATGCATTTTGCTATAGTTTTTAGGATAAGATTTTTTGGGTTGTTAGATATCATCCCACGACCCTCAGATCTGCCTAAATTTTTTACCTTTTTTTAGTATTATGCTTTAAATTCACATTCCAAGTCTTACATTGCATAATTGAGCTCATTTAATATTTTTAGTTTGTCTCCCTAAAGTGCATTTCAATCATATTTTACACTTTTTGTCACAAGGAAGGACAAATCACATAGTGTCCTAAAACTTGGATTTGACTCACCTTAGGGGTCGTACGTCAATTATAATCTCTTGTGGAACTATCCTTCTTCCTAATGAAATCGAAAAAGGTGGGTTTGCGATTAGGTGGACACCCCTTTTTGTTCTTTTTGGCATAGGTCCCTCATTTCTAGGTCTTCCTTGATTTTACGCTTCCTTTATAATAAAAAAAACACCTTGAACCTCACTCTTAATCTTTCCTCTTGTCGAGTCCTTTATCCCAGTGACAATGTTAATCACCCTATTTCATTCCTTAATTTTCTAATTTAAATTCTAAAGAAAGCATGACACCCTTCCTAATTTGAGCCATCTAGATTATCTCAAATGAATAGATATCCTACCTTTCTTGGACTATCTAGAATACAAAATTTATTCTAAGACCATTCCTTTCTCCTATTAGGTTGATTAGACTTCCAAAGCCAATCAAATACCCTCTTCTAACTAGGCTAACTGAATGGACTTCCAAGCCCCTTCCCTTTGGGGTTGTCAAATGTAGCATAGACCCATCTCAACTCCATACCAATTAAGCAAGATCCCAAAGCTCACTCCCCTTGTTAATGACATGGAATATTCATGTTATCTACTTTTGATACATCCTTGAACTCTTCTTCTCTATGTGCTAGCTAGACTCCCTTTGTGGGTTGGATGGATAAAATTCCTAAGCCCTTCTTTATCTTGGTTAAGATACTTGACTTGTTAGCCTCAAACCACATCTTAATTGACCTCTTAGCACCTCATTCATCCTTTCTCATCATTAGACATCCAATTCTACTATGACTCGCACTTCTTAAGAATATATTAGTCATTTCATTACCTTACTATATTTATGGACATCCATTTAGGTTCTGTATCTTAGGATTATTTATCTAAAGCCTTGTTAAACATTCATCTTCTTGTGTATGTGGTACTAACTCCTTCAACCATGTACCACTCATTTGAAAACCTTAGCAAAGTGCCTTCACTACACCCTATATTGACATGGATCCTTAATCTATGCTTAGCACTCTATTAGTACCCCTTCTTGTAAGGGAATAATTTCAACTCATCATCTATTATGCTTACCCAACTATATGCTTCATGGGGTAGACTTGTCATCCCTTGCCTTTATAAATAGATTTTCCTAGCTAATTGATTGATGTAGTCACCTAGTTACTTTGCTTCACTATTAGATGCCTTTGTCCATTGTGCCAACATCTAATTTGTCCATCCACTAGTATGTGGGGTAGTAGGGTTACTCTTTCCTATCCCTAAATCTATGTGGAATAATTGGCTCTAAGTACTAGGCATTGGGGTAACTCCACTTCACTCTAGGGGTTGTCCTAGATAATCATGTACTCATTATAGATCACCTAAATTAACATGACCCTACCCTTTATGAGGAGATTGAATGAGAAATTTTAGTGGAGATATGGATGTGTGAAAATTATATATATATATATCGATGCAATGAATCTAAAATTAAACTAATGATTTAATACACCTTGGACAAGGTCTTTGAGTATCAGTTCAATATAATACCATCTTGATATCAAATAAAGTGTGAGAGCATGATTCACCAAAACATATAAAAGAATTGCTATAATACATGTGTTAAATGTGATTTGCATTTATTCAATTAACATAGATTTATTTATAAGTGTAGTACAATTTATTTCATTACAAATATATGTTGATAATACAATATGAGTTGGTTTCACAATAAAGAGCTTATATTATCTCCATAAAAAATAGCATATTGAAATATCTATTCAAAAGAAATAAAATTATTTGTATGTTTATTATGCTAAGAACCATAATCTATAATCACAATAGGGGGAGAAGCATTTGCTTCCATGATCATGAAAGAAAAACTCCAAGCTAACATTATTTTAATATCCTCTTTTAAGTACAAATAAAATATAGGTAAATAAATTATTTATTTTTGTTTTAAAATGATAAAATATAAATAAAATTTATGGTCAACAGTCAAATACCAATATATTTTTAAAAAATATGGTTAACAATGTTTTATATTAATAATATAAAAATATATATATACTAGAAACTTTTGACCACTTTTCCAAACAAATATTTGCAAATGTTGTACTATTTCTCATTAAGATAATAAATTAAAATTTAACATCTTATTTAAAAAAAAAAAATCTTTTTGTCAATAATTATGTGCATATCTTAAATATTACAAAGCCCACTCCACAATATTTCTAAGAAAAATTAGATTATTTAATTTTATTTTATTAATAATTATTTACACATCTAAAATATTAGAAAGCCTATTCTACTTATATTACATTAAAAAGACATCTCTCATATATTATTTTATCTAAGAGAAAATATACTAGAATAAAAACAAATCTCATATGAATTATTGCGAAAAAGACTTTTTTACATTTAAGCTAATAAAAATAGGGGATAAAAAATCAAGATAAAACAATATCGATGGCATGAATTAATGAAGAGTATTGATGGCATGTATTCAAAGTTTTAAAATAATAAAAACAAAATTCAATAAACATTTAATATGTATTATAAAGAGAATTTTTATACTTAGTATATGAGAGTGACTAGTGTCAAAGTACATCAAGACTCGCTCCACGGGAAATCCAGTTCCGAGTAAACTAAGGAAAGGTAAAAATAAATAATAATTACAAACAATACATGACAATGTTGATTGGGATTTTTTTTTAAAAATTAATAGCAGGTAAATATTTCATAGTTTATAATAGTATGTTAGTGATAAGACTATTTCTTCATATTATTAATAATAAATTAAATATATATTTTAATAGAAGATTTTATATTATTAATAAGTTGATTTGTTATTTGATATCAAGATATGGATTATGTTGATATATTTTCGTGTCAAGGTTAATGATGGAGAGGTATCTATTTTTAAGAGTCATCCAACGACATAGATTTCATCTCTTTATCATACTTCTATATGTGTATATATATAGATATGATATGATGTTGATTAGAGTATTTTTTCATATAATTATATAATAATTTTTATTAGTCATAATAAATTTTAATATATATTTTTAATTGAAGATTTTATATTATTCACAAGTTTGTTTGTTATTTGATATAGGAACACATATTATGCTGATATATCTTTAGGCGAGAGTTGAGTGGTATCCATTCTATCAAAGTCATCCGCAATACAATTATAGCCTCATCTCTTATATCATACTTTTGTACATGTGTATGTCTTATGAAAGATTTAATATTATCTACAAGTTTGTTTTACTATTCAATATAGGAACACGGATTATGATGGTATCTTTTTGATTGAGAGCCAAGGATTGAGGGATATCCATTCCATCAAAGTCACTAAGAGCACACAGTCTCATCTTTTATATCATAATTTAGGAGCATGGATTATGATGGTATCTTTTCGAGTGAGAGTTAAAGATTAAGAGGTATCCACTCTTAATGATATCAAGTTTCCACAATCCAATCTTAATGATATCCACTCTTAATCGAGTGAGAGTTAAAGATTAAGAGATATCCACTCTTAATGATATCAAGTTTCCACTCTATCAAAGTCACTTAGAGCACCTTACAGCCTCCTCATTTATATCATACTTTTGAAAGTTTGAATCTTTAATAAATGACGTAATCAAAAGCATACCATCACCTTCATCATTTGAACTATACACCTTTATAATCAAATATTAATATTAAAACTTACTCCGATTAAAAAGGGTTTGAATGGTTAACGTGGAAAAGGTCTTCGAAAGAAACAGAAGTAACATAAAATTCTCTTGTTAGAAGAAGTAGAGGAAGTTGACTGGGAGATTTACCGAGTTAAAACGGTTGGAAGGGGCGTGCATTTGCGAAGGTCCGTCCCCACACGTTAAACAATTTCTTGAAAGCAATCCAAATCCGATCCATTATAAACGTTTCCGCTTTTCTGCTCATTGTATTCAGAGTCGGTCGCGACTCGCGCGAAGACCGAGTAAATTTGACCTATTTTGTTCAGATTTGGCACGGAAAAGATCAAGTCTTAAGGCGTGTGGAACTGGTTTTTCATTCTTGGGTGTGAGAGAGAAATAAGTTTCCTCGAAGTTGGTCTGGAAGTAGTTGCCCATATAAATGCCTTGTGGGGGCGGTGAGTTTAGCTACTTGTGTTCGCTGCCTCCCAAGTTTTGAAGTCAAGCTGTGAATCTGAAAAGCGCAGAGTTCGAACTCGCGACCACCTGCGACTCTGTCAATTCTGTTTTTGGTTTGAGCGGGGCAGTGGCATTGGGATGGATGTGGCTGCTGCTTGCAATGGGCGTGGCGTTAGGTCTTCGGTTCGAGTCGCGGCGAAGAAATAATTGGGAAATTTTGGTTGGATTGCTGTGGGTTTGCGCTGTGCTGTGCGGCCAGGGAGTGGATGGCCAGGGCTCCATGTCTACAATTGCTGCGAGCTATAAGGGAAATATTAGCACAGTGTGTGCGATCGGCGGAGGGGGAAGAGGAGATATCCTGTGTTGGAATTCAACCCAGCAGGGGAATGTTTTTTCGCTGGGGGTGGGCTTTATGGGGATCTCCGGTGGTAACGGCGTTGTATGTGGGTTAACAGAGAACCGCCGGCGGGTTTTTTGTTGGGATACGGAAACGCAGAATAGGAAACGGCTTTCAAATGGGAGGAATTTGAGCGAGGTTGGAGTGGGGGGAACGCATGCCTGTGGGTTGTATGAAGGCAGCGGGGATGTGTATTGTTGGAGGGGACTGGAGTCGCCGCCGGGCGAGGAGAACTTCACGGCCATTGCAGTCGGGTCGGAGTTTGCTTGCGGGATTGATAAAACGAATTTCAGCGTGCAATGCTGGGGACCAAAGGTGCCCCAGGTCGAGGACCGGGCGATGAGTTATATTTCTGCGGGAAATTCGAGTGTCTGCGGGATTGGACGGGACGACGGGCGGATCACCTGCTGGGGACCGTTGAACGGCTCAGTGCCTGCGGGTGAGAGTTCTGGATTCGAGAGCCTGGCAGTTGGGGCGAATTATGTCTGCGCCAGGCGGAGGAGTAACGAGACGGTTGTTTGTTGGGGTTCGATTCAGGCGGGCGGGTACCCACAGGATGTGTCGTTTGAGGCGATCGTGGCCAGTGACAGTTACGCATGCGGAATCGTTACAAGGAATCTCACAGTGCTCTGTTGGGGAGGGGGGGTGTTTGGGAATTCGTTATTGATCGGTCAGTTGAATAATACTCTACCAGGTGTCTGCGAAACGAGGACTTCATGTCCTTGTGACATTTACCCTGATTCCAACACCATCTGCGGCGGGTCGTCTCGGCTTATTTGCAACCCATGCTCGCCTCCGCCTCCACCTCTGCCCCCGGCCCCGGCGCCCCTTTCTCCTCCTCCACCTTCAACATCTCCTCCACCTGCTTCCTCTCCTGTTTCTCCTCGGATTATAAGAAAATGGTCCCGGGCAGCAATTGCGCTGACGGTGTTTGGCTCCGTCGGCGTCGTGATCGGCCTCGTGTCTGTTTCCTGGTTCGTGTATTTCAAATACTTCCGTCATCCCCGGCAGCGCAGCGGGCGGGTCTGCGACGCCGAGCACGAGCAACAGCAGCAGCAAAACTCCACACCAGTCTCTTCCCCTTCTCAACCCAGGCGGCAAATCTCGGTCCGAGGCGTGGGACAGGTGCGGCGGCAGCGCAGCGGCACATCAAAGAGGGAGGTCCGGCGCCAGCGCAGTGGTCCGTCGAAGCGGGGCGACCGGACGGAGGAATTCTCCCTAACGGACCTCTCCCTCGCCACGGGTGGGTTCTCGGAAGATTCGAAACTGGGGTCCGGCAGCTTCGGCACGGTCTACCTTGGCACGCTTCCGGACGGGCGCAAGGTCGCCATCAAGCGTGGCGACTCCCGGAACGCGAAAAAGAACAAAGAAAACGAATCCGCCTTCGAATCCGAGCTCTCCTTCATGACCCGCCTCCACCACAAGCACCTAGTGGGCCTGGTGGGCTTCTGCGAGGAAGAGGAGGAGCGGCTCCTGGTCTACGAGTACATGCCCAACGGTTCCCTCCACGACCACCTCCACAAGGCCGCCACCATAAACCCGCCGCTCGATTCCTGGGCAATGCGAATCAGAATCGCCCTAGACGCCGCCCGGGGCATCGAGTACCTTCACACCTACGCCGTTCCACCTATAATCCACCGCGACATAAAGTCGTCCAACATACTGTTGGACGGGTTGTGGAACGCCAAGGTGTCGGACTTCGGGCTATCCCTGCTGGGCCCCATGGACGAGGAGTCCCATCTCTCTCTCATGGCCGCCGGAACCGTGGGCTACATTGACCCGGAGTACTACAAAATGCAGCACCTCACCACCAAGAGTGACGTCTACAGCTACGGCGTTGTACTGATGGAGCTCCTCACGGGTAAGAAGGCCATTCACAAGCACGACGGCAGCGGAGGGCCCAGAAACGTTGTGGACTATGCCTTGCCTTACATACTAAACGACGACTTGCCCACCATTTTAGACGACCGGCTGCCCCCGCCAAGGCCGTATGAGATTGAGGCCGTCACTTTTGTGGGTTACACGGCGACGGATTGCGTGAATTTGGAAGGGAAAGACCGGCCTTCCATGACAGAGATCGTTGCCAGTTTGGAAACGGCGCTGGCATTCTGCTCGCAGGCCGCCTCCTCCCTTCCTGGATCCCGGACACGGTCGCCCCCGAGAAACGATGATAATTTTGCTGTATTATAGATTATAATTATTTGTACACATGTACCTATTCTTTGCAAATTTTGGAGCTCCACGCTTTTACTTGTGGAAATTTATTGTTAACCACTTCCAAAAGGTTAGAAATTTTGAAACTTCCCCCGGGGCATTCTCATAAACAAAAACATGTCATCAGGTGTAAATTTCGAGGACGAGCCTAAAGTGTATATAATTGTAACGGTGAGATTTGCATGCCTATGATACTTCTTTACCCATGGGGAATGTTTCATATATAAATAACATATTAATGAGTGGCATTTTCTTGGTGTTTGGGTTGGTTTATGTTTTACAGATTTTTCAATATTTTATCATTCATTTTTTAAAGAGATAAATGCTTTTGATCTAAGTTTAAATCGGTGAGGTTTCAAAGAGGGATTTTAAACCATGACAATATCATAAACCATCATTTTATGCCAATCTTAACAATATTTATCATTTATTTATTATTATATTATAATTCAATTTTTTTGGCTTGAAATTATTATTTTAATTTTAAGGTTTATTTCTATGTTACTTACGATTAACTTGGTTTAATCTTGAGACTTGAAAAATGACCCTAAAATTCAAATTTTAACTTTCAAACTCAAATTCTAAGTTTCAAGCTCCCTTTAACTATTCAATGTAGCATATATTTGTGCATCAAGTTGCTATAACTTGGTATTTAAAGATGCTCAATGTACACTTTATTTCATAAAAAGAATCTAGAGGATTACAAGGAAGAATTATTAGAGCACACTTCAATTTATAAAGGGACAAAAGATTAGAACCACATCATCTACATGTTGGTGAATGATGTCTTCAATATTTCTTGACATTGTTAATATGAATTGTCAAGGGGGTTGACATAAAAGAACACAATCACCTATCAAGTCAGTAATTCTCAAATGATGCCCCTAAACACCACCTTGGCACATTCAACTACTTAGAAGGTGAAGGCAAGGAGGTTTAATAAAGCACATTTTGTCAAATTGTTGCTAGGAATCATAGATCAATTTTGTGCACCAAATTAACTCCATGTTCCTTGGGATTAACCTTGTGGTATTCAAGAATGAATCATATGTATTTTTTAGGACATTAATATTTGGACAATGGCGAACAAACTTAGCATAGTTCATCAACAATGTTTTAGCATCATTAGTTCTAGAGCTATGTGCCCTTATCCATCACATTTAATTTATGAATAATTAGTGACCCAACTAATTAAGCTAGGTTAATTGTGTGCTCATTGATTACATTTTTAATTAGCATAGATTATTTATGTAAAATAATTTAATTTCTTTACATTTTTTGGTGAACTTGACATATTTTACGCCCCCTAAGTTTTTCCCTTAAGGTTTATTCCTTTTACATTAGGGCTTCAAATATGAGTTGTTTGTTGATTCTTTATCCCATTTTAAGATTTATTTAGGGTTGATTGGACCCTTTCCTATTTTATGCTTCTTCTTTTTTATCATTTTCTAAAGGTTTGAGGTTCATGGTGTGAACTTTCTTTTATCCACATTGCTCGCCTTTGATATGATTCTTGGGTAACTTAATTTTTAAATTTTATTATTAACTAGTTTTCTTATTTATATCAATCCATGCCTCACATATAAATCCAAATCTATCTTTAGAAGGGATTATACCATTTATGGTTGATATTCATTAGATCCATACACACTCATGCTTGAATTATGTTTCATTAATATATTATTTAATATGAAATCTTATGATTCTTTGGTTTGGGATTATCTTCATATATATCAAGGATTATAAGGTATTTTAAATCTGTATCAATTATTATCCTTTGATCCTTGATGACATGACATCCTTCTTTATTATTGATGATATATTAGGTTGGATGATTAAGTTATTTTCATGAATACCTACCCTACCTTATTTCATTAACTTGGTCAATGTTCTACCTTCTATTTTGAGAGATTTTTCCTCATTTTTTAAATGATTCATTGTGACATATTGTGTGGTGATCATTCCTTCATATTTCATGAAATTCATGATAGTATTGTCTACCTAGTGGCATAGTATGAGATGATAGATTACATCATGATATTAGTGAACTCTCTTATATTGATTTCATTGATACTTCATTACCTCCTTGTTAGTTACATGAATATATTATTTCTCTTAGTGAAGAGTTATTGCATAATAATTTTGATGGTTCTACTAATGCACATCTTCACATGTTAAATCATTTTTCCTTTTAATTATGAGTATTTAAATAATAATACTTTATTGGTTAAAGAATTTAGACCTCAATTGAGTAGTAGATGTTTATAATGGTTTAATTCATCTTGTTTACTTCATCATTCATTTATGGATTTGGCACATGCTTTAATTTCCCATTTTTCCTATCTCTCATTGAACTTAGGGATAGTATGGACTTAGTTAAGCCTCCTCATGATTTATCTTTTGATGCTTATCCAAATTCTACCCCAACAATTCATACTCAACCTATGTAATTTCATGCCTTACCTTTCATGCCAAATCATCTCCCCCTAAAAACATACCTATAAATTTATATCATAGGTTCATTATACAATTTGCAGAGGAGGGGGACTAACTGCTCAAGACCCCAGGTCATGAGAGGGTCTAGAAAAATTGGTTTCCCTAATCTACCTCAAACTAAGGGATTTTTTAAGATAGGTTTGATGTTTAAAGGGGTGAAAAGGAAGGACACTTGATCTGCCACTTTCCTTTTTCCAACTCGAGAGTTTCAGGAAGTTGGGTGAGCAAGTTTCTAGATCCCAGACTGTAACTTAGGTAGCTCACTACCAGAGGACTACAGCGCATGACATGGATGACAACACAATGTACTGGCATCTTAGTGGGGGCGTTGGCATCCATACGAATAGAAAGCGTAAAGTACATGAAAAAATCTAAGGAAACTTACTAACAACCTAACAAATATAGTTTGATGTAGAAACAGAAAATAGAAAGGAACTAAATAATAGAATAATAAGAAGAATACTTTAACTTGATCTAATCTATAAATTGACAAAAGAGGGTGAGGAAAGCACACCTTCCTACACACGAGTTGATATCTTCAAAGTATTCACTAGACGAGCAACCTACACACACAAGATGGAAAAAAAATTGGGGTTGTGTATAGAGGACTACCACAATCAATCCCCTGCTTTGGTGTTTCCACCTCCACAGGCAACCAATATAGAAACAATAGGAGAAATGTGATAAAGAAAGATATTGAATTCAAAGTACTAAACACTATGCTAAACAAAAATATGCTACAAAAATAATATGATAATGCTAAGTGAATAAAAGATGGAATAATATCACCTTCAACCAAGTGCACTCAAGGAAAATGGGGGAAGGAGTGAGCTCGCAAGCTTGCAAATTTTAATGTTGTCGTAATAATGAAGAGAGTAAAACCAAAAAATTATCAACTTACAACTTCAATGGAGGTGAGAATGTTGTGAGTGAAGTGTGTAGATAGTAGCTCGAGTGTGTGAATGATCAAGAGAGAGTGAAAGAATGAAGGAGATAGTCATTTGAAGGTGAAATTAGAGGCAAAGGAGTTGTTCGAGGTCGGTCAAGGGAGCAAAGACATTACTCTCACTTGTAAATTTTGACCCAATTTCCAACAAACTTTCATCGGAGGAATTTCGTCGAAAAATCGACGAAATTTGAAACGCCGATTTTTCGACCCAACCAACAATCCTGGGTCAGAAAATCGACATTTCATATTTCATCGATTTTTTGATGAAATATTTCCAACGAATAGTCGTCGAAATTCTGACGAACTTTCATCGGAAATTGGGTCAAAATGTATCGGTGTCTTTGTTGCCAATGAATAATTATAACGCTTTTATAGATTCTAGAGGAAAGAATCCTATCAAGACAACAACGTGTCCCATAGACATCTGTGCATTGCGCTAGCATCCCTGACAGAATATCCTCCACCAACACATACAATAACTGCCAAGTGGATGGGAAGCGAATGAAGGGCATGGAATTGCACTATCAAACTTTATTTTCTAAGGTAGGAGGTACGTAAACAAGGAATTTGTAAGGGGTGCAAATTCACACCATTACACAATTGAACATATATATCAAAAGATGACCAAGCGATACAATTTGAGTAATAATTTATTTCCCTTTAAGATTCAATTTTTATTCATTCAAAATATATAAGAATATTTGAGATAATAAAACTAGCTAGAATCACTATCCCACATAACATTACTCCAAAAAAACTATTATTATTCTTAAGCACATCTACAAAAATAGACCTAAGATTTCATTTTCTCCTCATGCGTTGTCTCTAAATATCAATAAGGAGCATTGGCCTTTATAAATTGATTAAAACTTCAGATATTTGGGTTAAGTATGTGCTAGTTGATAATAGATTCATTTTAAATGTATGGAGTTTATTAAAATTTGGATGTAATCAAGGTTGACTTCTCTAAGCTAAGAAAGTCTAAGGTCACCATAAAGGGTTTAATAATATGGATTACTAATCTATATTTTTTTCTTTGACTATTACAATAGGATATGTTACACTTATTATAGTATTTCATGTGATACTAGAGTACATAGAACTCTAAAATTCATTCATAACATAAAATGTATAGTCATGAATAGTATTAATCCTTTTCAATTTTATCAACTATTTGAGAAGCATAATATTAGGAGTTTCTAACTGGTTTAGTACACTAGAACAATACCATCAAAAGCCTATCCTTCTTTATCCACACCTCATGATTGAAAGGAAAAAATAGAGGTGTGGAATACGCTTTCCTAATGTTAAAACCACAGAGGATAAGTGCAAAAAAACATTATTTAAAACTTTCTTACGTTTGAGATGCACATACACAGTAAGACAAGAGCAACATAAATAGAACATACACAAAGATAACACCAAATATGCGTGGGAAAACCCTTACGGGAGAAAAAACCCACCACACCAAGCAAAGTCACTTTGTATTACAGTAAACATATTACATACAAAGTTATAGACTTCACTCTTTGATAGTTAGTTCACAGTAGCAGACTTCAGTTCGAACACCCTCACTGTTCCAATGCTATTACCGCATATAATAAATCTCAGCTCTCACCATCACCTTAGTCTCTATGCCTATATCACTTCAACAACCCAAGGGGGAGCCAATTTAATTCCATACTTCACCGACAAGCAACTAGATCTTTGATCAGATCACCCTGCAATCATGCATCGGGTCATCCAAGCATTTAATTTTTTTATAGAGAATTACCTAGATTTGGATTTTGTCAATCGCTGAATCAAATCTTACAATTAATGCACATATCGCTTTCACAGATTTAAACATTCGACCAATAACAATTGATTTACAACAGTGATGTAAAATCAATGAATGAGATCGTGCCACATGTCGTCACGTCATTCATCCATCGCTTTGACTATCGAAATGGTCAATTGTGCCCTGAGATTCTCCTACTGTGCTACCGCGGTATGGCAATAACCGTCTGATCGCCAGACTGCCAGAGACCACCAAGACACGTGTACACATCTTGTGCAATTTTGGGGAATCAAAAAAACATCTACAATATTCCCAATAAGTTTCTCTGAAACAACAACACATGTTTGAATCTTGCACACCTCGCATGCCGCCAAGTGTCAAACACTCAAAAAATTTTGCTCGATTCACAAGAGTTCATCAATACTCACCTCAACTGAGAATGAAATAAAACAAGCATTGTTGGATTAGTCAAATCGCAACCGTAGATCAAGATCCCCTTGGTACACTATGTTGTGGTCCTGACTACCGTCGGAGTCCAAAGCACTTCCATTTGCCATCGGTCCATCAACGTAGCCCGGTGAAGAGTTCCACTGATGACCCCAAGTCACATTGACATAGCTTTTATCGCATATTGGCATATCGGTGAGACAACATATTGACGTAGCTTTTATCGCATACTGATATGCGACCGTTCTACCGATGAAGCCAAGGTTCATCGTGCTACCGCCAAAGAGAAGGAAGGACTTTGCGGTATGGAGGGTAAATTAGTCAAGTCCTTAACAAAGGTTCAAACCAGCAAGTTGAGGCACATTTTCCAACAATGATGATCCTAAAGATGATTGAGGATAGTTTAAATTTAAACTATCAAGTGATCTAAGGTTCTCAAAGGCTATAATACTTATCCTTGATCTATAGATCCTACATGGTCAATCACCAAGTTAGCTCTTCATAAAGACAATATTCCAAGTGAAAATTTCATTACTTATGCATTCAAGGATAGTAGTGACTTTACTTGTGGTTTATATCCTTAAGTATCAATTAGCCAACATGGTAAAGAATTTTCCATTCTTCAAAATTTTAGATATAATAGAAAAGTTTTAAGGTCAAAACAACAAGGAATATTAGAACCTATTCAACCATCACAAAAACATGACACAAAAAAAATATAGGTTATTCTCCTACAAAAGATAAGAAACAAAAGGATCATCAAACACACTATTCCCATTGGCTTATGTGGTTTATCATGAAATAAATCTAGAATTGGTATATATTGAGCTCATCTGCAAGGATTTCTACATACAAATCCTCCAATTGACACATTTCTTAGTGGTAAGCCCCTTATCGAATTCTTCGTGTGTTTTTGAGGATTCACCTAAGTTTTACATTCAATAGAGGTTTCCCATATGTTATTGAGACTTGTTCTTATTTTGATGAAATCTCTCATCTATTAGGTGAGTAAAATATTTTATGTACTACATATACACAATTTGATGAAGATAGAATCATGTTAGTTGTTAGAGGCACCTTTTATGTCAAAATAGGCAAGTCAAATAAATAAAAAGTATTAATAATTTGTAAGTGAAATTTTTTGAACAACATAATATTCATGTCAAGAATATGGTGGCTTATTTTTATGGACTTACCAAGATATGGTAGGAATATATAAGGAAATTACTATGCATTATATTGTTATGCACCTTGATACTAAAGCAATGAAATAAAATATTAGGAAACTATATCAAAAAATAATATTCATGGTTAAAGAAGAACTTGAGAAAATTTTAAAGGATAGTTTCATGAAATGAATTTATTTTTCCCCACATATTTAAAATATGGTATGAGAAGTTAAGCTCAATGATCATGTTTGCACACACACACACACACACACACACACACACACACACATATATATATATATATACATACTAGTTTTAGAGACCTAAACAAAGCATCAACTAAAGATGTATATATAAATACACACACACACACAAATTTTAGAGACCTAAACAAAGCATCGCCTAAAGATTGCTTCCCATTTCCTAGCATTGATATGATTGTGGATTCTACCACTTAGCATGAGATTTTTTCCTTCATGGATATATTTTTAGAATATAACCATATTCTCATTAATCCCCAAGACCAACATAAGACTACTTGTTTTCACACTCTTTGGGGTGTTTTTTATATCATCATGCATTTTAGAGTAAAGAAAGTTGATGCCACCTACCAAAGGGCTATAACTCTATTTTTACATGATCTAATATACTTGGCATATTAGAAAAATATTTAGATGGTATATTAGCCAAATATTAAAAAATGAACAAACAATCTCCAATACTAAAGGATTATCTTTGATTATCTTTAAGAGATTATATAAATATAAAGTATAGTTGAATCCTAACAAAATCATATTTGATTTAGAAAATGGTCATTTATTAGTTTTATTAAGTAGTGGAACTAAAAAAATTGATTTTATTGTTAAAATTTTAATCAACCTAAAATATCTCCCAACTTCATGTCTTCAAGGGAAGATACATGTCATCTCACACTTTATTGTAGAACTAGTTAGTTGTAGCTTGTTTTTCCCTAAATTTTTAAAGAAAGATGCTAATTTTCAATAGGATATAAAATTTCAACATTCCTATGATGATATGAAGATATATTTGCTCAATCCATTGACCTACTTATGTCTATCATTCATGGGAAGCCATTGTTTTTATATATCTCCACTACTAGATTGATCATTAGTGTTAAAGTGAAAAAGTTAAATCACCCAATTAATTATCATTAGGAACTTCACACTCATGCTTAAGATTACTTATGTCACAAAAATTCATAGGATTAGGAAACATAACATGATCTAATTATACTCTCATCTATGGTTTCATCCTTGTTTTTATATCAAGGACTTATAATTAAATAATTAATTATTATATTTTTGTGTCTAATGAAATCTTAGGCTTCATAGCAAATTAGTTACTTTTTCTATTTCTTGATAGGGTGTTTTAATTGTAGGTGATTTTTGTGGTACTCTAAAATTTCAATCAACTCCAACATGGTATCATATTTCTAAATTTAAAATTTTCTATTAATTTTTTGAGAGGTTGACCCTTGAACATTCAAATAGTGCATCTTGAAGAAAAATGGACATCACTATTGTGTCTAGAAGGAATCAAAACCCTAAATTACCTCTCTAAATGTTAAAATCAAAGTTTAAAAAAAACTAAAGGCATTTTTTTACCTGGTTCCAAGTTTTTGACAAAAAAAATCATACAACAATATAGACCTATATGTTTGTGTAAATTCATACTCTATCGTACACCTACATAAGTCTTTTCTAGTCTTTCTAGCACATTTTTTATTTTACTATCCATCTTTTGGTTTTATGATGTGCTTTCTTTTATCCATGGTGGACTTAGTGATTCTATAGAAAATTTCATGTTTGAATGGTAGTTTTTTGGACAAAGTGGTATTTAGGTTCAAATAATATTTTAAGCATTGAGCAACAATAGTTTTTAAATTTAATGATAGCTTTTATTGGCAACCATCAATTTTGTAACATTTGAGTGGATATTTTTGGTGTCACCACTACTTGAGTGGTCATTTATGTTGATTTATCACTCTCCAAAAGATTCCACCTTATTAAGCACTACCTAAATGACAACTCCTAGTGGACCAAAATATATACCACCACTAGCTAGTAACTATGTCACCCATCAATTCATCAATTGATCACATTCAACACCCTATAGTCATTAGCATTCACATTGGTGACCATTCGTTATGCTCAACCACTCAGCCCCTACATCAATTCACCAATCCTATTGATTAACATGGGCCTATTCAAGGTCTATATCATGATTTGGAGGCATATAGAGCCAATTTTATAAAATCGGGCATACCTTGGGTATACATAGTCTATTTTTCAAAAAATTGATAAGCATTGAGAAAGCTAGTTTTGATCTCTACACAACCATGCAATCCATTCTTCCAATTTTTTTACTACGTACCTATTATTTTAATCAAAATTTAAATTTTCTATTTTGGTTTAGTTTGTGGAAAAAATACAAAAAAGAGAAAATAATTAGAATGGGTCAATTATTTTCTTATATTGTGAGGGGTATATTGTTTTTTATCCTTTTGTTTTTTGTAATTTTGAGTATAAATCATGGATCAAACCCAAATTTCTTCACTCACCCCCATACAATTATTATGGGTGGAAAAAATAAATGAAGATACATTTGAAGAAATTGGGGTTATACTGAGTTACTATGTCCACACAACTTGAACCAATAGTAGCTACAAAAAAAGAGAAATGATATAATTGGTCTAATGAAGTCTATGCCACTTTATGCATGTCTATTTCTCTTGATATTTTTCACATTGATTCTTGTACTATACCAAACTATTTATGGATCTAGTTGGATAACTTATTTGGGAAGTAGGATACTTTGAGAGGCTATTAGTTGGAGAACGAAGTTATTGGCTTGAATCATACAAACTTTGATGGAATGCAAGAATTACTCACCAAACTCAAATCACTCAAATTATGGTTGAAATAGTGTGGTATTGAGAAACAAGACCCCCATTTGAATCTTTCCACCCTTACCAAACTTGGTCTTGATTATTTAGTTTGTTTCTACATTCTATACTACTAGATATGCTCTTGGTATTACATTTGTGAGCATGAGGTGAGATAGTGTTGCCTATATCCTTGAGGGATAAATTTGTGTGGCTTTATGGTGTAGCCTTGTGGATTAAGGCCTCAATCTTAAGAGATACCATAAGATTTCCAATCTTGTGTTGGTAATTATCATGAAGAGAAAAAATTTCAACATTGTGTACCTTCCCTTGGCTTAGTAGATAGCTAGATGGAGTTCCCTAGTAGTTCTAGTAGTCTTGAATTTGGATCATGTGGTTGGATATTGTCCTTATTTCCATAGGACTTGTAGGATAGAGTGTTGTGATCTCTAAGGTAGCTACATACCTAGTGGTTTATGTTCACCTGGCTTGTGAAACTTTAGAGATGTGTATTATGAGTTTGATACCTATACTTGGTGAGAGTCTAGAGGGTTGATAGAGTGACACCCATTATGTTTGAAGGATTGTGTGTCAAGATAACCTTATCATTATCTATTTATAGGAATATAGGAGTAAGCCTAATCCTATTGGGGGAGGATGTAATGATCACACAATTATTCTTTGATATGTGTGTTATCAACATTGTGATTTTTATTATATATCATGAAATATATAGGTCAATCTATGTATATTGATTTGAGTTCTTATCAATTTTAACTTCACCATTTTCATTAATAGATTTGATTATGATGGTTGATTGTGCATTTGATGTCCTATGCCATGGTAGTCAATGTTTTTTTAGGTGATGCGAGAATTTTTTATCATGTTGTGATATTTTATGTATTGGTTGGTGTATTTTCCAAATGAGTTATTATATGCCATGTGATTATATCACTTGCATGTTTAGAGATGGTGTTCCTCTATATGTCAATTGTTGGTGTATTGCATGCATTGTGATGTGTGTCTAGTATGGTGACAAGTTCCATGTGAGTACTTAATGTATTTAATTTATGTAGCCATTTGCATTGAAGTTCTGAGGGCCTTATGGACCTATGGTATATGGCATATAGATTATATTGTATATTTTGAGATTTATATGCTACGATTTCTATGTCTAGATTACCATAGTGTTTTATTCCATTACTATCCTCATGCGTATCAACATTATGGATGTGAAATTACTAAATGATTTCAACATCATGTATTTTAATTGATCATATTTTCATGTTTAAATGATGTGTAGTGGCATTGGGTAATTCTTGATGAGATGATTATATAATTTATGTGATATTTTACCCCATTGGATGATTTTATATTACTTCAACTATTGCACATATATTGTGCATGTACACTTGACATGTGAAATGAGTGTGTAGGTACATGGTTATTTTCCCACCTAAATATGCAAGTTTGGGTTATTTCCCTAATGGTGGTTATATATAGCTGTCACATTGGACCTAATATGTTTGATGACCCCTATCATACTTGAATCAAGTTCAAGATGTGTCTTGTGAGACCTAGTGTAAATACAGATATGAATTGGTGTGATTCTAGACTTTGCTTGTGTTGTGGAAATTAAACTCATAATTGTGTGATTGTACTAGCGGTTAGTTATATTCCTTCATTGCATTTGATTATATTTCAATGATTGAATTATTGCATGTTAATAATGTCTTCTGCATTTTGGGAATCAAGAAGTTGGAAAATAAAAAGTGGAATTTCTAATTAGTTGCATTAGAAAATTATATACAATTATTTCAATAAGTTGAAATATTCATTATTTATAAGTTAAATTTAATTAATATTATTTTTGAAATTAAAGAAATGAATTGAGCATTAAGTTGAATTATATTAATGCTAATTGGAAAGAACAAAATAAAGTTAAAAATGAGAAAATAAAAATAAAGTGAAAAGAAAATAGAAAAAGGAGCTTTTCCTTTTTATTATTTATATATATTTTAAAATAGACTCTGAGGCCCTCTCTCTTAATTTAAAAATTAAATGAAATTGCTTGATTTGGAGGATTGTTGTCCTAGATTGGATTGTAAAATAGATTGGATTGTAAAAAGGAAGGAATTGAAGAAGTGTTTGAATTTTATGTGGATTTGCTTCTCAAACATGATTTATTGCATGAAATTTGTTATTTGGTGTGCTTCAAATTGAAGGTAATTCCAACCCTTTTCTCTTATTTTTTAAATCCATTTAATTCATGGATTCCAAACGTTGAAATTCTTTGGATTTTGTTGTGATAATTGTTGTTGGATTTTTTTTTATAAATGTTCACTTTTAGGCCAAGCTATAGAAAAAGAATTAATAAATGAAATAAGGTAAACCTTGGTGGCAGAGATTGTTGTTGGGCATGTAGGAATCAAAAAGGTATTTTGAATTTTGAATTTTTTTTGAAAAAGTTAGAATTTCACACATTCATTAATGGAGGAAAGACAAATTTTTATGGTTTTGAGTGTGAAAAATTAGAAAGAAAAATCAAAATTCCTCCTTTATCTAATCAAATTATTTTGTGAGAAAATGGTCTCTAAAATTATTTAGCATTCCACATATTTTGTGTATATGTAAAAAAATGATAATATTTATTATTGTTGCATTGATTTCCATGCACACTAAGTAGTGATTTTCATGATGAATTTATAATGAATTTTAATAAATTTTAATGGGAGGATTTTTATTTTTAATATTTTGGGACTATGTTCAATTTGTTATCCCACCTTTGTACATTGGTTTTCATGTAATCCCCAAATAGTGAAATGGTGTGATGAGCCTAAGATTAAGGATTAAAGGGTGGTAAAGGAGTGTCTCTCAAATTTTTTTGGAATCCAAAGTGATGTGGGTATAAAATATGTGGAGAGATATTAATAAAGTGATGACTAAAGAAATTCATGGGGCAATTAAAATAAAAAGATGTAAGTCCATGACATACCTTAAAAACTTGTAAAGGCTAAGTGTGACTATGAAGGACCTACTACACTATAGGAATTGTTAGGTATCATGTCAACTGGGTATCCTCGCCTTGTGATGGGTTGCATAATTGATCACAACTTACTCATTCCTTGCACTACTATGATGGAACTCATTTCCTTGCATCTAGAGTTGGGTGATCTCACAATACTAGTTTACAATTTTTGGGCAAACTGGACACTGAACTGATTTTTTCTAACTAAATCTTCACTTTTGGACACCTAAAGCGACTAAACTGTGAGGAATTTGAAGATGATGAAAAATAGTGATTTGTGACATTTTGTCTATAGATTCTAAATATATTTTTTTTCAATTTTTTTGGAATAAGATTGCAGTTCTTTTTCCATCTCCTTCGAAAACTAGTTTTCTTTAGTAAACACCACTTTTAAGGAGTGATGCTCACCGTATAACACATAAATTGTTTTCCATGAAGGATAAAATTTTAATTTTTTCAAATTTAGATTTGTAACTACGATATATAGTGCTTCCAATTGGTTTCATAGTGTTTTATTGAATAATTTTTCCTTAATCAAGTTTCGAAGTCAAACCAATTACAATTCAAACATAGGTGGACTGTATAACACAACTTTTTTTATATGTATCGAAATTCTTTTTTATTTGTTCAATCAAGGACTTCAATATCTAGTGCACTCATATTTTTCAATTTTTTTTTTATAATCTTCCATTTTTTCACATGTGCAGAACAAAGAGCTTGATTTTCGGTGAAAACCTACATTCACAAGAAATAAAAATAAAAATAATAATTAAATTAAATTTATTTAAAATTATACTTTTTGGAAAGCTTATAATAAGGACTACATACTTACAAAAAATAAATTTTAAATGAATTCATTTGATCCCCCAAAAGGTAAATCAAAAGTGGTTTTTTATCAACATTTGATAGGTGTAAAGGAGACTCCATTATAGGGATGGTTTAAAACTAGCGGAGTTATATCCAAGGGGGTTTGATCTAAGGTAGTTTGATCAAACCCTCTTTAATTGGAATCCTTCAAATGAAACTTTTTAAGGCTTAAATCATTATATTTTCTAAAAATATGTGATTTCAACAAAAAATAGAATCTCCCAAAAATTGTAAACCAACATTGTGGGATCACCCAGCCTCATCCTTGTTGTCATTGGATTTTACATCTGATGTGATACCCATTCCTAGCCATGTGTGGTATTATATGAGACCTTGATTTTATATGGGTTTGCACATATATTGCATGCTTAATGGTTGACATGTGTTTCTATGTGATGTGTTCATCTCTTGTGCCTATATGTTGGTAATGTTTCCCTTTAGGCATGTTCATGCTTTGTTTGGTGGATCATGATTGTTGGAATTGTAATGGTGCAAATTTTCACCCTTGGAAAATTCCCCATTTATTTTACCTTTACTTTAGAAATTATAATCGGATGATGCAAACCTGTCGTCGTCAACTTATTCCTTCTACGTGGCCTTTTCTTTTTGCATCGGTGGAGGAATTTATGTCGAGGATGTGTGCACGTCACACTTACATCCTAATAGGATTCTTGCCTTAGGAATCTATAGAACTGTTATGTCTTTGGTTTTCTACCAAGGTAACATCTTCTACCCTCCCTTGATTGACAAATAATGACCTATTACCTCCATTTTAGTAATTCAAACTTGCTTCTTCACTCTTGTAGTAATTCTCCCGTTCTCTCATTCACTCTTGTAACTTCTTGATCAATCTCTCTCTCTCAACCTCACTCTTGCTCTCTTCTTGGAGATTCTTTCTCTTTACTTGGCTTCTACAACACATTATTATTGCAACTCCACCATCTTTGCAAGTTGGTGAAACTCCATTCTCTTGATGTGGTGTCATATTATCCTCTCGGCCTTGAGTGCTAGTAGGAGGAAAGGTGATATTGATCTTGTTATTTTTTTGCATCATTGTGTCTTATAGAGTAGCATTCAAGTTGTCTTTGCACTCTATTTGATAGTGTCTTTTCTATTCTCTTCTTTATTGATTTATCTATCTTGCTGCATATATGGCTATCCATGGAGGTGGGAACATCAAAGCAGGGTTCTGACTAAAGCAAACCTCAAAATGCAGCCCAACATTTTTCTCATTTTTATGTGTGCAAGTGTTGGTTCATTTTTTTGAAGTTAAAGTTGAAGAATCGAAGCATGGGTGGAGTGATACCTTTTCCTTCTCCTTCTTTGTCATTTTCACATTAGAGTAGTTTCTATTATTTTTCTTGTTGTACTTTCCATTTTTTATAATTTCCTTTTCAAATTGTAAAACTTTATTAGTCAGGTCGTTAGAAGGCCCTTTGTATTTTTTGTCTATTTTTTAGACCCCTGTCCATATAGGATGCTAGTGTGTCCTTGAGATGTCATCACATCGCAATAGACTTTGGTTCTTGCATTGTCATCCTCAGATAGTGAGATGTCTGGTCTACAGTTTGAAACCTTTGAGGTTGGCTCACCCAGTTCTGAGTACACCTATTTTAGCAAAAGGGAAGCAATGTGTTGTTTTCCCTTCCTTTTTAGCCTCTCTCTCAACCCGTTAAACAACCTGAGGTAGTTTAGGGTGGTTCATTCCTTGGGGCTCTCTTGTGACCTAGAGCCCTAAGGGGTTAAAAATCCCCCTTCTCTACACTTTTGGTGAACCTGATGTGAAAGTAGTCTTGTTTTCATTTCCTAGTGTCGGATATCTTTCTTTCGTACCCTGGGTGCATTGAAAATTTGCATGTTGTGAATCTTTATGAGCTTTATGACTCAGTTGACAACATTCAAGCATGTTGTTAGAAGGAGCATGTACACCATATAGATATGGATTATAAGAAGGTCACTTTTGATCCTACATTTGAAGAAATAGTTTCAAGAAAAAATATGATTTTCTCTAGTCCTTTTGGGGAAGCTCCTCGTATTCCTACCCCGATACTTCCACTTTCACTTCATTTGTGGAGGAAGAGGATGCTCTTGAGGTTCCTTTAGAGCAAATTCTTTCCCTAGATAGAATACTTTTGGAGTTCGAGAAGTATCTAGAGAAATAAATAATTACGGCTAGGGTTGTTAAGGTTATTAACAACTTGAGAACTATGTTGGATAAGGACGGGGTAGGTCTAGAATTCCTCTAGGGCCTTGCAAACATAGTGGACACCCATGTCCCATCGTACAATCCTAGGTTTGGTACTACCTAAGACCTTGGGTTTGATACCACTGAAAGATAAATAGAAGTCTCGATGCCTAGGGTATTAGTATGCATGGCTAATACTGGCACTTCCCTTAACACTACTTTTAGCCCTCAACTGCCCCCCATCATTAAAGTAAACAAGGTGCCCTTGGGTTTCAGTTCCTCTAGTTCTAATGTTCCTAGTGGCAATTTTGGAGCCCACATTGGTCTTGGTGGTGGGGTCTCTATTGGTATGGGGGTTGGTGGCTATGGTTGTTCTAGTGGGGGTTCCACTGATCCTACTTCATCTTTTGACCCTATTTTAAACACCTTGTTGCAGAACATGGGTCAGATGCAGAATCAACTAGCGAACTTATCTAATGCTACTTCTCAACCTATCTTTCAACCTTTCTTCTGACACAATCCTTTATCTATTTCTATTTTAAATACTAATATCCCTCAAGAGATGGAGATTCTGAAATTTGAAAAATATGGTGGTTGCGGAGACCCTCAGATGCACGTTTTAGCATTTAATGCTATGTGCATTAATTTCTTCCACCATGATGCCCTAATGGATGAGCTCTTTCTTAGATCCCTTAAGGACACTGCCCTTGAGTGGTACTACTCCTTACCGGATAACTCTATCTTCTCGTTTGATCAGTTGGTAAATCAGTTCCTCTAACAGTTCCAAGCTAACATCGGGCCGAAGATGACCTTTTAAGATCTTGTATGATGTAAGAAAGAGGACTAGGAAAAGGTAACTAATTTTATCACTTGATATCAAGCACTATTCTCTCAAATTTCTTATTTGTTGTCGGACTTAGATGTGTAGAAGGTTTTCATTGGCAACTTACATAAGTCATAGCAAGAAAATTTTTCCTTAATGAAATATCCTTCTTCCACACACATATGCTCTATGTTGCAAGAGTACCAAAAAATTGTGGCACAATTGGGGGTATGTCTTCGTGCTCATGTTCTGATAATCGATCTATAGTGTTGATTTTTGGAAAAATCAAAGCTATTGCAAATGTGGTCTCTACGTATAAGGATAAGGGCTTAGGGGAAAATATGAATTTCACAAAATTATCCAAGTCTTATATTGTTGTTTTGAAGAAGTTATTAAAAGATAAAGTCTTGACATTGCTAGAACCTCAACCTCTAATTGAGCCATATCCTGATTGGTATGATGAGCATCAATTTTGTCAATTCCATTGAGTACACAAGCATGATACCAAGTGATGCATGCGCTTGCATCATGATATTTAGGACCGCATCGATAATGGGACTATTCGTCTCGATGGAAAGAAACAAAATTCTAATAAGTTTATGGCCAAGGCTAACAACAAAATGAAAATTTATATTGATCTGTTTCCTTCTCATTCTATAAATTTGGTAACACAATATTCTACATCATCTAAAATAGTTCCATCTGATTACGTGAACATGGTTTTGTTCATGTGTATCCCTCCTCCTGAACATGTGAGTGCTACACCTGACATAACATTTATCTCGCATGATGAGCATCTTAATAAGGAGCTCTCCCCTTTACACATCCCCATCTGGATCAATGGAAATGTTGTAACTAGCGTCTTAGTTGACCTGATGAGTTGGGTCAATGTGATAACAAAGGAGACTTTGTTCATAAATGGTTTACATAGGGAGTGATACGAAGAGTCAAAGACCACCCTCTGTACGCATGATGGATTCTTTGTTGTCCCTTTAGGCTCTATTTCTCTTTTAGTATTGGTAGGACTCAAGGCTATTGATGCTTCATTCATTATCATTCTAGAGTATGACCTATTATGAGTTAGGTTGGGAATCCTTCGGCTGACCTCTATGAACGGTGTCACCTTTGTGGTTCATAAATGTTTAAAATTCTCTCATGAAGGTTCATGCACATAGTGCACAACATCGGTTATATATCGCTAGTGTCATGTGGGGGCTTCACACTTGATCACTTTTGGCCTACCCTGATCAGACCTCTCCCTCCTAGGGGAGATTTGTTATATAAGGCTTATATTAAATATAAGATTGGGGGATCAACATCAAAGGCTAGTTATCCTGTGTCCCCCTATGTAGCCTCTATGAAGGCTTCCATGATTACACAACAACAAACTGCTTCTTATGTCCAACAAAAGGGGAAGGGGAAGCTTACTCGTGCTCAAGGGCCTTCTTCCTTCATATCATCTACTCTTGCTTCTACTTCTCACCCTGTTGTGGCACCTTCGACTCCTGCTCCCATGCCTCGCATGGGAAGTGCGATGGTGCCTGCATGGAGAAAAGTGAAGGGGCAAGTCTTTGAGCTTCTTGTTTTTCCCACAATTCTTAGGTTCATTGTCTATGGAAATGGGAAAGGTCCTCACGGGGCTGCTCCTGTGTCTTGACCTCTATGGACTCTTATGATTCCTCTACTTACCCCTAAGGTACAAAATAGGAAGAGGCCCACTGTTGAGGAACCTATTTTTGTTCCTTTTTCTATGGTTTCTTCTACCCCTATGCTTCCTCCTCCTACTCTTGCCCAGGAGACTACCCTTACACCAGTGATGGCTGCGAAGGACACTCCTATGGTTGACTAGTAGCCTCCAACCTCTTCTTAGGTCGCATCTTCTAGTGTTCGTAGCCAACGTAACTCGCTTGCACATGAGCACAAGTGCAAGCGAAAGGCTCTCACCATTGAACACACAACCTTACAGAAGATAGAGGGGTAGTCATTGGCCCTTGTTCTTGTATCCTCTTCTATTGTTTTGTCTTCCTCTACTATGCCTGCCTTAGTTCCAATTGCCTCTATTTTTCTTTCGGCTCCCTCGACAGGCTCCGATGATCCTAAACCCAAAAGGGTGTAGGTTTTCATTGCTCCCTCCATGGAGCCACCTCTTTCGATGTCCCTCCTGGACATCCCTTCCTTTTCTCAATCCATAGACATGCTGAAAAACATGGTGGTGTCTATTACGGATCTGTCTTCTTCTGATCCTTGACTTCTGCTTCTTCTATGGGGATTCCGCATCCTTCGTTAAAGTGCAAGTTGGAGGATGACCTCGCTGCAAGTGGAGGTTGGAAGAAGGGGTCACCTTCTTTGGAATTTAGTTTTGTCTTGGCTTGCATCGACGTCTCCTTCTTCTCCCATCCGATTAACACATGGCACTTCGATGAAGTGCATGTTTAATTTGGTGGATGATATCTTGGCTTTGTCCTTGATCTTTACAAGATTGATGACTTTGCCTCACATGAGCTTGGTGAAGAAGACCTTGAGAGGCCTTCTTCCTTGGCCCTTGTTGTAGGTGAGTCAGAGGGTATCGCCCTCGCTATCCTTCCCCTGTAGGCCTATTCATCCTTCCCTTAAAATGATCTTGATTGGGAGAAGGACGACTTGTTGGTTGATGAGGACTATGGTGGTACCTCTTCTTTATCTATAGATTAGATTTGTGTGTGTGTTTGTGTTCCCTCGTGCTTTTCTTTTGATGTTTTTGATCCTACCCGAAGGATCCTTGCTACTCTTGTAGGTGCTTGGATATAGGTGCAAAAAATTTGTCGTGAACTTCTTCTATGTGTATCATCATTCTTCTATATGTTGTGAAATTGCTTTTTGATATTGGGGACGATGTAAAGTGTTGGGGGAATTTAGACCCTCTTCCATGTTGACCCAATTTTTATTTTTATTTTGTCTTCATGTGCTCTTCTTCATGATCTGAGTACTTCGGGGATTGATGATCATTTGTTCATACAACATATTATATCTATGAATGGATCTGACCCCGAACTCTTAGATCCCCCTGTCTCTCTTGATTTCTTCATCCCTATTTGCTTTTTGATGTTGTGGTTCTTATGTGTTTTCCCTTGTGTGTGTGACAACATACCATGAAATACATCTCATCATGTGTTGCATGCCACAACATCACTGCCTCTCCTTTCTCTCCTTAGGATGTCATGTGCTCCTTTGTGCAACACACACCATTCTAAGGGGGGGATACCATGGTGTTCTAATTTTCAATTTTGGTGAATTATTTTAAAAGGATTCCTTCTTGTCAATTTTATTTACAATGAATCCCTTGATGAAAGAATCCCTTATTGAAATTTCTCGTTTTCCAAAATGTTCTATTCTTGTTACACCCCAATTGTGTAATTACTATTTACTATTACTATGAGGAGTAAAATATGAATATAATGTGAATTCAATGGATGAATAAATTATACTTGCACTTTGTTATCACTCTTTATGAAATTTTTAACCCCAAGGATACTAGGGTTTCAACATAAGTAAGTGTTCCTCACAACTCCATTGATAATCACAAAGAATATTGTGGTGATCTGAGATGTTGTCAAAAACCACCACAAAAAATCCTCGTGCATAGGGGTAAATTTGAAGATTGCCTTCCAAAATAGGGCTCCATGTTTCTGTTATCCATTTATTCAACTTAGAGAGGCTTAGCCAAAACCCTTTGACCCTCTCGATTAAGCCTTTTTTTTGAAAAAAATGCTTCATTTTCAATAACTGCTTGTGTGATTTCTTCACCCAAGATCACAATGGGGGTGGTGTTGGCACATTTAAGTGGTAGAGGCATTAGATGGAACCTAACATCATTTGCACACCCATCTCACCATCCACAAGCAGCGTTATCGCCCCCATATTGGACCAAGGTGAGGTCGAACACCATGCAAAACTTTGTCGCAGCCTTGCTTGGGTTAACAACAAAAATCACGCCTAGGAGCATTACCTCTATTTGCTGTAGATGAAACCCTAGCTCCGACAAAGCTACACGATAGCGACGTGGCAGAAGCTCTTAAACATATGCCATAAGATTAAAATATATTTTTGTTAAATATATGATTCCATAAATTATAATTGTGATAATTTTTTTAAATATAAATGAAAATATATATTTTAATTTTGTAATGTAATATTCAAATCTATATCCAAATGCAAATGTAGTATTTAAGATTTTAAAGTTAAAATCTAATATTACTTGTATTCATTTTAGAGGAAAATGTTAAATATATTTCCGAGGCAAATCCCAAAATGCAAGGATACAATGTACCTATTGGCATGAAGTTTTTTGAAAAACAAAACGAAATTGTAAAATTCCCGAAATGCAGAAGAGCGGGAGAAAAGGGTCCCTTCGAACTCCAAAGGCTCCATGACAATTGTAAACGCCCACACTGGATATGTTAGCGAAACATGGAATGACAGACAAGGTGCGTAGAAAAGGCAGATTTATATTACAAATTGCTCGGAAGACATCTATGTAAAATGGGGGTGCATACAGAAGGAAATTGAACTGCTTGATAGAAGGGGTTGCGGCCTGGCCTGAAATGAAGAAGGCGTGTAGACTGGTTGGGAAGATGAATTCCTTTCATGGGGGGAGAGATATACCTACCAAAAATGCTTCTGATGATTATGGCCTCTTCATGTTATGTGAAGGAGTTTAAGTCACAGTTTAACAAGCACATCATTGCAGACTCCATTAATGAACAGCTTCACAGAGGACGGGACCTCAGCATGAAGCTGTGGTTTTGATGAGTGTTTTCCTTTTCCTCAGCAAATTACTCATCTGAAATTGGAGAATTATATGCAAGATGAGATGGGCTCTAAGGCAGAGTTTTTAAATCCTGGAAGTTTGGTGACAAAAATAGGGCAACAAAAAACAGGATTAGATGGTATTGTTTTGATTCATGGTTTTGTTAGAGGAGCTTTTGCTGGCCGGGCTTAAACATCACACACTAAGCTGACAACTTAGTGTGTGGGCCCCTTCCGGTTTCCGTTCTATTCCTAAAGTTTTTTAAGATACGCAATGAAAAGTAAAATAAATACTATGCCTTCAATTTGTCAAGTGTTAATGTTAAAATATTAAGTGAAATATATATTATAAATTATATTAAATTTATATTATATATTATTTGATGGTATATTATTTTTATATTTATTTATTTTATATAATATAATAAAAATATAATATCATATAATAATTATATTATATTATATAAAATGTAATATTATTGTATAAAATTCATATTAGAAATTATGTTATATTTATTATATTTTATTATATTATATTCATCTATAATATTATATATTATTTTATATATTTTTATCATATATTTATTTATTATAATATATATTTATATATTATATTTCTTACAGAATATTATTTATATACAATATTATATATGAAAATATTATAAACATATAAATAATATATAACAAAATATAATAACTATAATATGATTCTTAATATATATTTTATACAATAATATATATTAAAGAATATTGTATTTTATGTATATAATATAAGATGATATTTTTTTATTAATATAATTCTACTATATAAAATATATATATACTACTATATTTATATTTTATTATATTATATAGAATAAATGATTATAAAATAAATATATAAATAATATATTTTTTATAAAATAATATTATATATATAATATGTAATAAATAATACTTAATATATATATTTTTTTCTATGGTTGTGCTCGTATGTGCACACTAAATGAAAATGCAGTTGATGGAGTTTTCCATTGGAGCTCAAGGGGACCAGCTTGTTTCTCCCAATATGAATGCAAATAAGTATTGAGGACTACTTCAAGAGCTAATTGTCATTTGAGGGAAATAACATTTTAAATAAATAAATAAATATGAAATACTTTGGTCTTGAGATAATATGTCTCTTTGGATAGGAGAATGGATGGCTTATTTATTTGTTAATTGGAATATTTTCGAATTAAAATACCATAATGTGTTATATGGTAATGTGTATTTTTAAATATTTGAATAATTAATTAATTGTATTTAGCTTTTATTTAGTATTTATTGAATTTATTTTTAGTTTTATAAATGAAAACATTGTATTATGTTATAGTAATGATTTTAATTGTCAAATATAGTATTTTATTAAATTTTATTGTAACTATTTTTCTTAGATGTCACAAAAAATATGTAATTTAGGATAATAGACAATGATTAATTGGTTGGCATGTAAGTTATAAAAATTAAGTAAAAAAATTATAAAATTTTTACAAGGAAAAGTGCATATTTAGTTATTTTTCACATAATAGAATGTGAATTATCTAACAATTTTTTTAGAGAATCACAATCTCAAATCTTGTATCAAGGCATATGATTGAATCATTAAGCACAACTTATACATCAAAATATCTCTACATTGCAAATGAAATTAAGTACATGTGCCTTCTTTGTTAATTTTAAAAATGTGCTTTTCTAGTATTATTGTTGAGCAACTTATATATTTAGACACATTTATTGTTATTTGTATTTATATAATTTAACCTAGATATTTATGTGATACTGGTTTTATAATTTCCTTACATATAAATTTGCAAACTCATATAATCTCTAGTTTTTAGCATTTAGGAAAGATGTTTTCTAATTTTATTTGTAGATCTAAATGTTTATTGATTTTATAATTTTGAATTTTTTTTAGAACAAGTATTTGATTGTTATTGCCTTTTATTTTTTAGTTTTCATGCATATGTCAATGTCTAACCATGCTTCTCATTTTACCTTAAGAAGTACTCTATTGAATTCCACAATGGCCATGCATTAAGCTAATAATAGTATAGTTAATTTTTTTAAAAGATAATATCTATATTAATGGGAGAGAGATAGTTGATGATCATGATAACCTTGTTGAGAAAATGGATCTATGCAAGATATTACTTTTGCTACATATTTTTTATTTTTTTGATCTTGCAACTCTAGATTCTTGTTATAATTAAATAATTAGATGTCTCCCCTATATAGTCAAAGAAAGGATTGTTTCAAGATCTCTTTCATAAGTGAATCAAAATTTCATCATTTTTTAAGAATAATGAAATTCTATGTATGGTTGTTGAGGACTTCATTTGATCTAGAGCATATTGGGGAAAATACATTCTTGTGTACTCCCATTAAAAGACATCAATTTTAAATTTTTCATGAAATAATTACTTTTGGAGGGGATGAGGTCATAAAAAATCCCTATAAACTCAACAATTTTTATGTTAACCAATACTATTCCATGGTGCTCACAAGACATATTATGATAAAAGTATAATTACCCTAATCCAAACATAATCTCCCCATGATAGAATTAAAAAATTCATAATTATCCAAGGAAGTGTTGGAATGTCAAGGATTTTATCTACTCATTTTAAATTCCTCATTTTGGTTTTTGTTTAACCACCAAGAAGAGGTGAAGGTTTCTATAGTAAAAAATATTGATGTAATCCAAAGGTGAGAATTCATGGTTTCCTCTTGAAGAAAGGGTTTTGTAATTTATTGTCACTACTTAGTAGGGTTCTTGGAATTGTACTACTTAATAGGGTTCTTGGAAATGTACTACTTAGTAGGGTCTTACATAATATTCCTTACATATACTTTATATAATATATACAATATTATATATAAATATATTATAAACATATAAATTATATAAAATATAATATAATAAATACAACATAATTTCTAATATGCATCTATACAAGATATTACTTTTGCTACATATTTTTTGTTCTTTTGGTCTTGAAACTTTAGATTCATGTTATAATTAAATAATTATATGCCTCCCTATATAGTCAAAGAGAGAATTGTTTCAAGATCTCCCTCATAAGTGAATCAAAATTTCATATTTTTTAAGAATAGTGAACTTCAGTTTATGGTTGTTGAGGAATTTAGTTGATCTAGAGCATATTGGGGAAAATA
Source organism: Sequoiadendron giganteum (assembly GCA_007115665.2). Taxonomy (NCBI): domain Eukaryota; kingdom Viridiplantae; phylum Streptophyta; class Pinopsida; order Cupressales; family Cupressaceae; genus Sequoiadendron; species Sequoiadendron giganteum. The sequence continues at coordinate 380,329,068 of CM021102.1, forward strand.
AATTCTTTTGTATTCCAGAATCCATTTTAAAATTTTCATCAAATAATTAATTTTTCATCAAACATCCCTATCAACTCAACAATTTCTATGTTAAACACTACTATTCCATGGTGATCATAAGACATACTATGATAAAAGTACAATTACTCTAATCCAAACACAATCTCCCTATGATATAATATTGACAGAAATAAGTGGTCCCCTTGAGCTCTTATGGAAACTCCATTAGTTGCATTTTCATTTAGTGTGCACATTAGAGTGCAACCATAGGAATTGAGGCATATATATATATATATATATTATTGTGTATTATGTATTATATATTATATTATTATATACAAAATATATTCATAAATTATTTATATTATATAAAATACAATATTATTTATTATATATTACTGTATAAAATACATATTAAGAATTATATTATATTATATTATATTATTATATTTTATTATATATTATTTATATGTTTGTGAGATATTTATATATAATATTGTATATATTATATTTATATAATATGTATATGTAAATAATATTAAGTAAACAAATATAATATATAAATACAATATAAATATCTATACATCAAATTCATGGACAACAATATTTTTAATATATATTTGAAAAAATTTTACTTGCCAGTGAATTTTACTTGAAGATGAATTTTCCGTCTATAAATTTTTCATATGATGGTGAATCGCTTGGGATAAATTTTCGTAAAACATATAAATATATAATGAATATAATATAATAAAATATAATTATTATATGATATTATATTATATAAAATAAATAAATATATAATATAACATCAAATAATATCTAATATAAATATAATATAATTTATAATATATATTTTACTTAATATTTTAACATTTTAACACTTAACAAATTGAGGGCATAATGTGCGCAGTTAAAAAACTTTTATCAGCAGAATTGCATTGAAACGGAAACGGAGAAAAGGTACGGTAAAAGGGCCCCACACACTAAGCTGACAGCTTAGTGTGTGATGTCTAAGCCCGGCTGCTTTTGCTTAGAGAAATGTATGACTAACCTAGCAAGACTTACTGGCTGCTCAGTTGTTCATTTGATGGAGCCGGTTGGGGACCCATTTCTCGTCCTCAAAGAGCTAAATGGGAAGAAAAAGGGCTAGTTAACCCGTATGAGTTTTGATCACAGCTGATAAAGCAAAAGCAGGGAGTTGTACTGGTTAGTGTGAGTATTTCTAGCTGATGTTTTGGAACTTTATAGGGCACCATTGCGGGTTGAAGGATGGGATAGAGCAATTACAGAAGTTAGCAAACTGTCTATAAGGACTATGCTCTTATCAAGCCATGCTTTAGATTTGTGGAAAGCAGTGCAAGCTTACCGGTGCTGTTAATAGTTGGGGCAGAAGATATTTTAGGTCTCATGGAGGGGGCTTCCTTAAAAGTCTCAGTGGATGTTGCTGAGATTTTTTAGGAATATTTTAAAGCTGTTGGTCTTATGGATTTAGTAGTGCAGTCCTGTTTAAAAGTTTAAGTTCCAAAATTTAGGGAAGCTGGTGGTCTCACGAATTTAGTAGTGCAGTTTTGCTTAAAAGTTTAAGCTCTTCTTTTGTCTGTGGAAATGAAAATGAAAAATGCCATGAAGAGAAAATTATTACATCATTTTCTCTCTTTTTTTTCTTGCAGGAATCTAAATTTCTAGATATGTGATAAGTGGCAGTAAAAACTTCTAAGTTGATGCTGCAATTTTTAGCTCCACCCCAATTTCACCAGCTGAAATCTTCAGTCCTAAAAAGATAGGGGCTGCTATTTTTAAAGAAAAGATTCCAATTAATCTTGTAGTATATTTTTTTTTCCCACATGAAACCTCTTGCCCCATGAAAATAGATGCCCAAACCCCATGAGACCGTACTGTAAGATTCCTAATTCTAGATGAGTTACCATTTCTGGTTGTGGGCACCTCCCTCATGAAGAGTGTCCAAAAGAATTGCTAGCAGCTAGGGTACCTTTTGTCTCTAACTTGTGCATTGAATTAAATATGTCAGACAAATTCATATCTGATAGATATAGATAACAATTTTGTGAGAGTATTGATGGTCTGATTGATGACTTTGACTCTTTTAAATGGACATTTAATTCGAAAGCTGGAGCATATGCATTATCATTTTGAATGAAGAAAGTAGTTGGATTTAAAGAAAAAGTAGATGATACCCATCTTACTCATTCAATTTAACTATTGCATTCAAATATGAAGCAGATATGATTGAAGACAGAGGAAGTTGCATTTAATTCCGAAGAAGAGGAAAAGTTAGCTTTTTGCTAACAGAGACAATTTTGTACTCCATATTACATGATATTAAGGTGAGGGCTGAATCTGTGGAACTATTTGCAGAGGATACAGATGTAAAGATGATATTCATGGGGTTGAGGTTGAGGCATCATTGGACATGGCAAGCAGTTGTCATGATTATGGTCAAACTGAAGAAAAGCTGTGTTTTATTCAGGTAAATGTGCTTGAACCTGAATTTTACAGCCAAATGGAACCTGATGGGCTTCTGAATATCTGAAGTCAATTTATGTTGGTAAAAGAAGAATATAACTGTAGTTTGTTAAGCTTTGAGGGTGTACCTGTTTCTGAAGCAAATAGTTATGGTCATAGAAAACAGTTTGTTGGCTAGGAAGACGATTAAGGTGCTTATGGCCTCACAAAATTGCTGGGATACAACCACTATTGACACTGAGTTGTATATCATTCAGGATTGTTATTCAAAGTTGGATATCTTTTAAAATTATTCCTTTTTATTGAAAGGAATTTGATACTTTGCCATTGTTGGTTGCAGGATAGGACTTGTAGAATTGCAAAACATGGCATTGTATATATATATATATATATATATATATATATAAAATGCAGGGCTAATACTAAAAGGAATTAATGCCCAAAAGCCTGGAAGCACAGAGCAAGCACAGGGCAACCTGAAAGACTAATTATTTTGAGGAATGCAAGAAAATATAATTTATTGTAAAAGCGAAGGGAGAACAGAGGGCTGTTTGCAAATGAAATGGAAGAACAATTCAAATTTAAAACATTTTGTGACAACTTTGGAGGGAAAATTGTTGATGTTCTCATTCAATTTTTTTTATATATATAGTTGTGTAATTGTTCATTAGAATTCATGGGAAATCTGTTGGGGGCTTTGCAATTGTTTTGATTAGATAAAGCGGGAAGAGTCCAAATTCATTACAGATCAGTCATAGAGACAAAAGAAGGGTTTGCAATTGTTTATAATAAATGATAATCATCGTTTTGCTCCTATTCTCATTGATTTTGTTCCGTTCATTGTGGTTTTCATGCCTCTAAGCTTTTTTATTTGTTTAGTTCAAAGGATGTGGATGAAATCATGACAATATGATTATACTATTTGCACTTTGTGATTGGTAGGGTGCCTTGTGTGGTCAACTGAACATGTGTTCTAATTTTAATTTGCCAACTTTCTGGCATGTTACCATCTTTTGAAGATTTTGCAGACTTGTGTTACAATTGTGGGTAACTAGTCTGACAGAGTTTACTTTATGTTAAGTTCACCCATCCATAGAATGGCATGTAAGAGAATTGAATGCAGGTTTGAATTTTTATTTTTTCTCTCTCACACTTCTTTCCCTCTCTTTTTTATTTTTTATACATCAAGGTTAAATTAGTTTAATTGTAATTTTAAATGATTGATTTCAGTCATACAAAGCAGGGAGTTAATTCATTTTTTTAAGGAAATTTCAATATGTTTGTCGCTATCTTGAAGATTAGAATCAAATTGTGTTATAAAATAAACAAACTAATCATATAACTGACCACATAGATATAACTGATCACATAGAGTTTGATTTTAAGGTTTTCAAATATTATCAATCAAATTTAAAATGTACTTTTTTTTACCTTTAAACGATGAAAAGTTACAAATTTCATGATGTTTTATCACAATTTTAAGTTTTTAGAAATTAATTGTCATAAAATTAACAATACTTAGACACACAAACAATTCAAAATCTCAATTAAATTCTTTTGAATAAGATTAACTAGTGTTGCAATTTCTTTTTGATAGAATTATCAAATTTGAAGTTAAAATATGATTGAAATGAATGTCTAAATTCTTCAAATTTACATGTGAATTCTGATTTTAATTGACGAATCATAGTTTTAACTCAATTTCAATGAACAAACTAGATTAAATAATGATAAATCCACACAAAAATATAAAAAGTTTTAAATAATTTTAAAACAATTTTAATGTTTAAATTGATCATAGAAAGTGAAAACAACTACAATTAAAGTTCCCAGCTTACTCCGGTGGACAACAAGCTCCCTTCTGATGGCTCTGGCTCACACTCTTCACAGCTGCTGGTGGATGAGCCTGGTGAGGTTCAGGGTGCTATGGATGTTGGGGTGGATTCAGATAAGGTGGAAAAGAGATTGGACAATCTGGACAAAAGATTTCGGGGGCCGATCCGCTTCACCATGAAATTGGGTCACTTTGTTACAAGTACTTTTTCTAATGCCATAAAAGAGGAACTAGAGGGGAACAATAGCCAGGAAAATAAAGAGTGGGTGGGAGACGAGGCGGTGGACTTCCTGATTAAGAACTGGGATGATGCCAATTAGTTGCTCCTGATGCTGGTCTGTCGGCTATTTCTCAGCTGTTGATGTGCTGCCTTTGGGTTGTCTCTATTTTTTTCCTGTTTATATTAGTTGTTTAAGACTTGTCCTTTTTTGGCCCTAGTGGCTCGTTGTGTAGGGTACAACGCCCTGTAAATGCTGTTTAACTTTTCAAAAAATACAATTAAAGCTAGGAAACAATTGTCAAAAGTTAGGTTAACTAAAATAAAAATTAACTAAGCAAGGCAGGAATGTTTACATGGGAAATTAATGATTAAACTCATTAAGCAAACTCCTACTTTATGAAACAATCCTAATAACTCCACAAAGCCCCTTGTGAATGAACCAACCAAAGTGCTCTTTGGATGAGGGATTTTAATAAACTTCTAATTCATTTCATGAAGACTTTTCAGGTTGACCACCTTTCAAGTAGGGGAACCTTTACCGTTCCATTCTATGTGATTCATGGTGTGTTGGTATGTCGATGTGTCAAAAACCAAATCAACAAGACCCATTATTATATCTAGATAGAAGTTGAATACATTACATGCTTCCATCACATTCGATCTATCACATTATCACATCATGTGGAGATTTATCACATTGCATTCCTACATCATATAAAGACTCATCAATTCACATGCATGCATCACATGGAGCTTGATCATAGTATTACATCACATAGAGTGTTTATCGAATTGCCCACACCACATACATGTACAACTATCACATTGACCACATCATGGAGTTTTATCACATGAACTTATCTCACAAATCTATATCACATTATTGTATTGCATGAACTATTTTCATACAAATTTTCATATAGATAAAAATTTCTAACCCTTCTCTCTCTATCTCTCATTTTTCATAGACATTTTGAAACTACTTTCAAATTGTGCTTATTTTGTTACTATGTGGGAGCTAATCATCACATATCTTTTATTTTGCATGTTTTGATGGAGCACTCATATCAAAGGAGAATGCAATAATAATTATTGTATCATTTTATGAGTATCTAAATATTTACATTTTATGATGATTGAGAATGTTCATATATTTTCAAATACATGCTCATTTTAGATTCACATGCGCATCAAAGTGAGGGAAATATGTAATGGTCAAATTTCCATACCCATTCCATTTTCATTCATTTTTTTGTTCAATTTGGTGTAATGTCTTAAATGTAATAACATATTAACAAGTGACACACTCTTTTGCTTGAACTGATTCCTATCCACCTTTATTTACCCCTATTTTACATCTATTCCCACAGGTTCATCATTTAATCATCATAATTTCACCATCATTCACACTTACTTCCATACATTCATTTCCTACATCAAAATTACCATTAAATATCATCAAGCTACACTTTTGCACTACTTAAGATTGACCTATTTCAATCTCTAGGGGGCATGCAAGAATGACCCTAAAAAATCAAATATTTCAATCTAGATTCAAATTATAACTTTCTTAACCCCTTCTACTAGCGATTATGAGTTGGCTTAGCACATATTTGTGTGCCATATTGATATTTCATGATGTTTAAAAGGATTTAATGTGTATTTAATTTATATGAAGCTGGAGGATTACAAGGAAAAATCATTAGATCATATTTTTATTTCTAAAAAAATCAAGAATTAGATCCACAACATCTACACATAGGCCATCTATATTTTAGTGAATGTTTTCTTTGATTTTTATCATCACTATTAGTTTGGCTTGCTAAGGGGATTGATCTAGGAGAATATGATCACCTATCAATTCAATAACATCCTCAATGGTGTCCTTGAATACCACCTTGGCACATTCACTAATTTGGAAGGTGAAGGTGAGAAATTATATTGAAACACATTTTGTTAAATCATTTCTAAGGTTATAGATTGATTTCACATGCTAGCTCGAATCTACACTACTTAGGATTGAGCTTGAAATATTTAGGTATGAACCACTTATATTTTTTAGGGCATACAAACTCTAACACATTCATCAAACTTAGTACATAAATTTTTTGATAGTGGAAAACATAGCTCCATCATAGATAATCAACATTTGTACATCATTAGTTCTAATGTTAAGTACCCCTATCCATGACATTTTATTTATAAATATTTATTGAAATTATCAATTAAACTAATTAATCAAGGCTAATTGGGTGCTTATTGATTGCATTTGTTTACTTAACCTAAATTATTTTTGTAAATATATTTTATTTATTTTAAATAATAATAATTAATTAATTCATAAGCATACACACATAACAAAGGTCTAAAATTTTATATTTGATTAACCCTATTAATTATAACAATAATATAAGGCATAAGAATTAGCACACAAAAATTTATGTGTAGAGGAGAAAAGTCCATATATTATCCTTTTAACCTTTCGTTTTACTTTCATTTTTGGCCTTTACTTGAATGTAATATCTTAATGGTCAATATGTCCTATTTTATGTATAATTGACTCCACCCCATAACATATCACTTTTATTTTATATTGTTCATTTAAAAAGAAGATCAATTTTATTTCTTAGGATTTTTCATTTACTAGAATAGGCCATGGTATTAGGTCCATCACTTGACTAATCCCACAACATACTCCTAACTTATCTCATATCTTGATTTCTTGAGTCGATCCTTTTATATAATTTGATTGTTACCTATTAGTTTACATGTCAAATACAAAAAATTAAGCACCTAGGATCTTAAAGATACACCCTAGGTCATTATTAAATCATTAAAATATCTATCAAACAAATATTATTCACACAATAATGAATAAAGACAAATTATATTAACATCCACATAAATATGTACTATGTATAGTTAATTCATCATCTACACATCTTGCATTTTTGCTCAAGATGTGTGTTTGAATACATTTAATAATAATAGAGATTGACTAGTCACCAAGGAAGTTGCATATTTTCCTTTGCACACTACTAGTCCCCTAGGTTCTTCTTAGCATCACACATCTTTAAATACATACGCAGGTACTACATAGTAGAGGATTAGAGGACACAATGAGGCCACTAGGACTAAATTTTTCCAAAAGGATACACTTGTGTATACGAACCTATCCAAGACACTAGAAACTCCATTGTCAATATCTATTTGAAACAGGTGAAAAAATAGGTGTGTGAGGGCTTGAAATGTGGGGGTGAGCCAAATATGTTAGGAAATACACCTATTTTCCTCTATTTCATTAGGAAATGAGATCCATACAATGAAATGACTATCAACCTCAAGGTGAATCAAGTCAAAGTATGAATCTACTGATTTCCTTTTTAGCAAGGACAAGGGTCCTGATTAAATAGCACTTTGGGGAGAAAGATTAAAAATAGCAAACTAACTCTAAAATGAAATCTACAAAGTGCATCTAATAAATTAAGCTTAATTCTAATGGAACTAGAAATCAAAATGGAGATCTGAGAAAGGGAAGATGATGTGTACTAGTCACCAAAAGTGCTTTTCTAAAGCTATCTGACTCATTCGCCCTATGTTGAATGGGTCCTAGCTAGGTCTCTATAAAAATAGTTTATGGGTTCTCTTCTCGTGTGTCTACACTCCCAAATTTCTGATTTTCATAGACAGAAAACCATAAATAAATCCTGTAGGTGAGTTTCCATGAAATTTCAAGAATGGTGACAAAAAATACAAATTTGACAACTTTGCATTTTTTCTCTTCAAGAGATCTTCCACCTAAATATGCAAACACAAATCAAGAGGGAAAAATGTTTTTTGTTAGCGAATGGGAGTTTACCTTGGTCAAACCCCATTTTGGTAATCAAACCTTGATATGAAACAATGAAACATGAATGAATGATGAATGAACAAAGCAATATCACAACTCACCAAACCTTTGAATACACCTTAGAATGTAGATCTGCAACTAGCATGAAATGACTTCAATGGATGTAAATATTGATCTTGAAACTTGATTAGAAACAATGCCTTTGAATTCTTGAATGGATCTTGAACACTACATCAACATATTAGCTCAAATAACATGCATGATGCAAGAAGACTTTGACATGATAATAGGATCTTGATTGCTGCAATAATTCTTCAATAAATCTACTCTTGAATGCCTTGAAAGTGCTCTTGAATTGCTCTTGAAAGTGCTCTAATAATGCTCTCATGACGTCACATAAAATTCTTAGATTTCTTATATGAAACTTAGTGAAATGACCTTATATTTATAGGTATGTTAACATTAATTCCCAAAATTCAAATAACACAAGTTGACATGTGAATATGAATTTGAAATCATTAAAATACCACCAAAAACATAATTTAAATTAGGGTCCTACATCTAGGTGAGGATAGGACACACATTGCTCAATGATAAGTGTTATGTTATGCCATTAATGAATGTTGGATTTTCCTCTTCGGAATTTGCAATTAATTAGGTTTGGACTTGAATTAAAGGGGCCAATCAAGGAAAATCAACCTCAATTAATTAATAAAGCCCTAGATAAGTCTGAAAGTGTAAAGGTACACTTTACAACACCACAAATAAGGCACAATTAAGTCCATTTTATTTTATATGGCCCTAAACTTAATGTGAATATGTAAAATACATATTGCAACACTAAATTAAGGCATAATTTAGTTCGTTTTAATATTTAATTCTCAAATTAAGTTTGAAAAAGGGATACTTTTTCCTACACTACACTATCTACTTTTAATTCATTATTTAATTATTATATTTGAATTAATTTCTATCAAATTCATCATAGAACATCATTCAAGAAAGGGATGAAAAAAAGAATCTCTAGATAAAATAGCTAATCCATTCCTCCCTTTCAGTTTTAGTTACCAAACTTAATTCTTATTTAGGTCTGAATGTTAGATATTATTTTACATTAGTTAATTAGACTCTAAATTAGACTATTGTGTATTTATTTTATTTACATTTTTGTGTACCTCAACATTTCATACTCACTTAGTTCTTTAGTCTAGGGTTTTTCCTTCTTTCAATTATAATTTTTTTGACATATTCTTTTAGAATTTTCATATCTAATTTATTCACTTTATATATATCATATAGACCCTTCTATGTCTTCGCTATTATGGATGCAAAAAAGTGACTTAATGATGACACTATTCGTTTTTGCATGTTATATTTGATGATACATCTCTTTATTTTTTTGGTAGTTATTGTATCTTTATGATTTTATCCTTTGTGATATCTCTTACTCAATTTTTTGGGTGTATTCCTTATGATGCACATACTATATAAACACTAAGATTGGCTTGTTTTTGCTTACACATGCATGTTTCTCATATATAAATCTTTCTTGCAATTACATGGTGTTAGATTTAGGTTACCTTTATTTCATATATACTTGATTTCACATTTTTCATAATGGTACATTATGCTTGTTATTCCTTATATTTTCTTATAGTAGTGTTTACAATATGTTTAAATGCATATGTTAATTGGATGGTCAATACTGCTCTCATTAAGTCACATAAAATTCTTAGATTTCTTAGATGAAACTTAGTGAAATGACCTTATATTTATAGGTATGTTAATATTAATTCCCAAAATTCAAATAACACAAGCCGACATGTGAATATGAATTTGAAATCATTAAAATACCGTAAAAAACATAATTTAAATTAGGCTCCTAGGTCTAAGGAGGACCCATTCACCCATGGGCGAATGGGTCCTAGGTCACTTACCTAGGACACACATTGCTCAATAATAAGTGTTATGTTATAGAAGTAATGAATGTTAGATTTTCTTCAAAATTTGCAATTAATTAGGCTTGGATTTGAATTAAAGGGGCCAATTAAGACAAATTAACCTCAATTAATTAATAAAGCCCTAGATAAGTGTGAAAGTGTAAAGGTACACTTTACAACACCACAAATAAGGCATAATTAAGTCCATTTTATTTAATAGGGCCCTAAAATTAATGTGAATATGTAAAATACATATTACAACACTAAATTAAGGCATAGTTTACTTCATTTCAATATTTAATTCCCAAATCAAGTGTGAAAAAGGGATACTTTTTCCTACACTACATTTAGCCCCCACTTTAGTGAGAGGATGACCCCATGTAAAACTCACACTAAAGTATCTACATTCAAGACACATATGTATGCAACAATGAAAAAGATTCTCAATCATACAACATCAAAGACTAGAATAGAAAGGGAAATAGATCAAACTTCGACTATCCAATGTGATGTGGAACATGTCTAAGTTGTTTGTCCAAAAGGGAAGATCAAGCCTTAACTATCCAACATTATGTGGAACATGTCTCAGTTGTTTGTCCAACACGTTCACAAGTAGAACTTGATGTCCACTATGCAAACAACACACATGCTCACACAGGCTAATGGAACCTTAGACCGTCCACTAGGTAAGCCCCCAGGAAAGTGGCTTAGTGAGAAAGTAATGTTAGGTCTATAGGCTCTCACTGTACTTACCATACCAAAGCTATCCCTTTGAAAACTTTGATAGGGTGCCACATACACATGAAGGCTTTGAGCTTCACAAGGTTAACAAGTTGTATTCTATGTTAAACACTTTATATATATATATATATATATATATATATATAGGTTTGTTCAAAGGGATCTTGCTTAATTCGTGTAAGGTATCTTCTTAGGGATCATCGTGCCTAATGTCTCCAAGAGAGGACAAGTCCAAGATAAGAGAATTACAACTTAGGCAATGCAATGTGTAGCATCACCACTAAGAGGAAAGTCATATGCTGAGAAGTATCACGCTCTGAGAGGACATCAAACCTAATGAAACCTCCAAGAAAAGGATGCATCAAAAGAAGAAAAAAATCACACAAAAAAACATGAGGATGCCACAAATTTTAAAATAATAATGCCAATGTATTCCCCCACTTTAAAGGAATTGCTACACCATTTTTGTGAGCAATAACTTTAAAGTAGCAAATAGTCAATGCTAAAGAGGACATGAGAGCTTACTCGGAAAGCCCTATGCCAAGTCATATATTAACAAATGAAGCTACATCATGAAAAGGGGTTTCCCCCAAAATGAAATCCAAAAAACACATAAGGGATCATGAATTCGGGGTTAGCATATCTTTGCTATAATGTTGTTATAGAGCTCGAAAATGTCATCATTCCCCAAATATTCCCAGAACATGAAGAATGACACATAGAGAGTGAAAACAAAGAAAAATATTTCATGTCAACATGGAAGAGACCTAAATGTCTCGACACCTTGCTTCATCCCCAAAAGGAAAACACAAGACAAATGAAAAGATAAATGTTTATGACACAGAGAGGAATGTAGATACAAATAGAGGAATGCACATAAAGAGAGATGCATCATACAAAATAGTACGGGGGATCATATTACACACATGCAATCACACAAAGAAACATGCAAAATAAAACAAAGCAAAAAGACTAGTAAGGCACATGCGAGTTGACCTATAGTAGGTCATCTGCATCCCAATCTTGCTTAGTATATACGAAAGGCAACCAACTAGCCAAAGGGACAACATCAAGTGTCGAACTAGGACAAGCACCAAGTTCAACACTCTTATTAGGAGGATCATCGTTTAAGCTCATAGAAGAGGAAAACATTAAATTCAACTCATTATGCACTTCCTCATCAATCTTTGCAATTTCATTATCATCATCCAAATTAATCACAACAAGAGGTCTAATGATAATATCCATAGAGTTTTATTGTTGTTTATGCTGCAGTGAGGGCAGAGAAGCATCATGCCTTGTTGGAGAAAAGTTTGGATTTTTATTTTCTATGTATATTTTTTGTTCTTTTGCTTGCAACAAATGAGCAATAGCACAACGTCTATGCATATGCTCTCTAACATTTTAGTTTCTTTTCATTCGATTTTTAAGTTGTATTTGTGTAGGAGTGGGTTTATCAACCATATGTTTCTTTTCTTCTCTTAAGGGAGGAACGAAAGGAACCGTGGGAGGTTGTTCAATCACTTTCTCTTTAGCTTTGTAAACTTGTTTGACTTTGGGAGGCACAATGGGATTTTTTTGGTTATCTTGTGGTCTCTTATAGGAAATAGTGAAGAATTTTTCATAGGATGCTCTTGGTTACTTTGAAGGGATTTTGGTTCAATCATGGTTTCATCTAGGATAGGAGGCTCAATCATGGGTTGAGGCATATTGCTAAGGGATAACTCAACTATGTGCTCTTCCTTAAAATTTTGATAGGATTTGAAAAACAAGTCTTCATGGGGTCTAATAATTTCAATAGGCTCGGGCCAAAAGAAATCCAATGAGAAGTTCCCATGGGAAGACACATGATTAAAGCCACTATGGTGTACAATAAAGATCTAATTTCCAAATGGAAAATTTAAACATTTATGCACAATTGACGAGACGACATTCATGGAGTGAAGCCATGGATAGCCTAACATCACACGAAATTGGTCAGATGATGGGATGATGGTAAATGAGATAGTTAATTCTTTTGGTCCAACCTTTAGAGGGAGACTTATTGGGCCAATTGTAGGGCACACAAAACCATTATGCGTTTTGATCCATGCTTTCAAATTTTCTATGTATCTTGATAAAGCTCATACATAAATAGGAATTCTTTAGTGATCACATTCTCTACACAGATGGAATCAATTAATATCCCATTAGTAGGCTTGTCATTTATTCTTCCAGCTATGTATAGAGGACCATCAGGTGTATGTTTAAGTATATCTTGTTATGAGAAAGTAATATCAAGAAACATCTTAGTTGGACCCTTACGAGGTTTAGCATCAATAAATGCAACTAAATCATCCATAAGGTTGTTCTCATTGTCTTCATGTTTTCATCATCTGTATCAACATTCATCACATCATTCTTTGTTTCATTGGATTTGATAAAAGACATATTATGATTAGGCATAGGATTAGTAAATATTTGAAAATTTTGATTAGGAGGAGCTACAAACTTATTACCCTAATCATTAACACCTCCAATTAGGATATGATTAGAATTAATGAGGTCTTACACAAGATGTTTAAGATGCTTGCAATGTTTTGTATCATGTCCATTTTATAGATGGAAATGGAAATGAAATTTGTTCTATTGTTGGGAGGTAAAAGCTTCGTAGGATCAAGAGCTCTAACAGGAGGTAAGGATATCAAATTATTCTCTAAGATCTGCAACATGGTATTATGAAGGGTATCAGGTAGAGGTGTAAATTGTCTATTTCTATCAACAAAGGCATATGGTTTTGTCATCTTTGTAGAAGCTACTTGGGTGTCAACATTTTAATTTTATTGAGGGGGATTAAGTTGTAGGAAGCCTTTATTTTGTTTCTTGAAAGGTTGGTAGTTGGTTTGAGGCGCGGATTCAAACTTTTCAGGATGGCTAGAGGTAGTTTTCACTTCACGACTACTAACCAAATTCTAGTAATCACGAAGGGCTATACATAACTATGTGAAGGAAGGAAATATCAACATCTCAATCTTAGTTTGGATCTTTTCTTGCAAGTTGGAAATAAACATTCTTTGAAGGTCAACATCAAGAATCTTAATGTTTATTTTTGAATAAAGCATTTGATATCACGCTATGAAATTCATGACCTTTTCATCAACCTTTTGTTTACATGTCATCAAATCAGCTAAGGTCATCTTGGGACCCATGTGAATTTGGAAGTGGTTGTAAAAGGAATCATTAAGTTCATTGAATGAACTAATTGAATTATTTGACAAGGAGAAAAACCACTCTAAGGTAGCATCTTTCAAGGATTAAGGGAATAACTTAGCCAAGAGTTCATCTTCAAAAATGAAGTCACTACGTAAGGCTGTGTAAGTAGAAAAATGACTAATGGGATCTCCTTTCCCACCATATTTCTCAAACCTAGGAACCTATATAACTTGTGGTATTTGTGTTCTCAATATCTCCAAGACTAAGGGATTTGTTTTGATGTATTGTGAAGGTTGTCGATTATTGTTTTGATTTAGGGTGGCGATTTGTTGTTGAAGGGATGACATGTTTTGTAAAAGTGTGTTAAGGATGGGATCATTGTTGGTATTATGAGATGGAGGGGAATAAGGTGGAGTGGTGTATGTTTGTGAAGGGCAAGTGAATTGTATATTTGTGAGGGGGGATGGTTGAGGAGATATGAATTTTGAATTCACAAAGCTAGAAGGGTTCCCAATGGAAATACCTAAGGAAGTGTTGAAATTGCTCTAGTAGGTTGAATGGTTGTGGTAACATGAGTAGTAGTGTATGTAGGAATAGAGATAAGGGTTGTGGAAGGAGGAATTGAATTCCCACCTTGAATTTGGGTATACCCTAAAGCTTGAGCACAACTAGTTAGTGTAGGGACATTTGTATCAACAATATGAGCTAGACTTCACATAATCTCTATTCCATGTTCATGTTCAATCATTTTCCTTATATTATCTAAGGAAATAATGTCACTACTAGCAATGTTTTCGGTAGTCGTGCAAGGTTTTACAATTTCTCTCTTTCTTCATCTATCCTTCTTATGTTCTCTTGCGGATATCATGCACATTGTTTATGGGTAGGGAAGTCATTAGAAATGAGGTATGAAGGCTATGATTCATAGAGGGATGATTATCAACACTATTAGTGAAAGAGTTGGAGAACCCCGTATCCATGATGAATGGTGTACCGTGGGATGACATGAGTCTCGAACTACATCTCACAATAATATTGCTAATAGGACACCAAGTTGTAAATCTCATACAAGTTTCACAAACTTAATGTAAACCCAAAATGGAAAGAGGGTAAAATGCAATGCAATGACCTAGAATGAAAATATGTAAATACAAGTTTTAGATTCTAAACAAGGTAATTTTCTGATTACACTATGCCAAAAATTAAAAAATGATGTCTTGTGAATGCAATTTTGAAATCGCACAATGCACTAATTTTATCAAATGAAGCTAAATATGATAAATTTCAAGTAATATAAATTTTGTAAACTGAAACAGAAAATTGAAAACAACAAAATAAAATGCGAAAACAAATGTTTAAATGCCCAAAAATTCAGGAAATGAACCTGATCAGGGACTCATTCGCCCAGGGGTGAATGGGTCCTAGGTTAGTATTTTTAAAAATGTTTTTGTATATTTCCAAGTTTATTCTAGTGGTTTCCAGATTCCGATCTGAAATAGTGAGTTACAGTTTGAATTTTCTATGAAATAAAGGTTGAATACAAATGAAAAATATGACAAAATGATAAACTAGGAGACCTAATTTGATGTGCAATTTTGTTTCAATTTTGAAACACATATGAATGCTGATGCAATTCTATGTAAATCTTTTACAAAATTACTGATTTTTTTTTTTTTTGTATTTTTCAGATTTCAAGAGATGCAAAAATGCAATCTTAAAACCCTAAATGAAATGAAAAGTTAATGCAAGATAAGCAACCATAAATTAGACTCAATGAAATGCAAATGAATGCAAGATATACAATCTAGGGTGCAAATGGACTCCAAAATTAGAAAATTGCAATGATCAATCTCAAGTTCACCAAAATGAAATGGTTAAAAATATAGGTCTGTGAGGGCTTGAAACGTGGGGGTGAGCCAAAGATGGTAGGAAAAAAACCCATTTTCCTCTATTTCATTAGGAAATGAGATCCATAGAGTGAAATGATTGTTAACCTTAAGGTGAATCAAGTTACAATATGAATCTACTGATTTCCTTTTTTTGTAAGGGTGGGGGTCTTGATTAAACAACACTTTGGGGAGAAATATTAAAAATAGAAAACTTACTCCAAAATGCAATCTACAAAGTGCATCTAATAGATTAAGATCAATTATGATGGAACCAAAAATCAAAATGTAGATCTGAGAAAGGGAAAATGATGTGTACTAGTCACCAAAAGTGATTTTTAAAGCTATCTGAGGACTCATTCACCCTATGGCGAATGGGTCTTGGCTAGGGCTCTATAAAAATGGTTTTCAGACAGTTCTCTTCTCATGTGTCTTCACTCCTAGATTCCCAATTTTTGCAGTCGGATAGTCGAAAATAAATCCTGTAGGTGAGTTTCCATGAAATTGCAAGAATGGTGACAACAAATGCAACTTTGACAACTTTGCAATTTTTCTCTTCAAGAGATCTTCCACCTAATTCTGCAAACACAAATCAAGAGGGAATTTTTTTTGTTGTTGTTGGTGAATGGGGGTTTTCCTTGGTCAAACCCCATTTTGGTAATCAAACCTTGAAATGAAACAATGAAACATGAAGGAATGTTGAATGAACAAATCAAAATCGCAAACTTCCCCACAATTAGTCTCCACACCTCTCCCAAGACATCCAACACTCATCAAAAGAAAGAGATTTTAAAGAGACCCCATATTACTAAAACAATGAAGCAGAATAATAACACATGGCCACAAACATAATTATCACAATGGATCCATACAAAACTCAATTCTAATTTCAAGCGAACATGAACAAGACCAAAGAGAGAAAACTTGTAAATCATATTGCATACCATGTCCTTCAACCAACACCTCAAAGTGCTAAGCTATGAAAATCAAGATATCCTTCATAAACCTTAACTAAAGTTCCTTAACAATACCCAACCATTCAATCTCATAGATAAAACAAAATATATGTATCTCATATAACCAACGTGAATGTAAGCCTCTCTAACCAAGGAAGATCAAGCTCATATGCACAAGGAGATAAAAATTCTAAAATCTCCTCAAATGAATCCTCCAAAACTAACAACCATAGCTCAAGCTCCATATCCGAGAGAAAAAAAAGAATAAAACATAAGGCATTTGAAAATAAAGTGGACACAACCTATCAAATGATTATCCAATAAGTAGAAAAACCATGGGGAATATTATTATTCTTCTAGGATACA
The DNA here is from genome assembly GCA_007115665.2 of Sequoiadendron giganteum. Taxonomy (NCBI): domain Eukaryota; kingdom Viridiplantae; phylum Streptophyta; class Pinopsida; order Cupressales; family Cupressaceae; genus Sequoiadendron; species Sequoiadendron giganteum. The sequence continues at coordinate 380,346,540 of CM021102.1, forward strand.
CTAAGCCACCATAACTCTCTCTAAGAATAATATCCTCTACAAGTCCATCTTGGAAACATTCATATCTAGGTGAAGGTTCCTCACTTTTCCTACTAAAACCTCATCAAAGGGTAATCATATAAAAAAAATATAATATCCAAGATAAATCTAGCCTCCCCTCAGTCTCTAGTTATCTATGAGCACAAACAACCAATAAATCCATGATAAAATTAAAATACAACACCACACTATCAATGCACTCAATACCAATAGAACTAACTAGACCACTATAAAGCTCTTATTGTACATTTATAGAATCTAGGAGCACATCATGAATCATGATCTAACATCTCCTCTTAGGAGATCACATGCTCAAATGAACATATCCTACTCCCAAGAGAACCTCTATTATATTAAAACTCCCACTAATATCCAAAGTAAAACAAGACATAATAATTATAAACATCCTCTTAGCTAAGGATATCCTATCAAAACTAGTAACTCATAAACCAACACCTCACTAAAGACTCCAAGAGTCCTCCATGGTAAAATAAGATGTAAAAATATACAATCACATGAAGACAACCATATCTTATAAATAGAACTCAAGATGCCAAAGTACTCTAACTGTATACAAGAATAATGATCCAAGAGTCTTACATAACATTGAAAACCATTGTAATAGATCATCCATCACCAAGTGATGAATCTACATATCCACCAAATCTCTCACTAAATAGTGATACAAAGATATCCATGACATCATCATAATCATCTCCTAAATCAGGATCACCCATGACCCACACACACTCAATTGTAATACAAATAACTCTAAAGAATAAATTAGAACCAATATCTCCTAGCCAAGAAGATAAACTGAGAAGATATACCACATGCTATGTAAGTCCTAATTTTTTTTTATCTAGGAAATCTAATAATCTATCCTCTCATCCTAATACAACATACAAATAAAAAATAATTATAGACAAGCCCAACTAACTAAGATTTCATTAACACTCAAAATACCTTTAGATATAGAAAATCCAAACTTGATTCATCTCACTATAACCAATGGGTAGTACCAACCCACACAACTACATAAATCATATATCCCAAACCAATATAACATGGAAAATCACCATCACACAAATAAAATATAAATTGAGATAATAAATAAGATAATTTGTAGAACTCAATACTCAAACACTAGGTCAACTCTATATCCGATTTTCCAAAAAAGTAAATAAATTAGTAATCATAGTCAATAAACTAAAGAAGCATCTATGAGATAAGAAGTAAAACTAAAACTAAACAAAACCACTATATGTAATCATGAAGTAAATTTAATACCACAAGCCAATCCTAACAACCACATACATGATCATGTCATGTCAATATTCAAAGGTACATAAATATTCATGACACTATAATCACCATAATTAGTTTACTTATTCTTAAATCTCACGAAAATGATACTATTAGTCTCACACACATATCAACCATGTCTTAAAAGAAAAACGAAACCTATGTAACTATCTCCATCAAAGTAAAAACTAAAAAATATCCTATAAACCTATATCAAGATGTACTAAATATAACAATCTACTATACCATCATACTAGTATCATAAAAGTATACACTCCCATAGATTTATCTCACTCTCATTGGGAACTCAAAACAATCATCGTGTGAAGGCGAAGGCTGCATTTATCAGTGTTAAGTATGCCATCAACAAAGGTTACTCCAAGTTGTGGGTGGAAGGAGATTCTATGAATATTATTAATTATCTGCGTGGCACTCAGTCTCTGAGTTGGAGTGTTGATCAACTAATTAGGGATACTATAATGATGCTTCAATCTTGTGATGAGACTCATATCTTGCACGTTTATTGAGAATGTAACTCGTTGGGGGATTTCTTTACCAACGAGGTTGTCAAGCTTAATGAATTTTGTTTGTGGGAGGAGGGTGCGATCATTCTCGAGGAAACCAAAAGATTATTGTGGAACGATGGCATGGAATGAAGTGTTGCAATATTTATGGCATGGTACTTGCCTCCGTTTCGCATGCTTTGTGGGTGTTTTTTGCTTTCTAGCCTTTTGTCATGTGTTATTCACAAGGTCTCTTAGAGTTGTGTGCTGGTTGACATGGGTGGTGAAAGGAGCCAAATTGAACCACATTCTTGTGGAGACATACGATGTAAGGAGAAGCTTTGGTCTATTTTGTGACATGGGAATTTTACTCCATTCTTGGAGAGATTGCATGAGCATGATCCTAATGCCTCGGTGCAATTCATTTTGTTCTAGCAAAATCGAAAGGTTAGGGTTAAAGGTCTAGAAGTGGAGGTGAATGAGGATTTGATTACCACAATTATTGGATTTCTGACTATTGGTAGGAAATTATTCAAGGATAAGAAGATCAATGAAGAGGTGATGACTCAGTTCTTTAAAGATGATGAGAGGAAAACTTTAATTAAGCTAGAGACCTAGGGTTATGAGAAAACTTCCCTGAAGAAGATTTGGGCGAGTGTTGTCGAGGTGATGATGCGGTATATGACCCTGGAAGGGAGATTTAAGTCTATTCTTGATCATCATTTTACTCTCCTCAATCATTTCAGGCATGGTCTTTTCATTTATTTTCCTTTTTTTATGTTATCTTCTCTTGAGGTTTTAGTGTATGCGTACCTTAAGAATATAAAGGCCCCAGTCCTCCACGAAGGGCTAATTTTATTGATAATGGAACATATTAAGACCCTTCTCCCTACTCCTACCATCAAGGGCATGGAGAAGAGTTTAACTGATGATTCTAGGTTGAGTGGGATTCCTCTGAGGAGGAGGAGGAGGAATGGAATGGTGATGAGGAGGATTTTTCTCTTGTTGCTGTGGCAATATCTTCAAAGAAAAGGAAGGGGGGTGGTGATAAGAGTAACAGGCCAGTGAAAAGGCTTTCCCTTTCTGGGAGTGATGACACAGATGTGGGGTCAGATGATCCCTCTCCCAAGTCGGTGGAGGTGGTGGGTGGTAAAGATGCTGATGGTGCTGGTGGTGAGGTAGGGTCTTAGGTTAAAGAGGTGGGTGCTAACAAATTGAGGAGGCTTTCGATGCGCATTGCTAATCTAAGGAGTAAGGCCCTGGAGTTTATGACCAAGGAACCCGAGGAGGCTGGTGAGGACAAGAATTCTAGTGAAAAGATGGTGACCATTATGGATTCCCCTCCACAAGATTTGCCTAAGGAGGAGGAGGATAAGGAGAAAAGGTGTCGGGAGGAGGAGGACATAGAAAAGAAAGAAGCCAATCAGGAGACCTGAAAAGTGGATCCTCTTTCTGAGGATTTTTCTTATTTGGATGATGATGCGACCTCCATGTTTAATCTATTAGACATGGCCAGAGCTAGGGCTACAGGTACATTCAAGCTAGCAAAATGGTCTTTACAGGAATTCAATAAGATTAGCATTAAAATCAGAGGTTTAAAGGAGAATCTTAAGAATGTCCTTAAAGGTGTTGTGTCGAACATCCTTATTGATAAGTTGGTGGACCTTGAAGGGTCCTACCATGACTTTAAGTATCTTTGTGAAGAAAGAATATTTGCCTTGGAAGCCAAAGTGTCTGGAATAAATGTGGATATCAAAAAAATTCTATAGGCATGTCATATTTTTGTGAAGAATAGTGCAAAGTCTTTAGAAATCCTGTTCAAGAAAATCAATGAGCTCAGAGAAGATCAAGTTTACTTCTCTGAGCTTATGGAGAAGGAATGCATGAAAAAGGGCAAAGGTAAGAAGACTCCGGAGGATGATGATAAAGGACCTGTGACTAGAGGATTGGCTGAGTGGAAGGAAAAAATTGATGCTGAGAAAAAGGAACTACTGGATATGGTTGAAAGGCATAAGAACCAACAGTTGGAGATGGACAATACTCTTAGTGGCCTTAATTAGTATTTTTATTTGTTTATTTTTGTTTGGTTCAAGGTGTAGGTTAGGTTTTGTTTTGTTGTTTGTTGGTTGTTGGGTGCTATTGGATGTTTCTTGTTTTATCTTTAATCAACACCCGTTGTGTGGAATTTTTTGGATGTTGGGTTGCTACTCGTGGTTTTTTCTAATTATCCTTTTAGGCAACATTTTGTGTCTTTTTTTGTAAAGGGTTTCAAGGTCCCTTCAAAACCTAGTTTTCCCTTATTAATCAAAACCCATAAATTTATCTAGATGTTCACATAATTGTACCTTGATTCATCTTAGGCTCTTATAATTAATCCAAAAATTATAAATATCTCTACTCATTCAAGTGAAAAACCACCTAATCTATTATGTAATACACTAGAAATTCTCTCCATCACGTATTTGAAATCTAAAATCTGATTGTATATGTTAAAGATAGTCATTCCAGATTAATGGAAGTTTCATGCCCAAAATTTTAACACAAATAAAAATTAAAATGACTAAAGCTATACTACCATGTAGTGCTCAAAGAGATACTTTTGACACTTATAAGAAGTTGAAAATCCAATACCATTTGTGAAAGTTATGCCATTGAAATAAATAATCCTCCTTTATGACATTCAATTTCAAATTGGTGGATATAGGGTGGTGGGTCAATAGCCCTTGGGTGACACCACCATTAGCAACAATGGGTGGTTGCTTCTACAATGGTGAGGTAACAACAACCCAATCAATCAACACTGGCTATCTCCTCTAGTAGTGTGGTAGTTGCATGGCCTTGGGGTTATTTAGCCCCTATAAGATGGTAGTGACTAGTTATTGGGAAATTAACAACTACAAGATTTATCCCCTTAATTTTTTTAATTAAAAAAATTATAGAACTTTCTATACTTGCATAAAATGAATAAATGTATAAAAATAATATTTGACAAATGTGAATACATTATATATATTTATACAATAATATGGATTCCATACGACTATATGAAATATTCTCTACTAGATTCCTCCAAGGCCTTTAGAAATAGGTTTTTTTGTGACCATAAACATAATCATGATTTATATGTATCCATAGTTTTTTATCCTTTTGGACTCAATAAACCCTAAGCATTAGCGCAAGCCATGATTGTTGGTCTAGAAGAAAGTTCTTCTCCCCCATGGTTTTCATCTCAGACACCAAAAAGGAAGAAGCAAGACGTTTCTCTAGATGAATTTGACTTTGCACAGTTGGCACCTGTAAAGACGAAATCCAAGAAAAAGGCCAAGAATCTTTCTAGGTTATTGGTTGATAAAGCAAGAAACATGTATGCAGAGGTGGCACAACCTCCTCTAGATAGGTCAATTGAGGATGTGGATATTTATGAATATTCTATTACAAGAGTTGAGTTAGGGAAGGTGACTCATGAAAGTGCTAAGGTAGATGTACAATCTACTCTAAATTCTCTCATTGAGAAATTTGGGTAAAGAAGAGTAAAGATCAATACAAGGAAAAGGTAGAGCAACCAACTTCAGTGTTCTAGAAGATTACCCAATCTTTAGAGTCAGTAGATCCTATGGCCATAAGTATTGAAGAACCAATTATTCAGAAAGTGGGGAAGGTACATTCAAGAGGTAAAGCAATCAGTGAATTTATGGACAAAATGATAGCATAGGGAATGCAACTTTTGAAATCTTCTATAGAGAGAATGTGAAACATGGAAAGCATAAGGGTAGAGTTAGATAAAACTTTTGATACTTTTTCCTAGGAACAACAAGAAATTGAAGATATTATGGAAGCTTGGATCAAGATGAAGAAAATCAATTTTGATACCTTGGTGGAAGTTGGGATAATTCCTAACAAAGATATGTTTGTGGAGGTAAAGGAAACAATGATACACAAAATCAATATCATCAAGGAATTGATTGAGGACTTGTAGGATGCTTGTGAGGTAAGCGAAGACAATGATTTGGATCTTGTCCACAAAATTGAGGAGCTACCTTGTAAACTACTTGATGATAATAAAAAAATCCTTTCCTCACATGAAGTTGTTCAGGAATTCACGTCTATGATCCAAAAATAATTTGATCCAAAAAGAATTTGTAGATCAAGCCTTCTCAATGGCTTCGATGGACAAATTGATGGATATTCAATTAACCTTGGATAGCCTCAAAGTGTATTTAGAAAGGCATGAGAAAGTTGGTAACATTGTGAAGGATTCAATCATAAGAGTTCTTCTTATCTCCAAGCATACTTCAAGTCCAAATAATGAAGAAGTTCAATCAATCATGAAGAAGGATGAAGATTTCTTAGAGAAAGACAACAAAGAAAGTTGAGTGTGCCTTAGTTTGTCTTTTAGTATTTTTCATTCTTTATGTAATTTGTTTTTGACATTTTACATATCTTTTTTTTTGAAATATAATTACATGTAAAAATAGAGAAGTCCTAAATCAAATCAAACTCTCCTGTTGAATAAGTCAAATTAGTTATTGCTTTCCTAGATTAGCTCTCAACTCTCCTCTATATATGAGGTAGTTTCATTTGTAAAGGACCTTTTGATCTTTTGAAGCTAAATGCTTCCCATTTTGAGAACACATACTTGAATCTTTGTGTTGCATGTCTAATTAAAAATTAATCAATAAAAGAAGTAGATTGCCTCCAACCTTTGCTTTGGAGCACATTTGTTGTATGTGAGAGTGTTCTTATGTATCTTATATCATATTATCTTGAAATTTGTTTCTAAGTGGCATGATATTTCATTATTAAGGGGAAATTCATATTTGATACTGATAGACTTTGTGCTATCATATTTTATTTGGAGCTATATGTTTTGTGTATGAATTCTATTGAGAACTCATGGTCTTTGTGTTGCGATTGTTAGCTATATTCTTGTGGATATTTGGTGTTGTTAGTTGGTAGTATTTGAGCTACAACTTGATACAAAGGTTACTCTTTGGAATCATCTTGGAGAATAACTTGGAGTATTTGAGCTATAAGTTGTTTGTAGGAGTTGAGAAAATACAACACCACAAACCCTGAAGATCACCTGCATGCAAATAACCTGTCACAAAAGAAGAGATGGAGACAAACAAGCAAGGGTTCTCTGAAAACTGAAAATGTATATATCAGAGAGAATGAGAGAATGAATTAATATGAAATACAATGGGATCAATCCTTATAAAAAAGAGATCATGCAAACCCTAATAGGAAAAACCCTAATAGAAGCCCTAATAGGATAACATTTAATAATTAATATAATTATTAAATGTCACTTTATGCAAACTAATGTGAAATCTTAAGAAGGGAATAAAGGTAACTTAATCAACATAATTAAGTTAAAACCTTTACTCTAACACCCCCCCTTAAGTTGAGAAACAGTGCAACTACAAACAAATGCAGGAAAGCAAAGGTAACTACAATACAAGAAGGCAAACATGGGTCCTGACAACTAGGCCAGATCAGGTACCCAAATACAACCAAATCTTTGTAAAGAGGAGAAATAGAGAAAACCTCATGGGAAAAAGCTCTACTCCAAAAAGAGATGCAGAAAGCCAAGAAGAACATTACTGAAGCAGAAGAAGCTGCAAACATTTGTCGAAAGATGACTGCTATGGTGCTGAAGAACCTTCGTTGAAGATAAGATGATCAGGAACAAGAAGACAACAATCTGCATAAGTGCCCATATGACACTACTCGAATCAAATGGAAAACAAAGGCAAACACCTGGAATGAAGATACAGATGGCATAAGAACCAATAGTCTGAAACACTGATCAACTGAGAATGGAAGATCCCTTCCAAGGTGAAACCAAGGAAGAATTAGCATGAACAATATAATAACCCCCCCATAATGCTGAACTGGGAGAGCTTGACAGATCCACTGAAATGATGTGAAACACCCTGTAATGCATGAGGAAGAAGAAACAACATTTGAAAATGCACAAGAAAGCACCTGCAACTAAAAAAGTGGTGTGCAAAACAAAACACACATGCATGAGGCTGGAATCATATGGATCCATGGTCGTCATGGAGGGACACTCACTGGACAAAGGTGTGATGGAAAACAAAGGCAAAATACACAACCCCCCCATGGTATGGATTCACTGTCGTCGTGGAGGGACACTCACCGGACAAAGATGTGATGGCAAAACAAAGGAAAACTACACAACCCCTCATGGCACTTTATAATAATAGTGTGAGTACAAAATATGGCACAATCTTATGTGCAAAATCCCCAAAATATGCATTTACAATAGTGTGGCACTTTATCTCAGTGCGTTTAGATAAAAGATTGCTTACAAATGATGCTCAAAATATCCAAAAAGGACAAAGCTGGAAATACATGAAGAACAGAAAAAAAAACTAACTATAGAATGCACCAACATAAGAATGAAGTGATGAGACCCACACCACTAGAAAGATGAGAAAACTAGCTTTCCGTTGATATCTCGTTTGCCAAAAAACGATATCGTATGCCCAAGTTACGGCCTCTAGAATAAAACAGCTCCAAAGAGGAAAAAAAGCCAACACTGGGTTAAATTTGACGGTCATACTGCCATCGCAACAAAAACAATGGATTAAATTTGATGGCCAAATGGCCATCACTGTAAATGTGCGATAGAACTTATTTTGCAAAAAAATGTTTTTTTTAAAGAAAAAAAATTAAAAAAATTAAAAATAAAATTTTTTGTTGAAATTTAAAAAAGGTGAGGGGAGGCACGTGGGCCCACCCCCCATTGCTGGCGGTCATGCAAACCCTAATAGGAAAAACCCAAATAGAAGCCCTAATAGGATAACATTTAATAATTAATATAATTATTAAATGTCACTTTATGCAAACTAACGTGAAATCTTAAGAAGGGAATAAAGGTAACTTAATCAACATAATTAAGTTAAAACCTTTACTCTAACATTGTTGATTTCGGGTTTCCATGGATTTTATAAGTTACTATTATTTACTGGTATCATTCTTGTTATTCGTACATCTAACAAAATTAGGTATCAACTATTATTGCTTCAACTAGTGTTATTTATTTTATTACTTAATGTGAACATCAAGGTCATTATTGTAACTCATTTCCCTTATTCTAAAAAGAGAGAATATGTTGATGGAGACACCCCCATGTGGATAGTTGTAGTGAACATAATCTTAGTTTAATTTCTATTTGATTTAGTGAGAAATGAGAAGGGAGCCTCCCCTTTATGAGAGGATAGATTAATTTCTCATCATAGTTGTGGCTGAACTACCATTTTATAATTGTTAAAGGAATTATTAAATATTCACCCAACACGTAGAAAATCTCTCCACAAAATCAATACCCTCAACTTGAGAGTATCACTGTATGTGTTCACAAAACTGCATGGAGAAAACTTCATTTCTTGAAGAATGTAGAGCATGCCAATATACCTTCATCAACACTTTACTTTGTCAAAGCACAAATTGGAAATATTTCATGTGTATCTTTCATTGTACAAGGTGTGATAGCTTAAATTATTGAATACAACACCTTCACAACATGACCAACTTATCTTCTAAATCACAAAAAAAAATCTTTCTTTGTGGAGAGATGCAAACCGAAATACCACGATTCTTTGTGAAACATTTATTTACATCGAAACCTTCAAAAAGGTTCATTCTTGCACAAAAAATCTACACACAAATAGATCTAAACTAATTCTTCTTCTATGCTGAAATCTTTAGCATCTTACTCTTTTTAGGGGGACTAAAAGCTTTTACAAATGAAATCTCTCCTAAGATAATGCTCTATCTTATTTTGTCTTAGGGTCCTTTTTAGAATGCATAAGTGTGGAATGATCCTTCCTCTCCTTTTATTGAACTTGTTCTTCCTTCCAAAACTTTTCATTACCCTTCTCTTGTTGATTAAGGGCTTCATCCCCTTTTTGATTTTGAATTGATGGCTAAACACCAAACCACTTCTGCAACTGTTTTCTTTATGTCCCACTTTATTGCATTTGTAGCACACAATGTTGTGCTCTAGAAAAAAATTGTTTCTCTTCACCTTAGATCTGCACTCAACAACTTTATGACTAAAATTCTTGCAAGTATAACAATATCCATGAAATGAAATAACATTTTTTATTGAGGCACAAATTATCTTCTACTCATATTACTATTCCTTCTTTGTTTAGATTTATAATCAAAAACACTATCCCCAAAATTATTGCAAGAAAAGAAAAAACCTTGAAAAGATTGATTGAACCTGGTAGAATCATGTTGTCTTGTAGGTGGAGGACTTTTAGATGCTTTTTTTATTATTTTTGGATAGGAATGAATCCACCTTCTCTCTTTCCATCTTGATCTATCTTTGCATCTCTAGGGACATTCTTCTTAGAATCCTCAGTGCAGGTTTTCTCCTCCTTTGTTCCAAACTTACCATTTGATTTGGAGCTATCATATAAGTTATCAAGACCAAACTTTTCTTCTTTTCCAATTTTTCTTTTACTTTTTCCAGTTCATTTCTTAGAGTGATAATCTCCTCCTCAAGTTTTAAGCATTCAACATCTTTATTATTGAACTTATCTTTCAAATTAGAGATCACACATTCTACCTCTTTTAGTTTAATTTTACCTCGTATTTGAACTTTTAGTTTGACAATTTCTTCCTTTGATTTTTCAAATAAGCTCTCATATTTTTGATTTAGTGCCCTTGCTTCATTCAAATCTTCTAAATTAGACCAAATTTTCCTTCAAAACCTATTTCCCAATCATCTGAATTGAAGTCTCAACCTTTAGGTTCCACTGACTCCAGATTCGGTTCAAAAGAAAACATATCTTCATCACACAAGAAGCTGAAATTCTTACAATTCTCAACATCACACTTTTTCTCACCAACTTCCAAAGCCATAAAAAGGGTTTCATCATTTGAATCATTCTCCTCATCATTTGAGGAAAATATGCTTTCCTTGGAATATAAACTCTTTTTAACCTTGTCTCTTTTGATATCATCATCAGATTCTTTATAGGGACATTTAGATGTAAAGTGACCAATCCTTCCACAATTGAAACACTTGAAAGGTATCTTACCTTTGTATTTACCAATGCCTTTTTTCAATCTTCTTACAAAGTTTGTTTCAAATTCATCTAAGTCATCATTCTGATAAACAAATTCATCTTCTATCTTTTTATTGGCTTTGAATGTAGCTTCCTTATTTGGAACATCTTTGTCAAATTCCCCATTTCAAAGGGAATTAGAGCACCAAACATTTTATCTACTGAATACCGATCCAAATACTTAGACTCTTCAATAGCAGAAACTTTATGACTATAGGATTTAGGGAGAGATCTCAAAAATGTCTTCACAATCTCATCATCTTTGACTACATCACCAAGACTAGTGATGATAATAACAAATTCATGTACCTAGAGCATATAGCTTGCAATGTCTTCATACTCTAACAAATTCTTAAGGTCTCAAATCTTCTCTTGAGAACTTGCATCTTGGATTGATTTACTATGGTATCCCATTCACAGATGCTGCTAAGATTTTCCTAGACATCCTTAATAGAGTTGCAACTCATCACCTTCAAATTTTTTGAATCAACCAATCCACACAAAGATAGCATTTTTAGCCTTGGCATTGTTCTCATATAACCTGATTTCAGCTAGATCAGTTGGAGGAGAAGTGAGCTCGAAACATAACCATATTTGAATAATTGTGATACACCAAACCCTAGAGATTTTAGATGACCTTCCATTCTCAATTTCTAGAAAGTATAATTAGTCCCATCAAGCTTAAAGGACCCTTGTAAGCTCCATCATGTGCCTTCCCAAACCTTTACCTCAAGAGGTTAAGCTTCTTCAAAGGAACTTGGCTCTGATACCAATTGTTGAACACACTAAATACTAAGAGGGAAGGTGGTGAATCAATATCTACAAAAACTTATACCCTTCTAGAGCACAAACTCTTCAGCACAAAAAAAACTTCAAATCAAACTATTAAATGGATTAATAACAATGAAAGATATAGTAGTTTAAACCCTAAGAAAGTTCATTAATATTCAACAATGAAAGATATAGCAATTATATCCTTAATTAGATCAACAACAATGAAAAAGAGACAAGAAACACACATCCACAAGATAACACTAGATTTACGTGGAAAACCTTATGAGGGAAAAACTATAGTGAGAATTAACCCACAATATAAAGGCTCATTGCCAAAAAGGACTTGCAAACTAAGGCACACTACTGTAGAGAAAGATACAAAGGACTTGTAGAACTGAAGCACATACGACTTCAGGGGAAAGATACAAGGACCTAATGAGATTCATTATCTTAGAGTAGGATACAAAGGTTTAGAAATAATTACAATAGTTGTCAACTATTCACTCTACTGATTGAGGAATTAAAGAGCATTCGATCTTTCTTCTTCACACTTTAGCAATAACTCTATTGGATATTCAATTTACATTCCACACTCACACTTCTTCACACTTATGTAGGAATCCATACATTTGCAACTAAAATGATCTTGCATTTATATCCACTGCAATACTTCAAAACTTCAATTAGGTCAGCCAAAAGAAGATAAACAATAAAATCAATCAATTCAGCCACAAAAAAATACCATGGTTCTATAAAAAATATAGAGAGAACCAAAAAAAATATTATTACATCTTCTAATGTGATCTAGAAAATAATTCACACACTGGTTCACATCAACAAAAGTTGGCAATAGGGAAATGTGTAGATGAAACGTGAAGCACATAACTAGTTGGTCCAAAAAAATACTTCCAATTGAATTAAATCAATACAATATCAACCAAGATAGGCCAAGACCCAAGTATATCATACCACAACTTCATATGTTGGCACAAAACCTTAAGCATTTAGCACAAGCAAGAAAACAAGCCCTGTTAGCCATATATCTACAAATAACCCAGAAAACCAACTCAAGTAATAATGTAGAACCAAGGAGCTCAACCAACAACATCTTGATCACATGGGGATGTTCCAAGAACATCGAAAAATACTTCCAGATAATTATTTTATACTATCATGCCACCAACAACTACTTCAACCCAAACAATAATAGAATACTTCTTCCAAAAACCACATAATGCACAACCATGAGGTATAAAATTACTAGATCAACTTGCACACCACTTCAACACATGAAATTTGAATTGAGATAGTACACAAACATTGAGAGCACATTCAACAAGACACAAGAGCAGAGACATTAATGCAAATAAATGTAGAGCATTTTCTAGACTAGTCTAGACAACCAACAACACTTCCAAACTTCTGTAATTCACAAAACCTCCTCAGCAACATAGGTGACCTGAAAAGATAGGAGTGCAACATCCACAAAACACAAACTTTGAATCCCAAACCATAATACCATATCTATAATAGTGGAGGAATACAAAGCATTCTTCAAAACAATCTTCACAACAAAATTCTAAAATAAAAACATCTTACTCACTTGTGGAGGCCAGAACGAGCTTTCAAAAATATATGCTTCATCAAGAATATCAAGAGAGAGAATGCAACATACTATAGATCATCAAAAACATCTCTCCACCATTAACAATATTTCTAATCCTCATCTTAATATATCATTATGAAAACAACTCTGTTGGCATCAACTATATATAGTACTTCTTTACATGACATCAAACAAGACATGACATCCAACCATGAACTTCAACAACACACCATCATGCAACAATGAAAACCCAACCAAAATGTCATCAACAATGACAACCAATGTTAACCAACAATGCAACTATCTTCCCAAGCCCATGCAACAATCTCCCTAGGTGTTGAAATCAATTTCTTCCACTACCAAAAATATCACAAACATATTTAACAATCTCATCAAGTGTTGACATCAATGACAACCATTTCCAATAAACATAACATCAGCCTATTGGCAAGGAGCCTTATTATCTTCCCAATTTAGAGGTTTTGTTTTAGTTGTGTTCAGATCCCTATAAGTTGATGCATAGTTGATTTGAAGCTATCACTTCTCCATTGATACCTTTGTTGCACAAACAACATCATTTTTTAAATGGCCTACCAATTGACCTCATATATACTACACATATGTATGTAAAAATAGACCAAAAAATTCCCTAATTGACTTTCCACACTTCTTCGGTGTACCCATTTCACACCAAGGTGTGATTGCTAGTAAGGTTTATTCACCAAAGAAATGAATTTAAAAATATACCTTGAATTGATAATTGAGGATGTTTGCATAAGTGCTATACATGTCATTAAGTTAGTTCTAGCTTGAATTGAAAAAACTAGAAAATGAAACAATGTATGGAATGAGAAAAAATGATGGGGTTTTGTTTCTTTAAGGGTTCCAACTAGAACCTTTTACAATTGAAACTAATTAAATCAAAATTTCAAGATCCATGTAATTGCCAAATCATTTTGGTTGATTTTTTTATTAAAATACTTTATATTTATTTTTGTGTGAAACAACTTTAAATTTTTGCCATAATACTAATCACCATAACATGATTTTTACATGATTTTGGCAAAGAAAATAACAAGGTTATGTTCATATCTTCTTTATTTACCTTGACGTCAATGGATTCCAACTAACTTATTAATATTTTGAAAGCATTTGAATGCTTTGCAATATAATCACTATTTTATATCCTCAAATAATATAATAATTTTTCAAAATAAATTATTAACCGATGACATATTTGATACAAAGAAACAATTATTTTCTATGCAATTTTTTTCTTGTAGCATCCTCTCTAAAGACACTCAAAAGAATGGAATTTATAATGTAAAACTTATTGGTTTGCATCCTTTTTGTCTTTTTTTCTAGTCTTTACCACCAATTATTGAGGGTTTCTAATCTTCCATAGCAAGTCATTTTTCACAATTAACTAGGAGATCTTTCATTTTAATCTTTCATAGCTCAAAATTACTTCCATTAGAATTGTCAATCTCTACTCTTTTATACATGTTATCCATTTATTTATATCTAAGAAAAAATCTCATATGATTTTTTTCCCCATTGAAGCTATAAATTAGAAACAACAGTTTTCCCCTTTCCAAAATTGGATGAAGAGTCAATCATATTTTTATAACAAATACAAAGAATAGAGAACACAATCTCACTTCATATTCAAATAAGGGTGCTGGCAAGAAGTTGAGTCCACATTTTGGCTAAAAAGTGGAAGTGTTTTTTCTGATTTTCAGAATTTGACACATTTGACCTTAAAATTTGAAGCACTTAGAGATGGAATCTTCAAAAATCTCACTAATCATAAAATGTAGTACTCAGAGTCTAGTTTCCAAATATGTAATTTATTTCAATACCCAGATGGTATAAATTGAGTTTCAATAGGCGTTTCTAAAAACCACTGTTTAAAAGTCACTTTTTTTTTACTATACCATGTATGTGTACATCATCCATATTTTGACCTAAATTATTGTATTTTTCTAAATCTCTTTTGGAAAAGATTTTTAACTCACTGAAGCATGTTTTCGATATTTTTTTGTAATTTTTTATTGAATTTTTAGTAGCCATATTTGTTGTTTTGAAAAATCGTCATGTACGTCAAGCATAAGATGACCTAAACTTATCATTTTTTGATTTTTTTTTAAAAATTGAAAAGAATTGTCTGAAGTACGTTCTTGTGCAATCCGTTTGTGAAAATGTTATGTTGATAAAAAAGTTATTAAAATAGTAAAAAACCTTGAAATTTAAAGTTTATGGACCAGTTTCATCAAAAATTAATTAAAAAATAGAAAAAATAATCCAATTGTAAAAAAAATTACATATTTGGAATCTGTACTGTCTTATATATAATGGGTTTTAATTTTGTCAAAAAATTCTGCAAAAAAAGTCGTCACCCATATGTCCAAACTCAATATTTTTCTCTAACATTATTAGGACCTTCAACTTGCAGGTCAAACCAGGTTGAAGGCCTAGGTTCAGATCCCCAATGCTTTTCTTGAACTAGAATACAAGCCGAAAACCCGACCACAAAGCAAATGGCATTTCAAATTTTTAGAAACGGGATCCCGTTTACAAAATGGGATCCTATTTTGTAAATCGGGATCCCGTTTCTTAATATTAAATGCGATTACTGTTGACAGGAAAATGGGATCCCGCTTTATAAACAAGATCCCGTTCCTTTGTCAATGGTCCCCACATTTAATATTGGGGAATGAGATCCTGATTATGAAACACGATCCCGTTTTTAATAAGCGGGATCCCATTTTTAATAAGCGAGATCCCGTTTGTTTTTAACCGTTATTAAAAAATTTACTGGAAAATTTTACTGTGAAGTCTGCAACTTCACATGGTATGGCCTACTATGAGATATTGAGCTACTTTTTTCAACTTTTATCTTTACAGGTGGTGAACTTGCATTTTGGTTTGATTTTTTCAAAGGAGGCATCATGTAAACCATTTTTGAAGTGGAATTGTGTTAGTTTTCTACTCGTTTGGAGGAACAAAAGGTCTTCAACTTGCAATATGGATTGAATTTTTGAAAGGAGGCATGAAGAAAATAGTTTTTTAAGTGGAATTGTGGTAGTTTTCAACTTGTTTTGAGGAACATAAGAGGAAGAATTTTGTCCTTACAAGTCTTTAGCTTGCAATTTGGATTGAATTTTTTAAAGAATTTCACTATTGACATTCATTTGTGCTTGAGAATTTTATAATCATGGGTTCACAAGCTCATAATAAGAGGAAATATAGGAAGATATTGACTCCTGAAGAAATTCAAGCAAAGAGAGAGAAAGAGAAACAAAGACAAAAAGAAAGAAGAATGAGAATTAAATCAATGAATGATGGTGGAGCATCCAATTCCACAACTATTGAAGATGAAAACATTGAGGAGACCATGGTTGTAGACGAAGCTAATTTGCAAGAATTCAATTTGGAAAATAATATGATTATAAAAACAAGTCCTATTATGTCTTCAAATCCCTCTTTCAATGCTATGGAAATTTTTTCTACAGGCACAAATTCAGGCACGTCTTCAAATCTACATGTTAGTGAAATGGTAAATTCATATGTAGAAGTTTTACAAGATGCTGGACTTAACGATGTTGACATTGATAATATTCAGAGAGATGAAACTTTTCTAGAATTTGTTGAAAATGAGAAAGAAAAATCTTTTGTTAAAAATCAAAATGAGAATGAAAAATCTTTTGTTGAAAATGAAAAAGAAAAATCTTTTGTTGAAAATGAAAATGAAAAATCTTTTGTTGAAAATGAAAATGAGAATGATCCTTTTGTTGAAAATGAAAACGAAAACCGTTTTGTTGATGAAAATGAAAATGAAAACCAAAACCGTTTTGTTGGTGAAAATGAAGATGAAAATGTAAATCGTTTTGAAGTTGAAAATGAAAATGAAAATCTAGAATGTGATGTTGAATTTAATGATTTTTTTTTTTTATAAAAATTGAATGTAATGTTTTGGATAATCTTCTTGGTATGATTTCTTGGAGGCAAATAAGAACACATGCGAATAGAATATACAAAAATTTATTTTATCGTAAAAAACTTGCATTTCAATGTCAACTAATGATGCAATTGATGAGAATGCAAAAAATGAGGAAAATAATGAAAAGGTTAGGCTTTTTTGTTGAACCAAAAAGACCAATCATTAAAAAATGTTATGTCTACTATTTCTAGTTCCATTCAATCTATTGGGAAAAATAGTCGATCTAAAGATAAAAATGCAACAAGAAGAGCTATAACAACTACTATAGTTAATAAAGTGACTTTGAATAAAAAAATGGTAAGCAAAATTAGTGAAGTTTTAAAAATACATCCTAAAACATTGCTAAGAGCAGCAAAAAGAAGAGAAAGTATAGAAAATGATCCTATCAACCAATGTTGGAGTTTCAATGGTCGACTCCTGAGGTTTGATATGAAATTGAATGTTGAAATTAAATCTTTGATTGAAAAATACTGGCATGATAATATTAGGGTATCATCTAATGCTAGAGATGTTTTAAAATTAAGGGTGGGGTCCAAAAATTGTGATCCTCACCCAAAACACCTATTAGATACAAGACAAACTGAATTTTATAGAAAATTTTGTGGTGATTTAGTGTTACTTGGTAATATTAAAATAAGTCAAAGGTCTTTTGAAAAATGTAAACCCTGGTATGTAAAAATTAATAAACAATGAATATCTTGTTGTTGTAAAACGCATGTTCAATTTCGTTATTTTTATGATGTTTTTCAATATATATGTTGTACCTTGAATACTAACATGATTATACAAGAATGTGGTATTAATATGCCACCTGAAGAAATAAGGGAGTTTATATCAGGTTTGTTTTGTGAAATATGTAATGGTAAATTGTTTTATTTAAGTTCTTGTATTTCTAGACAATGCATTAGCTGTGGAAATCTTTCATTTTTTAGAATTTGTATGCATGAAAGTGTTGATAATGATTTTGGACAGCAATTAGTAGATGTTAAAAGATTTAAGAATGTTCACTATTCTTTAAAAGATGGAAAAATAGGAAAGCGTTGTGATTTAGTTACATAAAAAGTTAGTGTACATGCATTCATGAGTGAATTTAAGAATAAGATTGTGCCAAAATATGTCATGCATTCTCAACATGATTGATGGCTTGATGGAAAATTTCATGCATGTAGAAACACATTTCCAATTGGTAGTATACTTTCAGTGGTTGATTTTGTGGAAAATTATACTCTAGCTCTGCAAGAGGAAATTCAATCACAGTATTATAATTTAGTGCAAGTAGCTATGCTTGCACATATTTTTTATAGACATGTAGATGATAGCACTGAGGATGATAGAAATTTTTTGAGGGAGTATCATTTCTATTTGAGTGACAACCAGTTACACTCGTCAGATTTTGTTCAATACTGTTTTAGTGTATTTTATAGAAATTTAAGAGAAAGAGGAATCTAGATGACAAAACACCTCATATGGTTAGATAATTGTACGGGGTAGTTCAAGAATGCTTGAATTTTGGTTAAGTAGGGTTCACAAGGAACTTAATGTCCAACATATATGGAGTTTTTTTGAAGCTAGGCATGGTAAAGGAGAGCATGATGGAGCTGGTGCGTGTGTCAAAAGAATTATTGCTAGAGAACAATTAAAATTCGAGGATGCAGTAAAATTTAAAGATGCATGTGGCATTATGGATTGGTGCAATACAAGATTATCTACACCTTGTTCAAGTGAGTACTCTACAATTCATCGATTCTTTTGGTTGGTTGAAGAAGAGAACATTGTACCTAGAGTTGACTATGAGACAATTAGTGGATCTACTAAATGGAATTCATTTAGGAGTTCGACAACAAGCACATGGACTATCTAGACAAGGGAGCTTGCATGCTTTTGTCAGTTTTGTATCTTAGGAGATTGGAGAGCATGTGAAAATACAGAATGGGTTGAATAGTGGGAGCAAAGATCGTTGACACCTACACAAGCACACGATCAATATGAAAGAACTATTGAAGAAAATGATCAAGTGTTTGCATCTGAAGACTATGACCGTGTTTCAGACCTTGTACAAGAAGGTAATTTAATTTAATTTATTTCATTTTATTTCACTTTATTAAGTTACTTTGTAATACTAAATTATTTATATGGTTATGCGCAAGTTATTAAATCAAATTTTGTTTGCAGGACATGTGTATGTTGTTGTTGCACCTGAGGGGAATGAAGATGAAACAAAATATTGGTTGGCTCATTGTGTGGAGACTAAACATAAGTTAATATCACCTTGAGAAGATGATGATGGCTATCATTATCCAACAGGTATGGTGATCCCCTTAAGTCATCCCCTTAGGAAAATTTTGATAACAAGTTTCTGATCCCCTTAAGAAATTTTTTAGAACAAGTCTTTGATCCCCTTAAGAAAATTTTGAGAACTTATTTGATGATGGTTTTCATGTTTTCCAATAGGATCGGTGGTGGTTGTTGGCACTTGGCTACGAAAATACTTGACAAGGAAGAATGGTCTACTTGCATTCGAATATTATGAAACATATAAAAAGATTATAAACTATTCACATTTGGTGGTGGCAACAAATATAAAAATAGATCGGTATCATGGAAACCTACAAATAAAGTGCTATGGAAAATTTCTATGGAAGAGCATGAGACAATCATAGAAGCATTGCAAAAAAGAGAGGATGCAAATGGTACAATGGAATAAGTAAATATAGGTAAATATAGTTTTAGTTTTATATTGTCCTTTTAAATAGATTAAATACATGTTTTGATATTGGTCAAGTGTGTTATTAGTTGAAATTGATTTAAATTGTCCTTTTATAGATCCTTAAGCCATAATCACAAAAAGGATCTAGTCCATGCAAATTCAACCTAGACAACATGGAATACTTGGTAAAAATGGGTAATTATTAGTTAAATTATATTTAAATACATTTTTTGATTATATATTGATATTACTTGTATATTAATAATTAAAATTGATTTATTATCCTTTTTTGTATCCTTAAGCCATCATTGCATTGATAGATCATACTTTGAAACAAAAAGGAGAAGATGTCTGGATTCAACCTACACACATGTGTGTAATACTTTTAAATGCAGGTGCTTGAGTTGTGTACATATAGATAGTTTTATATAAATTAAAATATGTATGTTTTGATTATTTCATTGTTATTGCTTGTACCTTTTTGATATCAGGTGGTGTGAAAACCTACTACATTCCGAGCATGAGTTTGAGATGTTCTTGAGATGGCATATCCAAATTTTGTAAACATTGTTTTGAGATGACATATATGTACATACATACTTACAAAATTAAACATTTCAAGTACAAATTACAAATACATGTACATACCCCTTAAGACATCCCCTTAAGACAACCTATAAATTAGCATTGGATGTTATTATTTGTTTTGACAACTTATAAATTAGTATTGAATGCTATTATTTGTTTTGACAGCTTATAAATTAATGTTGGATGCTATTGTTTATAGAATTTATTAATGCTTTTGTTCTCTAATCTTGTATAAGTTCATTGACTAATTATTGCTAATTATTGAATGTACATATCATGTATATCATGTATAGGATCACTAAATTTGTAAAGTACAAATATTAAAATGTCCTATTAATTTCAACTTTAATTTCATATTTATATTTAATTTCACATTAATGTCCTATATTAATGTCTTGACTATGAACATAAAATGCATAAATGTACATGTGTAAATTAAAATTTCAAACAATATAATAAACTCCATAATTTACAACATATTAAGTGCATGAAACCAATATATTAAGCACATGAAATAAAGTCGAACAAAGTACTTGACCCGTGAAATATAGTCCAACAGAGTACATGAGAAACCAAATACATAGTCCATGAAATAATAAAATATAACCCATAAAATCATGTTTAGGTCATGTATTGTCTCTATAATGAAGAGACCTCTTCACATCATGCAGACTATGCGGATGAATTGAAACACTCTGTACAAGAGAAAGATGAAATCAAATGTAAGACGATGAAAAATGATTTAATGACAATTTAATTTATAATTCATCATAAAATTACATTACCATCATATTTGGGTCTAGATGCTCTGGTGCACCTAAACCAACCTCTAAATTCTTTGAATCAATCCACATAAACAAGACAAAGAAAGTTGAAATTAGATGTAAGTCTACAATTAAATATGATTTAATTCAATTTAATTTATAATTTATCATATTTTAATTGTACCGTATTCTGAGGTTGTGCACCCTCTTCTCCAATACATGTTTGTACATGCTCAACTACAACTTGTGTCTCTTGCTAGATAAAAGAAAAAGAATTTAAAAAATGTATTAGGTCATGTATTATATATATATATATATATATTCAATTTAAAATTTAAAATTAAAGTATGGCTTAAGACATCCTTAAGTATGGCTTAAGGGGATCTATGTAGTAAGGTACTACTACAAAATGACATGGCTTAAGTGAATAAAATTTGGTTAAGATTCCAAAGGCAACCAAATTTCATTAAGGTCCTAGGCAACTTCACCAAATTTTATTCACTTGAGCCATGTCATTTTGTCCTAGGACCTTACTAGAGATAGATCCCCTTAAGCCATCCTATCACCCTAGATGATGAAATATCATTCATATTATAATCTTGCACGATATTATATTATTGTTAAATTTGGTTGCCTTGGGAAATTTCACCAAATTTTCAGAACTTATTTGATCCCCCTTAAGACATCCTAAAGTATGGCTTAAGGGGATCTATGTAGTAAGGTCCTAGTACAAAATGACATGGCTTAAGTGAATTAAATTTGGTGAAGACTCCCAAGGCAACCAAATTTCATTAAGGTCCTAGGCAACTTCACCAAATTTTATTCACTTGAGCCATGTCATTTTGTCCTAGGACCTTACTAGAGATAGATCCCCTTATGTAATACCCCTCCATTTTGCTCGTTTGATCAGAAAGTGTTCTATTTTGGTTATCCCTTATTTCTCTGTTGGTGCTTTGACTATGGTACTTGGTTACTATTTGATCATTAACTGTAAAGTGATGCGAATGTTATATTTTGATGTGATGGTATTTTATTCTGATGCTATCATTATGGCATGCTTTAGATTAACATAGTGGATATTTGAATTAATGTTGTTTAATGCTTTTGATTAGACTATTGATGTTAGATTCGTCAGTTTTATAACACTGTATTGGTGAAGGGGACAAAATTGCACCACTCGTTTGCGAGGGCCCTGCGATTCCGCAATTTCCTCTTGACAGTGTGTTTTATTATGATATATATGCATGCTCGATATACTCTTTGTTTGTAGGTTAATAGGTACATGACATCGACTCCACCTGTCTTCATAGGTTTGAGCGTGTCCATTGCCCAACAACATTCGACTGGGAGATAGTAGCTAGGTTTTCCGTGTCAAGTCATCACCTTGGTCATAGTGTGTCATCAGGTTGTAGTCGGGTTTAGTTGCTTTAATTTTATTCATTTCACTTTGATATTATGTATTTGCAAGTTGAAAAAAAGGTAATTAATTGCATTATGTATTTAAGTTGTTGAGTAAATTAATCTGGCTAGAATGTTAGAAATGTTATTTTATTTATTGATTAATTTAATTTAATTAATAAAATAATTTAATCTTGGATTAGATTTATTTTATTGTTTAATTAAATTAATTGTGTTGGAATAAATTAAGTTATTCATTTTGAAATTTATGGATATATGGTTTGAAATTGAAAATTAAAGAAAAAGGGTTTAAATTTCTTTTTTAGAAAATTTTGAATTCAAAAATTGAAAAATAGAGATATTTGCTATTCTATTTTTGAAAATTTATGAGGGTGGTTGCATAGATATTTTTTGGAATTTTATTTATTATTTGGATTTTGAATGAGTTTTCAAGAAGTTTTTGAAAAATTGAATGGAAAATAAATTTGAGATATTTTCTATTTTGTTTTGGAAAATTGATTATGTTGGTTGAATGAGATATTTTGTGATTTTCATGAATTTTTCTATAAGCATGAAAAATTGAAAAAAAGAGAAGAGGACTCTTTTTTTTTTTTTTTCTCTGGTTGTGGCTTTTGGATTGAATTGTGGAAAAGCTTTGTGGAATTGCTGGGAAGGAGTTGGAAACTCTGAAATAATCTTTGCACCATTGGCAGCCTCTCAAACTTCTGAACCAGGTTCACTTATTTAGTTTATTTTGATTTTGAAGAAAGAAAAATTCAAAGCTTTGATAAGCTGTTTGCAAAACCATGTTTGAAAAATAAAGAGAAAGAGTTTGTGATGAAAAACCCATGTTGAATCTTTATGCAATTTATAAATCTCTGTTTTAGTTGGTTGTTCTTCAAGAAAAAATTGCAATATGACTGTATTTGATCATTTTGGATATTATTTACTCAACTGGTTAAATTAAATTATTAAATCTGTGTATAAATATATATGTATATGTATATATATATATATATATATATATATATTTATTTTGGGTTTTTATTGTGGATTTAAAAAAAAATCAAAACCCTGTTAAAAATTTGGATTTCGTAATCCACAATGATGGGAGAAATTTTTTATAACAAAAAAATAAAATAATAATAAAAAAAAGGATTGATGGAGGGTTTGGGGGAGTCGCTGGGGGCTCACCCCACCACACCCCCATGGGAGGTGTAACACCCCTCTGTTTTGCTTTATGGATTGGACAGTGTGTCCTTGTTTTGCGTTGATTTATACTTCTGGATATTCAGATACTTTATCTTGTGTGTGTATTTGATCGCTATTTATTGTGTGATAGACTATTCTATGTGATGTGATTTGAGTTATCTGATGATTTATGTTACATGTTTTAATGATGTAATGATGTTAGTTGATATAACATGTTAGTGCTTATGAGAATATTTGATGTATTGTGGAAGTGTCAGTTTTGTTGAGTGTATTGGTGAAGGAGACAGATTCGCATCACTCGCTTGCAAGCGCCCTACGAATATGAGATTTCTTCTTCACGGTGTGAATTATATGCTATTATATTATATGATGTTGTTTACTATGTTTTCAAGATTGCAGGTACATGACACTGACTCCACCTGGTTTCACAGGTCTGAGCGTGTCGATCCAACAGTTAAGTTGAAGGGAGATAGTAGCTAGGTAACATGTGTCAAGTCTACACCCTAGCCTTAGTGTGTCGTCAATCGTCTGTGTCGAGTCGTTGTTTGCCTTACTTTAATGTTATTTAATTCTGAAAGATTCTGGTTTTGGAAATAAATGTTTAGAATAATTGCATTATATGATGTTGATTTATGCAATGTGGATAAAAGTTTATATTTAAATTAATTAATTATATTTAATTTATTTAATTGATTAAATTTAATCCAAGGGGTTGAATTTAGTTATTAAATAATTAAATTAACTAATTAACTGTGATGCAAGAAAATTAAAAGAAATAAAAGAATTAAAATTAAATTTGGAATTTAATTTCAATTTGTGGAAATTTAATTATTTTAGAATTTCATTTCAATTGAGTTGAAATTAATTTAGAAATTGAAATTGGATTTTAAAAGCAAAGTTGGTTTTCAATTTTTGGAGATAATTGATATTTAGATATTTTAAGTTTTAGTTTTGAATGCAAAATCAGATTTGGTTGTGCAAGATATTTTCAATTAGGCATGCATGTGTGAGGGGAATGGAGGAATTAAGATTGGTTGCAAAATTCATGCTTGGAGAGAATTTTTGAAGAGGAAAAACTTCTTGTAGTGTGAAAGGATAATTTTGGGAAAATTGAACAGAGGAAGGGTTGAAGCAACTTTTGGTTTTGGAAGTAATTTGAGGAAAGTCAGTTTGCATTTGTTGAAGTTTCTGGGATTGGATCCATTGCATGTTTAAGGAAAATACAGGGAATTCTTGGAGAAGGCTTGCATCAGAAATTTCATTCTCTTCCTGTAGCTTTGAATTCCAAGTTTTGTTCTGTGGTTTTCTTGTTCTAGTTTGTCCAAAACAAATATATATTGTTCATGAGATCTGTTTGTTGAATTCATTGAGAATTAGGAATTGATATTTGAAACTAGATTTAAATTAAACCAAAATTGTGGAGAAAATTGTGTAAATTCTCTGTAGGAGTTAATTTAATTGAGAAAATTGATTGTTCTGTT
Organism: Sequoiadendron giganteum; assembly: GCA_007115665.2. NCBI lineage: Eukaryota > Viridiplantae > Streptophyta > Pinopsida > Cupressales > Cupressaceae > Sequoiadendron > Sequoiadendron giganteum. The sequence continues at coordinate 380,372,027 of CM021102.1, forward strand.
GTTTAAATCAAACTTGGAGGTTAGACAAAATAGTAGATTGTTTTTAGATAATTTAAACCTCTGTGGGAAAGCAAATCTGTTTTGGAAAACTCCTAATTTGCAATTTAGACCCATTTAATTTTATTATTCTTCTAATTGTTTAAGAATTCAAGAAATTAGTTAAAAGAATTAATATTTGAAAAATCTCTATGAAAATTGGGATTTCTGATAAAAGGTTTCACAATTTCACCTGTAGGTGAATATTTACACAAAATTTTCCCTATTTATTTATTATTGAAATTCGTTATATATATATATATGTTTTTAAAAATATATAATATATATATTTTTCATTTATTAAAATATATAGATTTATTGTCTTGTTGCGTCGTCGTACGACAAGTGGGAGAGGAAATCCGTAGTAGCCTTTGCATGTATTATCGAGGGTTTGAAGGGTAGGAATGGGAGGCGCCACTGTCATTGGCAACGCCCTCCACAAAGTGTGTGGAGGGAGCGCTGCCCTTGATAGTGCCGCCCCTCATCACAGTCAACCGCCCTCCCTTTTATAGCACGCGGTGCCCATGTTTGGGGTTCAGCTGTGCTATGCACAGCCACCCCCCAAACATATGGACTGCTTATATTTGTTAAGGAATGGCAGACTGGTAAGGTTCGTCCGCCCCTTCCCATCACCTTGGTTCGGTTTTGGCCACCAAATCCTTAAGGATATTTAGGGCTTATCCAGTTTAGTGGTTAGTGAAATAAAATTAGATATTTGTTAATTAAATTCAATGAATAATAAGCAAAATGCAATATTAAATATAATTATTTATTTCAATGAATTATAAAATACAGTGTATTAGTAGTATGCTATATTTATATATGATTTGTTTAAAATGGATCAATGAAATAAATAATAAAATTAATTTAATTAATTGAGGATGAGATTTCTGTGTAGTTTTAAATGAAAACATATTATGTACAATGCATATGTTTATTTAAGGGTAAATTTAATATTAGATATTAATTCAATTTGAAGCATGCAATGTTGCATTGAGTGGAGATTTAAAGGGAATGACTCGTAGGCATGGGTAAATTTTTAGAGAAAAGATATTTTGATATATCAAAAGTATAACGTGATTTAAATAAGAATTTGAGTTAAATTGTTTGAAATAAAATTCCTTATAATTGTAGATTGAAGGCGTTTATTTTAAATATTTCAATTATTTTGAAAGAGAAATAGTTTTATATTATTGTGAAGGGAGATTTTTAAAAGATAAGGTTGAATGCATGGTTAAATTGTAGTGAAAAGGGATATTTTAAGATATTTTATATAGCATGTATTAAACGGATAGTAGAAGAAATATAGATTTTGGATAGGAAATTGAAAAGATTATTGGCAATAGTTTTATGTGTATTAAAAGTTAATTATGGAGATGTTATAATGAAAAGTCATTTAATTACCTTAAGTTATTTATTTCTATTCGAGCAATTTAATTCTTGTGAATGAAATTATGAATGAGATATGGATTTAGAATATCCAAAAATAGTAGATTCCTCTTGATTGTCTTTTAGATTTATTTTCTTTATACTTCACAAAGGATTGTGAGTTTAAATATTTTAAATTCCCTATTATGGAAATGGAAAATGGGTGTATGGTTATTTGATTAAACCCTGTTATTGTGTCATTGATTTTGTAGACATTACCTATTGCTTGAGTATGGATTTAGGAAATCCAAATATTAGATTAGATTAATGACTTGATTGCTTTTGTAGCTATGTCGTCATGTGGTATATTGGGTTATGGGATTATGTGTTAGTCCAAATTTATAAGTCTTCCAGAGAATCTTAGAGGATCTAAGAGGGTTGTCGATTCATGGTGTCAACCAGTGTTTTCCCTTGGGTAGTGCATGATGTTTTATCAGTAGTTACCCGGTTTCCACGAATGGGGTTGTGTTGTTTTGTACCTCCTGTGAAAGGAGTGGGCTTCGTGTTTAGGTTGCCTCCATTTGTTGGAGTGGATTTCGTTATTTGTTTCCTCCTTGTGATGGAGTGGTTTTGATACCTAGGTAGTATGCACTTGTGATTCCCTTGGTGATTAGTTTGCTTGTGTGTTGTCGAATAGAAGAGTGGCTTCCATTAGGGGCCAGAGCTCGGAAGAGTTAGGATTTGGGTAACCTATGGAAGTGAGTTTAATCAAGTGATAACTAAAATTGAAATGAATATTGGGGAGTACTACACATTAAAAAGATAAGTTCTAGCTTCACTCATAGTCAAGTGCTAGTTAAGGCTTGGAATGAGTGGAAAGGCCTGGAATGGCATAGTCATCTATCTTGTCTGTACAAGAGGTATTTGATTCTGCACTAGAAAGTATGAGGGCCAAGGGTTGGTAGAGGCCACCAGGATTACTGGAGCCTATGAAGATCCGCCGAGGGTAACTTATTATGAGCTGTGCGATGACACTCTGTCTAGCACAACTGTTTGTTTGTTGTTTGGATTTATGTTATGTGAATGGTTCTCTGGACATTCTTGATCTATATTATGTCTGGAAGCAATGTGACCTATGTCAGTGAAGTGAGAGTTGTTCTTGAGTTGTTCTTGTATTATACTTGAGTTGTTCTTATGTTGTACTTTTGTTTGGTTGAGTCAGTATGAGTCTGCCTTTGGTTAGAGGTTGTAGATATTTTTCCATGTTATGTTGTTACTATCTCCTAGCATGGGGGGTGGTCCTTTGGGTACCACTTGGTTGGGTGAAACATGCACCAAAACCGTTAGGTCCCCATTCTTCTTCAGTACTTGATGGCGAGATATCCAGTTGGATAGCTTGTGGTTCTTATGTTATTCTTGCATGGTGATATTTCATTTTTTATAAGTTATTTATCCCTCTTATGTTCATGAGGTAAAAATTCTGTAATTGTAATACTTTTGTACTATTGTCTCATTATGGGAATGAGTGATGTAACTATTGGATTATGTAAATGAATATGAAATGGTTTCTTTGATGTTTATCTTTTTATGTAATGTTGTATGATGCTTATTTTATAAGGTATTAAATGCTATGGTTATTCGTAATTTGTATGTGTGGGTTTAGGTAATCCCAACCTTGTAGCCTTAGAGGTTGTTGTTAATTAGTAAGTGAATGTGTATGTTAATTTCACTTATTAAAAAAATAAAATTAGTTCACTTTAATCATTAATTACAACTTCCTTTAGGGTTGCATGGTAGGGCATTACAGGAGGCGTGTGGGGGAGCCATGCCCAGCGTGACTCCCATACCCCCTGTCGCTGCCACCCATGGAAGGGATGGCTGTGTGTAGACACAACTGCCGTCCCCTTTGGAGGTGTCAATTGTGTTCACACACAGTCGCCCCCAACAATGGGGTTGACTATGTGTAAGCACAATTGGCCACTCATATCCATGGTGCACGCGGCTCGAGGCGAACAGGTATTTGAAATTTTATTTCATTTTTTATTTTTTAATTTTTGTTAAAAAAATAAATATAATATATATAATTAATATTTAATATTATATTAATATAATATTAAAATATTATTATATATGATTTGTAAATATGTATTAAATATTTTATTATTATATTTGTATTATAATTAAAATATTAATATATATTAATAATAAACCTATATATATATTATTTTATATATATATATATATAGTTGTGTGTATTAATTTTAATATATATATTATATAGTTGTGTGTATTAATTTTAATATATATATATATATATATATATATATATATATATATAAAGGTGGATTTAAATAATAGCATATTTTAGATGCAATTGGGAAATTTTAAAAATTTAAAATCAATATGCAACAGTTGATGTAAGAGATTTATTTTAAAATAATATTTTTGGAAAGAACAAATATTTGATCTACATATATTATGTTTAATAGAGAAATTAAATGATTTATTTTGAAAAGAAGAAATAGATGATTTGAAAATGGTATGTTTTAAATCGACGAAGTAAATATTTATTTTATTATTTACAAGTAATTGAGGAATTAAATGTTTGGTTTAAATTTCATACTTGGTCTGAAAGAGATATTGTTAAATTAGTCTAATTGAGACTTGATAACTATTGAATTTTATTAAAAGCAGTGGATTTATGTTGTTTGTAAATGTAATCATGGATTTGAATTATTTATTAAAATTAGTTTTCCATTCTCAGTAATTAGAAAGGTAATGAATTATTTTATTTAATTATTTTGTTAAGGAAATTGTTTTCCTTTACTGTGAAATGAATGTTAAAGGGAAATGGATTTAGCATATCCAAATTTATTATTTCCTAGCAATTGCTTTCATGATTATTTCCTCTATGTTCATGTTTGGGGAAATGGGTTAAGTGTCTGTAATATGTAAGTATTCCAGAGGATCCTAGAGGATGGGGGTTGCCGTTTTGTTATGTCAACCATTTGTTTTGCTCTTGGGTAGTGCATGGTGCTTTGTCAGTGATTTACTCGATTTCCACGAATGGGGGATTTGTGCCTCCTTTGGATTAGGAGTGGATTATGTGATTTGTGATTCCTGGTAAGGAGTGGCTTTGTTATGTTGTTACCTCCAGTGTATGGAGATGTTTTTTACTTATGTTGCCTCCAAGGTTTGGAGTGAGTTTCATTATTTGTATTCTCCTAGTGTCGGAGTGATTGTTTTATCTAGTTTGTATGCACTTGGGTTCCCTTGGTAATTGGTTCGATTGTGTGTTGTCAAGTAGAAGAGTAGCTTCTGTTAGGTGCCAGAGCCGAAAGAGGTAAACTGGATAACCTTTGGAGGTGGTTTAATCAAGTGATAACTAAAATAATATACTTAGGAGATTGGGTAGTACTTCTCACTAATCAAGATAATTATGCCTCACTCATAGGCACAAGTGCACATTTAGGCTTGGGATGAGTGGGAAGACCTAGAATGGAAAGGTCATCTATCTTGTCTTTACAAAAGGTATTTGATTCCGCATGAGTAAGTATGGGGGCCCGGATTCGGTTGAGGCCACCAGGATAACCCATAGTGGGGGTCAGAGCCTATGAAGATTCCCAGAGGATATCCCATGATGAGCTATGCGATGACACTCTGTCTAGGACAATAGTTGGTACTTGATTATTATGTGTATGGTTTTCTTAACATACCTGATCTGTTTTATATCTGGAAGCAATGTGACCATGTTAGAGTTGTACTTGAGTTGTACATGTGATTGGTTGAGTTAGTATGAGTCAACCTATGTCTAGAGGTAGATGGTCTTGTCTTGGAATCCTTGTTACTATCTCCTAGCATGGGGGGTGGGCCTTCAGGTACCGCTTGGTTGGGTGGAACGTGCACCTTACTCCATTGGGCTTTCTTCTTGTTCATGTTGAAGAGATTTCCAGTTGGAGAGCTCGCGGGATCCAGTTACTCTTTATGCTTTTATTCATTTCAGATGACTCTTGTAGTTTATTACCCCTCATTTGTAATTGAGGTGGAAGATGTAATATGTAACCATGCTTATTGGATTTACCTCATTCGGGGAATGAGAGATGTAATCTTATTGTTTAATTATTATTATATGTAGTCCATGGTATCTCTTACTTTTATGCTGTAATTTATCTTATATGGAATGTATGCGTTCTTAATATCTTAAGTAGATAAATGTTATGGATTAATTTATGTTGTTTGTGGGTTAATAAGTAATCTCAGTCTCGTAAACTTATAGGTTGTTGGCAATGGGTAGTGAACTTGCATATTAATTGTACTTAAACAAAAAAATAAATTAGTACGTTTGATTAGTTAATTGCAACTTTCTCTAGGGTTATGTGGTGGGGCATTACACCTTAAGCCATCCTATCACCCTAAACCATAAATCGATCAACCTAGATAATGAAATCTCATTCATATTATAATCTTGCACGATCTTGTATTATTGTTAAATTTGGTTGCCTTGGGCAACTTCACCAAATTTTTAGAACTTATTTGATCCCTCTTAAGACATCCTGAAGTATGGCTTAAGGGGATCTATGTAGTAAGGTCCTAGTACAAAATGACATGGCTTAAGTGAATAAAATTTGGTGAAGTTTCCTTGGGAATCTTCACCAAATTTTATTCACTTAAGCCATGTCATTTTGTACTAGGACCTTATTAGAGATAGATCCCCTTAAGCCATCCCATCACCCTAAAATGTAAATTGATCAACCTAGATCATGATTTATCTCATTCATATTATAATCTTGCACGATCTTATTAAATTGTTAAATTTGGTTTCCTTGGGAAACTTCACCAAATTTTCAGAACTTACTTGATCCCGTTAAGAAATGTCATATTAGGACCCCTTAAGACATAGGTTTACGGTTTATGGTGATAGGATGACTTAAGGGGATATATGTCTAGTGAGGTTCTAGGAAAAAATGAGATGGATCAAGTGAATAAAATTTGGTGAAGTTGCCCAAGGCAACCAAGTTTTATTAAGGGCCTAGGAAAAAATGATGGCTTTAGGCTTTAGGAAAGTATTCTATGTGAAAATTATTTTTATCCCATTTTGAATACATAGTTAAGATAGAAGGTGACATCTGATAGAAATATTTATGATTTTAGTAAATGTAAATTTATGATTTAATTAAAAATATAGGTTTATGAAAATGAGGAAAAAATAAATTCATTAACTAAAAATTCACAAAATAAATGTAGAAATAATTGATTGAAAAAACTAAATTTAAAATAAAGGGTGAAATCCCATCTAGCTTCATTTTTTAGTGTTTTATCATCAACTAAATTATAGTTTCAATTTTATGAAAAAATAAATTTAGATCATTTTAAAAAAAATCTAAAAAAGTAAAAACCTAGATTAATCTTAAAGATTATACATTTAATTAGTTTACACCATTTCAATATTTAAAACATACATTTCACCTTCTAGTGATTCAAGTTAAATATTTGGGTTAGTGTTGGATATTTTCTTTATAAAAGTATGGCAAAGCCTTGAACTTTAACCAAGGGATAAATAGAATGATAGATAGTATATAAGGGACGCTTATATAATATGATCATGAATATTATATGAGAAATAAAGAAGGTTAATGCATTAAAAAAATAGAGTAAGATACATTCAAAGAGAATAAAAATTATAGAATAATTGATTGAAATATAGGCACCACCTAGGGCAATTAGAAATGTAATTTCACTAGCTACTTAATCAAGCATTATAATGTAAATAATCATGTCTATAATTTCTATTTCATAAACTATACCACCTATTGGTTTACTAATACAAATAACTATGCTTAGTCCCTCTATTTATATTGGGTTAAATGTATCAATGTCTTCTCCTATGGTTCAATATTTTCATTTATTTGGTTAATATTACCCAATGTAACTTTTTTCTTACTTTTGATAATGTACTTTATTAAATGTTTCAAGCTCATTTTTTATAAAAATATTTTCATGGTATCCCCTACCTCATCAAATTTATCATTTTCCACACTAGATTCTAGACCCTTTAGAAGTCCAAGCTACCACAAATTTTGTTTTTAGTCTTTCTAGAAGTAATGGTTCATGATTTAATAATAACTAAAAATGATTCACCTATGTTGTCGGTATCAACTATGTACATATAAACACCTATACTATATACTTCTACATTTATTATGTTAATTTCTCATGCTTTCCAAAAACACATCCCTATCTCAAAATATACTTCAATGACTTTTGCATCAATATAAATACAAGATGTATCAAGGTCCAAATTATCAATTTAAAATAATATAATGAGTATTTTCATTATTATAGTTTTTACTCAAAAGACCCTAACCATAATCTAGATGATGTGATACAAATAATAACAAAGAGTGCATTAGATACAAATTATATTAGATAAATGATTCATAACTTGTGCATTTCAATAGAATCTATATATATAAATTAATAAAATATTAATTGTACTTTGATATGAAAATGGGAGAAGAGAGAATAAAGAGACTGTTAAAGGGGAAAGATAAATCTTGAATATGAGATATGATTGTTAATTAAAATAATAAACTCTCTATGGTTAGTTAAAGGGGAATAGAAAAGATATATCTCATGATTAAATCTAGGTTAAATATGGTAGTAGACCAAGTCTACTTCCTAAAATAGAATATAAAGAATTAAAACAAATAATCATAATACTATTCCATTTAAGTTTATAGAAGAAACAATCCAACAAATACATCAACTATAACAAAAAATAAATATACAAAAGAATTATAATTGTACAATCTATTAAATAATGGTTTTTAATGCATTTTTTTTTGTTTCATTTGAAACTAGGGTTTTCAAATCTATTTTTTTTTGTTTGATTTGAACTTAGGGTTTCAAAAAACAATTAAGATTAAATTCAAAATGCAAATTTTTAATTTCATTTCAATTTAGGGTTTTGTCAATGCAATTTTTTTTGTTTCCAAGTTCAATTAGGGTTTTCAATAGCAATTTTTTTTGGTTTGATTCAACAATTTAGGTTTCAAATATAATTTTTTTTGTTTCCAAGTTCAATTTATGTTGATTTTTTGCTTTCTATTCAATTTCTTCAAGGGTTCATTGCATTTTTCATCTAATTCTACAAATACTCATTTCTACTTTACAGAGAAATAAAATGCAAAAAATGGCAAATAAATTGAAGAAAAACACACTAACACACATTATTGTATCAAAATTTTAAAAAAAATGATTTCTTTTTTTGGGATGGTAAGATACCCGAGTTCGCTCAACTGTCGCTATCCACCAGACGAATTCGAGATCCCATGCAGTAGAATGAAATGAGTTTAGTTTTTTTTTTAAAAATACCATGTCAAAATGGGGTCCTGATTATTAAAAATGGGATCCCACTTTTTACAAATCAGGATCCCGTTTCTTAATAATTGGGATCCTGTTTTGCATGCGTTAGTTCGGGACCCTATTGCAAAAGAGATCCCATTTTGAATTTAGGCTCGAGATCCCGTTTTTGCAATGCCGATTTGGTTTTTTTGGCTAAGGAAAAAACTTCCACGTTTCGTGGACTCAACTTCATGCTTTCACCCATAGTTATTATTACAAATTTATAAAATATAAAACCAATACGAAAGGAAATAAAAAATAACATTAAATTTAACCTACAAAACCCTTTACTGAAAAATACCTAATGAACAATAGCACTATTAATATTGTATCCATAGTAAGAATATTACAATATTTTAAGGATCAAACTTGTACTATTCAATAAATTTTCAACATGCATAAGCTATAAGTAGCAACATAACCACCAATTTCCTAGAGCAATCATGATAGTAATTATCTAAATTCCTTGAAATATATCTTTCTAACTCCAAACCAAACATTATATTTATAGTCAAAATATAATAATCATTCATTTAAATTGAGTACCACAATACATATACTAAATTATGACAGAGAAAAAACCATCTCTCAAGAATAACATATTTTAAGCAAAAACTTAAGTTGAAGTTAAAGCAAACTTGCAATGTAAGCAATATCAACTCCCAAAAAATAAAGAATTAAAATATTGGATAACTTCAAATATTATGGATAATAATAGCAAGTTGGAAAAGAATGAAATTATGGATAATACTAATAAGGAAAAAGATAAGGCCAAGGACTTGTGGATGGAAGATGAAAAGAGATATATGATTGATTGCCTTAAGAAAACTGTGGAGGATTTGCAACAATTCAAGAGAAATCATGATGAGAAGTTTTCTGAAATGGAGGAAAAGCTTAAGAATGTTAAAGAGTCAATTCAGAAGGTCCTGGAAATGAGCCACAATATCTTGAAGTCCACTGTGAGTACCATGAATATGATGGTTGAGAATCTGGAAAAGGCCTATCAGGTAAGAACTGTTGTGGATGTGGAAGAGGAGAAAGAACAAATCCAGGATGAGGGTGCAGGGCCAAACAAACAAACCAGAGCCAACCTGAAAAGGAAGGTGGAAAAGACCCCTGTTGATATTCAGGAAATGAAGAAAGCATCAATTAAAATGAACAATCTGGAAAAGGAGGTGGCTGATATCCTTAGCAATCTGGCCTAGCGACTGGATTTCTACTGGGTTCTAGCTGGTTTTTGCTTTGCTGCCTCTGAGCTGGTCTTTGTTTTTATCTTTGTAGGCAGCTTCTTATTTATTGTGCTAAACTTTATCATGCTTTATCTTTTCTCTCTATGCTGTTAAAGGGTTTTGGGGTCCCTTCAAAACCTGCTTTTTCCTTAATCAAAAAATTCAATTATTATCTAAATAAATACATCTAAATTAAGTATCCTCAATGTGATTTGTAATATTCACAAGGTTTACAAGGTGTAAAACATAGAGCTAAGATAACACATTGTACACATACTCTATGTACTTCAAATTTACTATTAGAAGAGAACATGTTTCTTTTCATAAGCCTACATATTCTTCTCTAGGGTTCTATATCAATATATTTGTATAATTAGTTACATGCACATGCTCTAAAAATATTGCACAATCCCAAGGTCATTATATATGCAAGTTGGCACTTCTCTATTTAGTGACTCAATGTAATGTGACAACTAGTGTTGGATACTTTTCATGTATTATGGTGTTAGTAACACATGTGCTCACATGTAGATATGTATAAATTACTTTTTATTTGCTCATATAAATTTATCACAAAATTTTATGCTAAAACCAATACAATAATACAAAATGCATAAAGAAAAATCTAATAGAATATAATAGTCATAATGACCTTGTTTATTAAAAAATAATATTAATAATAAAAAATCCATCTATAGTTACAAGCTCACTATCATGGAATATTTTTGTAGAGTGTAACCTAATATGTGTTGTTGACTGGTCTATGTAGAAAGGTGCACAAACCAAATCCAATCTTAGTGCTTTAAATATACATTTTATTTTGTCACATCCTCTAAAACCATACACATTTATATAGTAAATCCTTGAAAGGTGCTAAAAATGGATAAAAATCCTAATGAATTTCTTATGATATCCAACATAACCTAGAAGTGTACACACTTCACATTGTTTCTCTTATATTATTGTTACCAAATTTTCACTTATAGCTCAATCAGGTAGAGCTTATTGATTTTAATTGAAAGAAGAAAAGGTACATTTTAACCTCTCCTAAATTAGTTTCAAGTGCATAAATGAAATAATTCAAAAGATTACATTTACAAATTATTGCATTTATACAAATGCATGTAACATAGGAAAGATTGTGCAAGTCTTTTCTGAACAAAGAAGTAATCTTTATTGAATGTAAAAATGTACATTGTCTCACACAAGCCATGAGACTAACTTTACTTATTCAATGAAAATTAAGAAAAGAAAATAAATGAATAGGTAAACACAAAATAAATGTGCATATAAGGAGAGAGACCAGTCATTGCCTAAATGACCGGTTCGGTGTGCTGTCTCACCTTGCTACTACCCCGAGCTGCTTGTGTCCCTCCTAGCTCCATCTTGCTCCTAGTTCTTGTATTTGGAAATAACAATGATGTTAGAGCAATTCCCTAGGAAATGAAAGGTCTCAAACATTATATGAACAAAAACCTATGCATGTATAAACTAATCTCAATGTGCATTAAATAAGAAATACATACTTTAGGTGTCTAGGAAAACCATCAAGTCATCATACACACCTAAGAAATACATTTTTTTTCTAACATGTTTGCTTCATGTGCAAATACAAGTGAAGTTATGTTTCTAATCTGATCTATCAAATATCAGAACATGAGGTAAATGTGGCTCCCACAAGGGTTGAGGCCAACATGCTATTATTTTGTGTTTTGACATGATAAGCTTGTTAGGCCTTCCATGAAATTGTGATGCAATTAGGGTTAGATTTATCATTCATAGCAGTGAATTAGATGTATTTACTGATATAAGAAATAGATATATGCATAATGGAATCACAGTGTTTTGGAAAAATAAACAATGGTATTCATCAATCATGGAATGATATCATAGATGACAAGCATTGGCTCATTTAAATAGTCAAGAGATCATAAGAACAACATGATCATACATAAGGTTTAGTCATCATAGTGAAGATAATACGAATGAGATGTTTTCTTCTATGTGTAGTGGGATAATTCAACTCCTAATTGGTATGTGACATCTTAGCAAAGGGCAGATTGGAGTATGTGTGTTGATGGAAGATATGTAGCAATGTTTTTACAGAGTTCATGTCTTAGCAACAATATAGTGGTTTTGAGTACCTTGAAGTAAGATAGAGATTGAAAGTTCAAATTGAAAGGAGAACAATACTATATTGATGATAGAAAAGGTGCTAAATCTTGAGAATACAGTCCTCATGACTATGGTTTTGAATAGTGCACAATGAACAGTCTTAACACTATCATAGCTTTGGAAGCCATGGATAATAGTGTAGGAGTAGGTCATCAAATACACCATGAAGCTAAATATGGGATAGTGCATTCATCTCCAAGGTGCATGATAGTGTTATTCACTATTGAGGAAAACATAAGAAAAAGAACACAATAGGGAAAAATTTAGTGGCAAATCTTCACCAATTGGCGATTTCTAGGAATCAGGTAAGTCAAAATTGGTGAATTAACTGTACCCAACAGGGTGTCCAAATCGCTCATATTTTATGAACTATCAGGCCAATGCATGTCCATTCGCCAATGGTTTTTTTTATGAGGCATGTTTAGGCAATAAATTCACCATAACAAACTACGTGTTTCCAATGGACCGATTAATATTTTTGCCTAGAATCCCAGGAGCATGTCATAAAACACTTACATAATTTCCAATACTATTAAAACAACATTATATGAGGACCCATTTCGCCAATTAAAATTTACAAATAGTTGCTTGTGAAGACCCATTTTGCCAATTAAATTTTATAAATAGTTGCTTATGAGGACCTATTTCGCCAATAACATTTAAAAATAATTACATTTGAGGACACATTTCGCCTTGAAAATTACAAAGTATCATTGTATAAGCACGCGGGATTCGCCAAATTTTTAACATACCATTTATAAATCCCACGAAATTTGTCAAATATGGATTGATATAAATACAATTGAAAATGTTATTTATTCTTACACATTTTGTTTGGTTTTGAGGTTCTACTTCTCGATTCATAAGTCAACGAAAGCCGAAAACGTAGACTTAAAGGTGAGTGATCATTTCTTCATACTGTTATTAGTTATTAGTTATAATAATACGATTTATTTATATGTTTTCCATTCTTGATTCAGTCTTAAATATGATTTTGAGTAGGGAATGGGATCTATATTCTCTGTCGGTCTATCCTTCTTAAACAAGAAGACATTTTTTTCCAGCTTTTATTCGAAGTGAGAGATCAATATGTCGTGCAACAAGGGTAAGAATCCTCAAGGTAATGAAGAGATTGGGAGGCCATCAAAACACCCAAAATGTAGAGGTACCATATAGTCTTACTTTGGAAATGGAAAAGCTTCTGATCCATCAGATCAAGGTGGAGCTACATCATCAACTCTTCCACCAAATATTATTGAAGAAGGCATTCATAATACCTCACCTCCACAGGAAGGTCAAGGTGATATTTTCATTGAGTTAAATCAAAATGTATCAAATGAGGATGGAAATATCGCAAAAGATGTTCCAAGGGATACCCTGGTTAGCTAGAATGAGATAATTGACTTGGATGAGGATGATGTTGGTAGCAAGAAAAGAAAAGGCAAATTAAAATTGGGGCGCGAGTGGGAAATGACAAGGAATTTTTAACTTGGTTGGTTGTCAAAGTACCCATTCATTGTACCAGTGGGGGTCGCAAACATAAATGATATTGAAAAGGAAATAGAGGTCAAATGTACGATTTGTAGTTGGAAATTTGGAAGAGACAAGACGTTGCAGCTAAAACTTGACACTATAGAAAAGCATATCGATAAAGTTTACGAAAAAAAAATCATAGACAAAAAGGAACAATCGGTCATACGATGGAAATCAAAGGAAGAATGTCTTCATGTTATGTATGTCACAGATTATGAAGAGCATTACCATAGAATGTCAAAGCTTGATAAATGTCAAGGTACACTTGAGGCTCATTTTGGAAAAGCAATGGCAGCAACAAATCTATCAAAAACTGTTTAGATGAGTGTTGTTTTTCATATTTTGATTTATTATCTTATTTGAGTGTTCCCCACTTTCCCTTCTCACATTGGTTAGTAAACATTGGATAGGAATGGGTGAACTGTCTTGCTGCAGTGGAAAAGGAAGATTTAAAGGAGAAAGTAAAAGAGTCAATTTTCATTGCATTATCTTTAGATGAAGTTACTATGGTAGACAATACTTCTTGGGTTTGTATGCATTTATATACTATAGAACAACATATTCGCCAAACTCATCTTCTTTGTGTTCATAAAATGAATGACAGTTCAACATCGCAAAATCTATTTGAACTAGTCAAGAAATATTTGAATGAAATTGCAGGTATGGATGAGTTGACAATTGACAAAAAGTTGGTGTGTGTAGGAGCTGATGGAACTACAGTGATGCAAGGTCAAAGGAGTGGTGTTTGCACAAAGTTACAAACTACTTGTGCACTATACATGCTTGGCATTCACTGCATGGCCCACAAAATGAATTTAGCATTCAAAATTGTAAGCAAGTTTCCTACAGTATCAAAAGTTGAAAATCTAGTTCGCAAGATCCACACATACTTCTATCGAAGTCCCAATCGTTTCCTTGAATTTTAACATTTTGTTGAGGGAATAACACCAGGAAATAAGCTTCTCAAGGATGTTGATACTAGATGGATCTCCCTGCATGGACCAACACAACAAATTCTTTTAGAATATCAATCCTTGATTGGAGTGATGTACGAGAATCACAACACAGTAGATAAAGCTCCCGACCTCTTACATAGGTTAAGCGATATAGAGACACTCTTGACTTTAGCTAGTCTTCTCCCCATGCTAGATGAGACAAACAATCTTGTGAAGAAATCCCAAGACATAACTATGCATATTTATGAATATGCCAATCTACGTAAACTTACATGCTTGGCCCTCGATCATCTATATCTAGATCTAACACAAGAAGGTGCAAATTATTTCATGTGGCAAAAAATTACTAATTTGAATAATCTTTATAATTATTTACAGTTTAATGCAAGTGGGTACTTATGTATTTGTGTACATGGATATGAGATACCAATGTACCATTGTAAGACAACTAGGTGCTCTAGTAGAGAAGTAGTTGTTAACAAGGAAGATTATAATGACATTGTTAAATATGTTAGTGATAATTTGAAGGAAATTAGAAAATCTCTTTCCTCATAGATTCGTGAAAGATTCCCTCTACATGAAATACTTGAAGCCATGGGTATTGTGTATCCTCAATTTTGGGTAAACCGAGATAAACCAAAATATTTTCATGATCAATTAAAAATCTTGATTGAACAGTTTTCAAAAAAGGTAACATACAATGAGCAGACAATAGAAGGAATTTTAAATGAAAATAAGCATAGACAACAATGTAGGAGTTTTGCAACAGCTATGAGGGACCAATATAAATCCATGGGCAAGAATAAGGCCTTTGAACTGAGATCAATAAAAAAGGTTTGGACAAGCTTAGGTTAGAGTGAAATATTGCATGGTTCGATATCAGAATATTTCAAACTTGCTGATTTATGTCAAACAATGATATTAGGGTCGGTGGAGGATGAGAGATTTTTCAGTACATTGGAGTTTTTGAAATCAAAGTTAAGAAACAAACTGGACAAGAATTTGGAAAATTGCTTGAGGATGAAAGGAACTGCGTATAATATCAAAAAAATTCCTTTTCAAAGGGAACTCACAATCTAGAGGTCCACATGTGAAAGAAGAGGGACCAGGTTGTGCAACAAAGGAACTCCAATTCCAAGCACTGGTACTGGTGGCAGTGGCAATGGCAGTGGCAGTGGCAGTGGGACTGGGATAGATGAAAATGACATTGAAAGTGAAGAGCAAACTCATAATCACACAATGAGTGTTGAATTTGAGACACGGGTCAAAGAAAGTGAAGAGCAGACTTAGAATCAAGACGACTCTTTTACTTTATCTCAAGATGAGCATTAGTTTGAGGACCTTGACTCTATTTGGGAAATGGAAGAGAATTAGCAAGTTTTAGGTATTTTTACTGCACTTCATGAATCAGTTTCCATTGTTCCAAAGTCCAAATTGTAGTTGATGATATTTCATATTGTATTCAATGAACATTGAAATTGTGAATCATTGCACTTCATGATATCTTATTTTATATTGCACTACATGAATCATATTCCAAACTGTAGTTGATGATATTTTATATTGTATTCAAATAAATTGTGAATCGTTTCACTTCATGATATTTTATTTTATATTGCACTTCATGAATCATATGCCAAATTGTAGTTGATGATATTTTATATTGTATTCCATTATCTATTGTGATATTAAAATTTAAACTTGATCTCTTAAAAGGAAATTTATTTTTTCTTTACAAAGAAACTAGCCTCCACCGAGTCCACCCCACTTATCTTCCACATATCAATAATCACAAAAATATACCACACTTTGATTTTATGAACAATGAAAATTGTAAAAATTTATGTGACAAGATCCATATTATAGCCTACATTGCATCCATAAACAAATTTGAAATCCCATAGTGACATAGTGCTTCCCCCATTCCTAATAAAATTCAATACCATTGGCCTGACAATGCTTCATTGGCAGAACCCCCATCATAGCCTCGTTGATGGCCCGATGAAAATAGCTCACAACCTAGTATCGGTGCAACAATACTCTATCAAGTTGACTCCTAAGATGCTCTCTCCGATATACCAATAGAGTCAAGTTATCAACAAAAGTAATCATGAATTATAACTATGAATTATCAAATGCATAAAGTATATTGGGGAACTAAGGTGCATCGAGGAAACATTATCTAGAATCCCACCGATAGAATGAAGGAAAGGTGTCCATCGATGGAGAGGGTGGCTATCGGTGAAAGACTGATGTGACATCCTGGGGCATCGTCGACTTTGAGATATTTGAAATAAATGTTCTTCTACGATGACAAGACTGAAATACGGTCCACAGATGGTGCATTTATGAACCAAAATTGAAGTGAATTATATCACAAGTTGATTGCATAGTTGTTACAAAATCCTAGAAGATTTCGCTAAGGGAAAAAGCAGAAAGGAAAAACTTGGAGTTCTGACGCAACAAAGTTTGGTGGAGGCAATTCGGTGAGACTCATGTAAGTACTTCAAACCCAGCTGAGAAGCTATTTTCATCAAAAGCTTAAGATTTAAATAATGGAAGAGAGTACAGACAAACCCAAAGCTAAAAAACATAAAACTAAAAAGACTAAGACTTTGGATCATCTGGACATTAAAAATCCTAAGAGAATCCTAAATGAAGACCTGATAGATCAATACCCTGGGTCAAGGCCGAGACCCAAGAGGAGTGCTCAAATGCATCCTTCAATGGATTGACTATGGGACAAACATAAGGGCTTAGGATATATTTGGACACCGCAACGAGGGTATGACCTCTTCATGTACCATTACAGAAAATAATTTAGGTTTCAACTAGTCTGCAATCCATGGAGGTTGAACCTGGGAAGCATTGTGGTGCCCAATGTTTTTGTGAATGCAGAGCTAATTAAAGCTCTTTCTATTAGATATGATCATAAGAAAAGAACTATTCAGTCACATGGCGGGGGTGACATGCTTGTTATTTCTAGGGATCTCATTTCTAATGTATTTCAGTTAGAGTGTTCACTGAATTTATCATTCATGGTCAAAGACCTCTTGAAAGAGTATCACCACATGGATACTAGCTATAAGAGATGGAAATTACCTTTGCATAGGCCCAAGGATGAAGGAGGCCAACTCAGGAGGTTGTCTAGCAGTGAAAACCCTTCTCTCCATGAAGATTTGTTCGAAGAGTATTTTTGATACACCTATTATTTAATTGGTCAGGTTTTGGGAGAGAGGTTCTGCCACACATGTTGATTACCCCAATGGTCTTAGCTACAGACATACAAAACAAGGATGCCAGGCCATTTGATTATGCTAGCTACTTGGCCAATGCCCTACATCAAGGGCTTGAAAATATTAAAAATAATAGTGATAATATTAATTTTGAACACTATTCTTTGCTTATGCATTTGATTTTGTACAAGGGACAAGTCTGAGGGGTCTGGAGTGAAGAATTAAGAAAAAAAGATACAGATGAAAATTGAGATTTCAAACTTGTACAAATGTGGACTTCATTGTGGGACAACCGATTTGGTAGGTCTCATTACCTTTATTTTGAAGATTTTTTTGTAAAGCTATTGATGAAGTTGCTGGGATATCCATGCAATTATTACCTATCCCCAAAAGTACAAATATTTCTAAGACAAAAGGAAAATGACCCAAGAAATAAAGTGAATCATAACTAGGGAGACTGGTATGCTTTCCTTGATTTTATAGTGATAAGGGTTTATGGGTTCAAAGGAGCTCTACAATTGATGCCACAAGAGGAGTTCTTGACCGAATTGCTTATTTAGAAATTATGAGGCAATTGGAAAAATCTAATGCCAAACACCTCAAAGGACATAGCAAACAATCAATTATGCCCAACACCTTATGTTTTGGAGATTTTACAGTGGTTGCCAATGAAGGATATGGGGAAATTTATGGTAAATTAGCATAGTACAACCAACCTCTAGGTGATGTAAGGAAACAATTTGATGTAGAAGGGTTTATTCACAAGGCAAGATTATCGTAGGGGCTATCAGGGTATGAACATTTGTTCTCAGTCGAAGATGTGATAAGAAACCATGATGAGGCTTCCACCAAGGAAAGAATGGCCGCCTATAACAAGATTATGCTTGCAGAGGAATGGAAGAGAAAAATGTCCCATCTTATTCAAAGGAATTTGGTGAGATATATGATCCTTTAACAAGAATTGAGCAACTCATCGCTCATGTCAATGAACTGGTAAAGGATGTTTCCCCAGTTGTTTTTGATGCGCCTCATGCAACCTATTCAAGAGTACAAGATGAAGACATAGAGCCCTTGGATTACATACCTTAACAACCTACTCCTAAGGTATGTTTTTCTATAGATACTGATATAAGTGAAGAAGAGGGTGACCAGGTCAAACAAATAAGTGTTCCTATGATTGCACAATATGAGCCCCCTCAAGAGAAGAATATTGTAAGAATTAAGGCATCAAATGAACTATTTGATGATGTGAGGGTTAGGGTTGGACAAGAGTTTATTTCTGATTGTGATTTTGTTAAATCTTCTGAATTTAAATAATTTTTTTATGAATATAAAGGCAGAAAAATGAGACAAAAGTTATAGGATATCACTCCTGAATAGGAGGCAACCACTCTGGAGGAATTGAAAAGGGAGGTAGATAAGGAAATGGAGTCCATCAATCCTGAAAGAGGAAGGGAATTACTTCAAGAAGTTGGAGTGTTTCTCCTACTAGGGTGGGATATTATCTCTTCAATTGTATTTGATAGCTTCAGAAAAAGAGGGGATAAGACAATGAACTTAAGAAAAGAAGCAAGTGACAAAATGTATTCAGGATCTAGGTACAACCCAGATGAATCCACCTTGCTTATTTGGTCACTGTATCCCCATGATAAAAGCCCTGCTATAATCAGTAATCCAAACCAAGTGTTTGGACATCTCTTGGTTCAATGTGTAGGGGATACCAACCCTATGGAGATGACAAAATTGAACATAAATGTGGTAAAATTTACCAAAGCACAAATCGAAAAACTGATTAAGGAAAATGACAAACTAAAGAAGGAGCTAGAAAATCAGAGAGAAAGAACATCTTCTTCCTCCACATCATATTTGTACTCCCCATGGCTTGAAAATGATAAGAGAGTGCTTGATACATTGGTTGATGTAGCCTATTGAAAGAATTACCATATGAAATACCAGGGGAAATGAAAAGAATTGGAGAAAGAAGTGAAAACCATCAAATATAACAGTGTATCTGAAATGATAAAAGAAAGATTCAACAAAATGATGAAGTGTATTGATGAATATTGGAAACTATTCAAACAAACACACATTTCATTGGTGGAGAATGAACGATTGTAGTGTAGAATTATGAAGAAAAAAAAGGAGCTCCTAGATAAAAATATCATGAAAGGACAAATATTGTTGACATATAAAAAGTTGGTAGAATCACATAATGGATATCATAATAGGCTTAGGGAATATTTCAACTACTTTGATTCAGTCCCGACACTTCATAATGGCATTGAAAATCCACGAGAATATGATGATTGGAATGAAGAGCTTGCTAGGATTCTAACTGCTGTTTTGCAAGAAATAAATGACGAGGATATGGTTTTACAAAACACTCATAAGCATATAAAAAAAAAAATGTCTATGGAATATTATATGAAAGAGGCGATCTCTAATGTGGACACCTATGCTGAACAGGAGTACATCCATCACCTCTCTGCAATCAATCTTTTTATTAGCTAAACTATAGATGTGTCAGATGCAATGGGACAACCATAAGAGTAAGAACATCAGCCAATAGCATCATGAGCGCCCTATCATGGAGTAGAAGCTTTGAACAGATCTTAGGTGGTCAGAAGCTTCTACTTGGAGATTAACGGATCGGTGCATTCACCCGCGACATTGTTTTATTTAAGTTATGTTTAGTTGTCAAACGCCATGAATTTTGGTAACGGGTTTGTAGCTTGTCACCTCTCATATATAAAAGAGATCAAGACCCGAATAGGAGATCATCACATCATTTTTAAATAGACTTTAGAGTAGAAAAATAGTAAGAAGATAGATAATAGATTGCACCAGTTCGCCCATCCATCTCATATCATAAAATATTGTTATAATGCATATCATTTGAAGATCAATACAATGGAGAAGGTTACACATAATTACTGATTTTATTTCAAGTGTTCAACTGCATTGTGGATCCATATGCTTATATGTTATTAACTTATTTGGCTGTCCCCAAATTGGTTGTTTATGTTATTCAAATTGAGTGTGTGGAAGTACATTTAATTTGTTAGTACATTGAATTTGAATTCTTTAGGAATAGGGGTTATGACCATGGGGTTTTAGATTTATTTATGGATATGATCAAGTAGTAATGTGGGCCACAAAATGGATCTGGTCACACAAATCTCTATAATTTGTGCTAATCATAAAATCAAATGTAGTGTATTTTTGCAATATGTGGGATGTGGGTGAGCTGTAAGTTGGTGGATACTGATTAGGATTTTCAGTCCCAACATAACAGAAGCTAATAGTTCAACATCCATAACTTAGAAGCTCTACCAAGAAGTAAATATAATGAGCTAATAGTTCAACATCCATAACTTGGAAGCTCTACCAAGAAGTAAATATAATGAGCTAACAGTTCATCACCTTATAGTTCATATTTTAATTGTGTTAAAAGTAAAACTTGAACATGTACTCAATGATTCATCACTCAACTCAATGCTTAATAAAATTTTAACAATAGTATTAGTAGCATATACAACAATGAACATCAACAATCATTTAATCATTAATGTGTATCTTGTATTTGAAACCACAAACTTTTTCTTCAAATGATAAAATAAATAATACAGATAATTGAACATCATCACATTACTGAAGTTTGAATTTGAGCTTTTTTATTGATTTTCACATGAAGGATACATATAGGCATTGGAAATGCAAAATATTGCCAATGCCCAAAGACAACTATGCACAGAGCTAAGTTGGAACTTGGAAACTCATATTATCAAAGATTAAAAATTAAAAATCAAGTCACTGTATCACCTTTTCTAGCAACTTCCACTCTTCAGGTGGTGTAATTGCCATTTGTTCTAATTGATGTTGTTTGACTTGAAGTTTTGTTAACATTTCATGATTGTAATTGGAAGTGGAACCTGTCTTGAATTCTTCAGTCAATTTTTCATTCAAGGTTATCAGTGTTCTAATGGAATCCAAATAGTTCACCACATCTGGGTTATGAGGAAACTGGTCCAAATCAATCTTCCTTGCACTCTCCATCTTCTTTCTGAAATCATCCTTTCCAATGAATCAGTCATTTGTGTCAAAAGCCTCTAGAAAACCAAGCTCTGTGAAGTTCCTTACCTATTCATCCACCACCTTCATATTGTCTGCCAAATGCAAATATTACTTTGTTCTACACATTCTCAAACACTTTTCAATGATAGATGACAACTTCATTGAGGTAGAAATCTGATTAGTAATCCATTTTGATTTCAAATCATTATCACTGGCTTTGTAGACTGTTTGTAGAACTTAATTTGCAGATTTCTCTAATTCCAGCATATTTTTGTTGTCCACTAAATATTTGCTGAGCTTCTTATAATGCTGTCTGATAGAATCAATCAATTGAAACATGTCACACAAATGATCAAACCTTTGCATTATTTCATCCTAGATCTTTTATTTCATATGCCTCATTCTATCTCTACAAAATGCAGATAACTTATTTTGACAAGAGTTAATTTCTCCTTTTGCTTCTGTCAGCTTTGTCTCCAATCTTTCATTTGTTTTTCTTTGTTTCTCCAATTTTTGTTCCCATTGTGCATTTCCATTCACAATGCTTAGTCTTAATTTTTTTGAAGTGGATTTTTCCTCATCATATTTCTTGTTGCTCTCATCTAGCCTTCGCTTTAGGTGATTCACTTCTCTCTCATTTGGTTTATCCTCTTTGCTTGTTGATGTAGAGGCAGATTTTTTAATTCTTTTTTCTAATTCATTGCTCTTCTTATCTGGTGCTTTCCTCTTTGCTTTCTCATTTTCTAGGTCTGCCTGTAACTTTTCTAGTTGGGTTTGCAACATTTTCTTCTCTTTATCTTGCTTTAGAAATTATGTGCACACCAATTCATTGTTCTTCTTTGATACATTAATTTTGTCAGTATTTTTTAGGCCAGAAAAATCCAATTGAAAATTGATCACCTAGTATTTAGATTGATCCATCTGATTTGTTGGTTTCTTTTGAACTGTAGGAACACCAATTGTGTACTCCATGATTTCTTTATTTGTGTCAAATGTGGGTAATACCATGGTTGTTGCAGGCTCTGAAGTTACAACAAACACACTCTCCATCAGTTTCTTCTTTTCTTTTTTATACAAGTTTGATTTCTTTTTAAACTCTTCAATGAAATCATAACCTAGGGACGCAAGAACAATGTAATGCTTGAATGGCGATGGAATAGGAGTACTTGGAGTTGCTAATGATGTCACAACCACACTAATTGGTAGTGGGGGAGTGCCTAGAAATAACTCCTTTGTGGTGGATCCACTGATAGTGTGACTTGGACAAGTGTCAAAATCCTTTGCCTCTTTTGTTTGCCTTGATCACCTGGTGTTTCTGTGGTATCTTGTATTGTTTTCCTCTTGTGTGTAATTTGTTGTTTTAGCACATGTTGACCACTACTAGTACTACTACCCATACCATCACCACCAATGGCAGTGCCACTTGCACTAAGTTCTCCACCATGGGCATGTCCTAGTTATGATTGTATCTGACCATGAGGATGAGGATTTGAAGCTCTAACAAATTGACTTGTATTCCCTTGGTCTATATTTTCACCTCCAAGCCCAAGGCCATATTTATCAATTGGTTTTCTATGCTCAACATCTGTTACTGTCCAAGGGCCTTGTCTTTGGGACCCCAAAGGACCACCTTCATAACCCATTTTTTCAACTATGGTTGCTCCTGAAGTATATGCTTCTTTTGTGGCCTCACTTAAACCAGGTTTGTAATTGACATGGCTTTGTTCTGCTTCTTCCCTATCATCATTAGATTCATCATCACTTTCTTTGTTTCCATGTTCATTAGGATGCTCTATATTCCACAATTTTCTAAACTCTTTATTTTCTTCGTTATCTCCATACTCTGCAAGAGCTCTTGGTTCACCTAGCTCCTTCCTCATAGACCAAAAGGCAGTAATTTTTTATCATGACCAATTTTTATCTGTAACTTCCTTCTCTAGAGAACCTAGATTTTTTACTCTACTAGATGGTTTATCACTTTTTTCAGAATTTTTTTTGTATGTCCGAATTGTCTTTCGGTGCAATACCATAATTTCTGCTGACAATTATTCAAAATAAATACCATTCTCAACAACACTTTTCTCCATTTATATTTTGACCTCATCCCAAGAATCCTTGTTTCTCAAGTTTTCAAGCAAGGGTTTAATTTGATGTTGAATTCTACTTGCAACATTCCTATTGGCCACAATCATTGATTTAATGATGTCACATGGATCATACTGCTAGTGACAGATAGCATCAAAATCAAAAAAATTCAAAAGATTATGTGCCACACTAAATGCTTTTCTCTCGAATGTGAAACTTCCACATGAAAAAGGTAAAGAAGGAAATAAGGTCTTCTTTTGTTGACTGAGAAAGTGTAATTCATCAACACTCTGCATCTGCCTTACATATTCCAATGCAAAAAACCTTTCTGTCACGTGTATTGGAAGTTTGTATGGTTGTACTCTTGATCCATAAAATATTAGCATAGTATATTCTTCCATTAAGTACCAATCAACCAATTGTATTTCTTTTCCTAGTTGAATGCAGTTTCTACATGACATAGGCAATCTAGGCATTGGAGTATTTGTAATTGCTTGATGCAATGGAGCCAAAAATTAGTCTACAAAATGACTTTAGTTCCTTCGAGAATCATCCATCCTTATCTTAGTGTTTCATTCATATACTGGAGCCATTTTATTTTCCTCAGTATTACTATAGGGCTGAATCTGAAGCTTGTTGGTTTGAAACATTCCTCTAAATTTGAATAGAAAAAGATAGCACAAGTAGGTTATGAACCTAAATTTCTTGGTGGAACTTGCTTTAATCATTAAAAATTATTTATTCATGGATTCTACAATGTGCTGAATAAAATTATATTTGACATGTTGAACACTATAATGGACATTAAATACCATTTCAAGGAGACTTGCACCCATTTCGAAATTGCTATCCAGACCGAGGCAAAATGATAGCATGGAAATAGTATCTTGAACCCATGGTTTAAAAATATCCAAATCATAATGAGGCTTATGATCACCTTTCAATTTGTTTCTATCTTGAATTATTTTATTTAAGTAAGCATTTTTCTCCCTTTCTTCCACTGCTTCATAATCACTAGCAAGCTTTTCTAGGTCAATGTGGATGTTTCCAAATTCTTTGGTTGTAAACCCCAACACTTTTCCAATTTCTTCTGCATTAATGGATAACAATTTCTCTTCTGTTATCATCATTATTTTGGGCACAGACCATGATAAATTCTGGGTAAGGGAAAACCTCATGTGACATCATGCGCCCTAATCCAGTTACCCATGGTGCACTGATACTATTAACTTGCATTTTCTTTGCAGCCTTATTCTGAGATGAAAATATGAGTTCTGAGGTACACCTACCATATATTTCAGGATCAAAAATATCATGGTATCCATTAGTGAAACCTGGGGTTTTAAGCAATTCTTCATAATGTATTTTTGTATCGAACATTGCTCTAGTGGTACTGGTGGTAGACATGCTTATACAATGTGAAGTTGTGAAATTTGAATTCCCTAATACCTATTAGTCCTCCTTAATTTTTATTAATTCTTAAGTCTCTAAACCCAAACTTCAAAGTTTAACAAAATAAGATTTTAAGAAATGTCAAATGATGAAACGTAGCCGCAAAATTTCTTTCACTTACCCAGATTCTAAGTCCTGACTCTTGAAAAGATTAATGCTGATAGTCCTGGAAACTGGAATGACTTTGTTGGAAGTGGAACTGTGGAATCCAAAATAGGGTGGTGCACTACAATGAGCAATCTGAAGAGTGAAGACTGAAATCTCCCCATGTGCTGACCCTCTCACTTAAAAAAAAATCACTTGACACTTAGTAGTACAAAGTGCTTTAAATGCTTTTTTTCTCGAAATTGGAACATTAAATTGAATGGAATGTCTTAGGTCTACAAGTAACAAATTCTTAACCATTTATCCTTCTAAATCTAACGGTTATAGGGTGATTTTGGAGGTTTAAGTTTGCAAGCCTATCACTCTATGCATTTCATTCCAAAATGCAACTACAACCATACATCAAATGTTCATCCAACGATTGAAACTTGAGTAATTTATGATATTAACTTAAAACAATAAACATGAAACATGTGTTTGAAACTTGTTTTAAACTTTAGTGCGGTAGGATTGACATCAAGACCAAGG
This sequence comes from Sequoiadendron giganteum, assembly GCA_007115665.2. Taxonomy (NCBI): domain Eukaryota; kingdom Viridiplantae; phylum Streptophyta; class Pinopsida; order Cupressales; family Cupressaceae; genus Sequoiadendron; species Sequoiadendron giganteum. Next base: position 380,398,208 of record CM021102.1, read on the forward strand.
GGCCAGTAATTTAAAGTTGCAAAGGACTTTAAAAAATCTCCACGTGTGCTGACCCTCTCACTTAAAAAAAATCACTTGACAATTGACACTTAGCAATACAAAGTGCTTTAAATGCTTTTTTTCTCGAAATTGGAACATTAAAGTGAATGAAACGTCTTATGTCTTCAAGTTGCAAATTCTTTGTTCGTAAAGGTTTTAAATTAATTATGTTAATAAATTTACCTTTATTCCTCTCTTAATATTTCACTTTAGTTTGCATATTGTGACATTTAATAATTATATTAATTATTAAATGTCTACCTATTAGGGTTAATTTTAGGGTTGCACAATCTCCTTTTATAGGGATTGATCATTGTATTTTATTTCCTCTCTCTGATTAATATAGTTTTTAGCTTTCAGAGCACCCTTTCTTTTTTGTCTCCATCTCTTCTTTTTGTGACAGGTTATTTGCATGCAGGTGATCTTCGGGGTTTGTGAAGCTGGATTTCACAACTTCTATATGGTATCAGAGCTCCAGACCTACTGCTTCCTATTCAGCTTCTAAAGGATTTTTGGAGCTTCAAGGGTTTGAGGCTTGTCTCTTTTGATCCAGGGCATACCTGTTAGATCAGAGCCTTTTGAGTCCAAACAGACCTTGCCATTAAGTCTGCAGTGGTCCAAAACCCCAAAAATGACTGTTCATTCATCCATTTTGGACAAATTTGATCAGAGAGGCAAAATGTTTTTGCCAGAGAGGTCGTACGGCCTCCCTAGTGCGAATTTCGAGGCAAAATTTTTCAAAAAAAAAAAAAACCCAAAAAACAAGTTTTTTTGAAAAAAATGGCGCTTTGCCCGTTCAAAAGGGCTGCTCCACCACTTGGCCACCTGACGGCCTCCATCACGTCACCGCCGTTGACCGCTTCAGCTGACTGCGACCGAGTGGCCACCAAACCGTTGTCGGTGCGCTGCCCGTGCCACCAACCTGCCGCCCGAGCGCCACTCCCTTAGCCCCCTGGTCACTCACTGGACCAAGGGCTTACATGTTTTAGCCGCTGAGGGCTCTTCAGGACTTCTTCGGAAATTTTGAGTTGTTTTCACGGAATCAAGCATATTTTTTGCATACGATCTCCATTTTTTGAAAACGAGGTATCGTCGGAAAGCGGATTCGATGCTCTAGCTAGTGGTGTGTGTATGATTTTCTAAGTTTGCAATTTTGATTCATTTTGCATCAGTCAAAGCTAGAACTTATTTTTTGCACTCTGGGGGGCATAACTTTTGCGTCTAGACTCCATTTTGCACAAACAAATAGGCATTGGAAAGGTGTTTCAATGGTCTTTCCAGATCCATAGTCTATTTAATCAAAAAATTTACCAAGTATATTTTATTCAGCTTTGTGTGTTTTTACACTTTGCATAATTACTTGGACATTGTGGCACCTACATTGGATCTGTTTGCATTGGATGGGTTATGTTGATATGATTTATAGTTGTTGAGAGTTTCAGTATCTGATTTTTTTATTTTGAGTGAGTATCATGGGTTTTTCTACTCACCCTTTAGTTGTAACTCTGGAATGAGGTAATTATGAGTCATGGGCAAAGGGAATACTTACACATTGTAGGTGGCTTAATATTTTGCCTTATTTGTATGATCTCATACCTGAACCAACCACTTCAAAGGGAAAATTAGCTTGGGATATCATTAGAGATCACATAGTAGGACTTATCTTGTCTAGTGTTGATAATGACAGTGTGTGGGCTATATCAGACATTTTCTGTCCCCACCCACTTTGGAAATGTCTTTGGGAGATCTATGGAGACCCCAATATCTCTCCATTCCTAGAGGATCCTGCTTCAGATTGTCTCTTAAACCCATTGCTTGGAGAGAGAATGCACCCTTTGATCATGATACTTTAGAGGAGCTTGAGTATTTAGACACCCTTACATGTTCTGATGGATTAGAGGCTTGTCTCATAGTTCCTGCTCTTCAGATTAAGACTTCATCAACATCTCCTATTGTTCCTGATTCAGTGCAATAGGGCATTATACATCTTCTAGACATAGCTACTTTGGACTCTTATGTTGTAGACATATATTTCTTGTTTGTGGAGTCGTATATTGCAGATTTGGAGGATTATTTTGAGGACATTCATCTCCTCTACCTTGACAGTTAGGTTATCACTGTACGCCCACCATTATCAGTGCATTCAGAGGTTGCATTTCAAGATTCTCCACATCAGTTTAGATTTGACATCATTTGTTTTAGTTCAGATAGAGAGATTCTCCAACATCCGATCACGGCACACATCTTGAGACAGATTGATTCATCACTCTTCACGGGGTTTCTTCAACATCGTCCTTTGGATCCGTTTCTTCCCAAGGGGAGGAATATTATCTGCCGCTTCAGGATCTCCTTTTGGATTCTACATCAGGCATCTACCATTATGACATGAGTTTCTACATTGTGGGGGGGCCTTCTTGTCTCTTTCTATCTCTCCTATGGAGACCATTGTATACGTACTTATATGATAGAAGCTGTCTATGGGGGGTATCATGTAATCCACCTCCTATCCTTCTTTCATTAGTGCATTGCATTTCTTTCTTTGCATTCTATTTTGGGGAGGAGTTTTGTTCCCACTCGGTTTCCTCCTTTAGTTTGGATTGCATTTGTAAATGGGTACCTGATCAGGCCTAGTTGTTGGGACACATGTTTAATTTCATGCATTGTAGTTACTTTTTCTTTCTTGCACATTTTTGTAGCTGCACTTTTGCTCATCTTAAGGGGGGGTGTTAGAGTAAAGGTTTTAACTTAATTATGTTAATTAAGTTACCTTTATTCCTCTCTTAAGATTTCACTTTAGTTTGCATATTGTGACATTTAATAATTATATTAATTATTAAATGTCTACCTATTAGGGTTACTTTTAGGGTTGCACAATCTCCTTTTATAAGGATTGATCATTTTATTTTATTTCCTCTCTAATTAATACATTTTTCAGCTTTCAGAGCACCCTTGCTTTTTTGTCTCCATCTCTTCTTTCTGTGAGAGGTTATTTGCATGCAGGTGATCTTCGGGCTCTATGAAGTTGGATTTCACAACTTCTATATCCTTAACCGTTGATATTTCTAAATCTAACAGTTATAGGGTGATCCCAGAGGTTTAAGTTCACAAGCCTATCACTATGTGCATTTCATTACGAAATGCAACTACAACCATACATCAAATGTTCATCCAACGGTTGAAACTTGAGTAATTTATGATATTAACTTAAAACAATAAACATGACACATGTGTTTTACTGTTGTTTTAAAATTTTGTGCGTTAGGATTGACATCAAGGCCAAGGGGCCAGTAACTTAACATTGCAAAGGACTTAAAAAAATCTCCCCGTGTGCTGACCCTCTCACTTAAAAAAAAATCACTTGATAGTTGACAATTGACACTTAACGATACAAAGTGCTTTAAATTCTTTTTTTCTTGAAATTGGAACATTAAAGTGAATGAAATGTATTAGGTCTAAAAGTTGCAAATTCTTAACTATTGTTCTCTCTAAATCTAACGGTTATAGGGTGATTCTGGAGGTTTAAGTTCACAAGCCTATCGCTCTATGCATTTCATTATGAAATGCAACTACAACCATACATCAAATGTTCATCCAACGGTTGAAACTTGAGTAATTTATGATATTAACTTAAAACAATAAACATGACACATGTGTTTTAAAGTTGTTTTAAAATTTTTTGCACTAGGATTGACATCAAGGCCAAGGGGCTGGTAACTTAACGTTGTAAAGGACTTAAAAAAATGAATAATGATATTGGGAACCGGGGGAAAAGGTCAACGACATATTAGAAATCAATAACGACAACTTTAAGTGTTTATAATTTTTTTTATCAGTTTGATGGCAACTTTCTTTTTTCATGTGTATTGCTTTATGTTTTACTAAATTAAATCTGCATGCATTTACTTCTTAGATAGATATACCAAAAAAATATACCACACTTTGATTTTATGATCAATGCAAATTATAGAAATTTGTGTGACAAGATCCATATTATAGCCTAGATTTCATCATAAAATAGATATAAAATCCCTTATTTGTACTCCTTCCCCCATTCCTAACAAAATTCAATACCATCGACATCGGCCTAACAATGCTTTATTGACGGAACCACTGTCAAGCCCCACCAATGGCTTGAAGAAAATAGCTCACAACCTAGTATCAGTGTAACAATACTCTATCAGGCTGACTCATAAGGTGCTCTCCCTAATATACCAATAGAGTCAGCAAAAGTAAGCACATCGCTGTAACACATAAACATCGGTGGAACGAATGATTGTACTCCCCCGATGGCTTGATATAACCATGAATTATCAAGTGCATATTGCATAAAGTATATTAATTAATTTATTAAAGGAAAAAAAATGATTTGAATAATTAATAGACACTAAAGTTCTGAACTCAAAAAATAACTCTTTATTGTAAGCGTAAATGAATAACGAAGAATAACACAACACAACCATTTATTTTATTGCAGCTGAATTTCAATGTAACATTATTACATATCTTTTTAAAGATGAGTAGTTGTAGAGTAGGCAAGCTCCTATTTTGTATAAATAACATATGTCAGCGTGTCACTTTACATAGACACAATTCAATAATTTATTCCAAGCTGTTGCTCGTGACAATGGATTACAAAGTGATTCCAATTTCCAAGCTTCTTCTGGTGACAAATTAATACAAATGTAACTCTAAAAATAAATGCATGATTCCAAGCTTCTGCTCATGACAACGTAATACAAATGTGGCATTGAAAATAAATGCAAGGGATTTGCCAATCGAGAAATGCGGTTCCAATCATTTTGGGGAAATGGGAGCTGTGAAGATATACAATGTACTTATCCCCTTTGAGAACCAAAGTCATGTAGAAGATGTAATACAAATGTCTCTTTGAAAATAAATGCATGGGGCTTGCTAGGCAAACCATGCTGGGGAATAGGGAGCTGTGAAGATACAAGAGGAGTAGAAAATCTGCTCCCATCTTTTGCACACAACTTCCATGCACTGGTATAGCACTTACCTCCATCAGAGCTCCTCATCCTAGTTCAAAACCTATCTACGAAGTCATGTTAACCAAATCAACTTCTTCCAATTCCACCCATTTTGAACTTGAAGGAAATTCGTCTTTTATTGATTACTTTGTAACTACATAACTGTAGGTAGGAGAATTTATAGTATCCCCAATAATATCGCATCATCTTCTTCGTGAATCCTTATTAACCCTAGAAAATGAAAATGCTTATGACACTATCCACTATTCACTATCCCTATTCACTATCCCCATTTATGGGCCACCAGTGTTGCTACCAACCTGGGTGTAATGATAATCATGATTCGTGTATAATTAAAATGTTTAATTTGATTGACATCTGGCTACATGCAAACTGTACCTCAAGTTGACAAGCTATCAAAATCACCATTGCCACTCAAATGATATGAAATCATTACAAATATTGTTTCATTAAAGCTATGAGTTATCGAAGAAATTGCTACATATGTTCATATCACATATGGTATTAATCGCCGCCACTGCTAGGACTAGCAATACGACAACCACACTTTCTTCAAAAATATTGAGAATTTCAATTAAATGAAATGTACAACGTCGAGGCATTAAAAAGATAGAATGAGTGATGAGCGATGAGCCTTGATATCACCACATGTACGCATCTAACGGTTCTAGTGTTATTTCAGAGGTTTCAATTCGCAAGTCTAGTGCTTTAGAGATTGACTTTCAGAATGTAACTCTTTTTGCTTATTGGTGTACAGATTTGTCACTTTAACCATGAAAGTAGATGCAAGATATTTTTAAAAAAATGACACAAAGTTTGTTTGTCTCACAATCAGTGATCACATGTGAAAAATAAGTAAAGAAAAGTGATAGTTTCTCTTTTAACAAATGAATTAATCCAAACACAAAGTCTCAAAGATGAAAATATACGCATTCTGACCTAACAGATAAACATTGAAGAATAATCATGAAGAAACATAGTTCATTCATAATTAAAAGGAAGCATTAATAAATACACAGATTTAGAAATACATTCTTTTATCTCTCTAATGCCAAAAATGTGGATTCATAGACCCGTCACCCCACACCTTGTACAATCAAAAAGCACTCAAAAGCTGAAACTACCCCCCGTTATCATTATGTGTCACAAAAAGATTCATGCATGCTGTTAAAACACTAGAGGTGTCTGGACTCTGTACAGTTCTAACTACATTTCCATAGCTAAATTGTGAAATTCAGTTCTTCTTCTTCTAAAATGAAAATCACCCTATTGTACTCGGTATTGCTGGTTTTCTCTTTCCCTCACCACTGAACACAACTAGGAAATGATGTTGAGTTGCTCTTCTTCATGCCAATTCAAATATGGTTGCATGACGGGCACAGGTTCATCTTCCCATTCCTTGATATCACCTGGATGTACCATTTTGAGGAAACTATGAGTCTAGAGTTGAAAATGCTACCACCTTTCCTTGTATGTAGGCTCACTTAACTTCACCGGCAGGAAGTGACCATTTATTTGCCAAGAAAAAAGTGCCAATCTGCTACTAAAGATTACATTAAACTTGAAGTTGGCATTTGAAAGCATTTGAGAAGACATCCCTTAATGGCACTGTACAATTCATTAAATGAGCTGACACTTCGAAAGTTGTGCATCCCATCGAGGTCGCCCCATCGCTGAGAAACATAAATCTATAACCATTTATACGGTAATAAAATCTCAACCTTTGATTTCCATAAATCTAACGGTTCTAGTGTTATTCCTGAGGTTTTAATTCACAAGTCTAGTGCTTTAGAGATTTGCTTCCGGAATGCAACTATAGTCATTCACCAAACATTCATCGAACGGTCCCTATGATTTTTTCTTGGAATATCCGCTTATTTCGCCACTAAATTTTTTTATTAGTTTGAGATTCTGTTTAATTCGCTAATGAAAAAATATTTTTTTCTTTGAAAAAAGGTTTTATTCGCCAACAATTTTTCTTTTCTCTTTTGAAAACAAGATTAATTCGCCAATGGAAAAAAAATTATGGTTTGAAAAACGGTTTTAATCGCAAATGAAAAATATTTTATTCGTTTAAAAAAATTTGCAATTCACCATGATTTTCCATAGGCTTGTAGGGATTATAAAAGATTCGCCAATTGGGATTATTTTTTTTCTCAAAAAATGAAAAAATTTGCCAATAAAATTAATATTTTTATTAGGAAGTATACAATATTCACTAGGATTTTACACCTTTGTTGAGGGGGGGGTTTCTTAAAGTTTTCCCTGGAACACAGTTACATGAATTCACAAGAAGCTAGAGGAAAAGATGGAACCCATCAAGCTAAGAAAATCCTGGGTTGTGATCTAATGTATAATAAATCAAAAGTTCCCCAACTATTGACAAGAACAGAGTAAACCCTTGAAGGGTTTTTAGCAAAATTGTGAGGGCTAAGCCATATATGTCTTTGGAGAATGCAATGAAGACATAGAAATGAAAGAAAAACTTCAGATATGATTGAGAGAAGCTACAGGAGAATCAAAAGTTGAAAGCTATCGAAAGAAGCACTTTCCATTGCCAAGATAAATGTTCGAACCAGATTAGTGAAGGTCGAGAAAAATAAAAGCCATGACAAGCTAATCTATAGAAGGACTGAACCAGTTGATGCATTGAAGTACACAAGATACCAGAGGAAAATTTTAGAAGGAGGATGCATACCCACGACCTGGGGTTTCTCAATTTTTGCAAATAAAAATATTTCTCAACAACAGAGGAAAGTAGAAAAACCAAGAAAATGTTAAATATAGAGCTGGTGTCGTGTATCCAAACCCTCGGTTATTCACAAAAAGTGCTAACAGAGTAAAGAGTTTCTCTTTACATTTTCTTTTTGTAGATTACATTCTTCAAGAAAAATCTAGAAGGGCATAACCAAAAATCATGAGAATATGGCTATCAAAAGACAAGAAAACAACATAAGGAATGTTGAAAATATGAAAGATATAAGTGAAAATCATGAAGCCAATCCATGACTGGAGTGAGGAATAGAGAAACGCATGGCTACAACCATTAACATATAAAAGAGCTTGAATTGAATCTACAAAGAGTGTAATACCCCCCCGTTTTGCTCTATTGTGCAAACTATGTTGTTCCTCCTTTATGCTTTAGTTTTGTGTTGTACTTTGACTATGTACTTGGTTACAGTTGATCACTGTTTTATCATGATGTATCTTGATGTGATGATACTATATTTTGATGTGATTATTATGGCATGTTTGGAATTAGCATAAGTGCATATTTAAATTTATGATGTTTCATGCTTTCAATTATGCTGCTATGTTAGATGCATCAGTTAGAACTACTGTATTGGTGAAGAGGACGGTATCGCATCACTCGCTTGCGAGTGCCCTGTGATCTCATGATTTCCTCTTCACGGTGTGCCCTATTTATGACATATTATTGCATGTGGATATATTCTTTGTTCGCAGGTTGACAGGTACAAGACATCGACTCCACCTAGTTTCACAGGTTAGAGCGTGTCCATTGCCCAACGACATTTGATTGGGAGATAGTAGCTCTAGGATTTCCGTGCCAAGTCATCACCCTGGTTGTAGTGTGTTGTCGGTCCTAGTATGGTCTAGTGGTTCTATTTTGCTCTTTTTGTCTGGTTTTAGTTTATTTTGGAAGTTAGAATAATGTGGGAAATGTGATTAAATTATTGAGTAATTTAATTTAATTAATAAATATTTTAATCTTATGGTAGATTTATTTTATTAATTGATTAAGTTATTTATGTTGAAATGATTTACATTATTCATTTTGGAAATGCATGCATATTTAAGTTGGAATTGGAAATTAGGAAAATGAATTAAAAGTCAATTTAGAAATTTGAAAATTCAAAAATTCAAAAAAAGAGATATTTCCTATTTTTGTTTTCTGGAATTTATGAGGGTGGTTGTAGGATTTTTGGAAGGAATTTTGCATATCTTTGAATTTCTTCACAAAAATAAAAAATGGAGTTTTTGGAGAAAAATTGAGAATAGAAGGGGAAGGATTGCTAAATTTTGTGGGTTTGGAGAAAAGACTCAAAGAATCTGTAGAGTTTAAGAGGGTTTCATAGCACCATCAAGTTCTTCATCACTCTTCAAGAAAAATCAGGTTCTCATCTTGTTTTAATTGATTTTTGCTTGTTTCAAAGGCACATGTGTTGTAGGGAAAACAGTTGTAGCATGTTGATTGTGTGCAAACAGAAAACCATTCAAATTCTTGCTTTCAAAACTTGTAGAACACCACTCCTTGGAAGGATTGTTTGCAAAATTAAAATGAAATCTTGTTTATAAAATTAGTTTTTTTCTTCATCTTTGTGTTCTTCAATTTGTTGGAAATCTCTATTTGTAGACTGAAATGCATGTATATATATATATATATATATATATATATATATATATATATATATATATGTGCCTATGTTTATTATTTTAATTATTTTTCCCATAGTAGGGTTATGCTGGCCATTTTAAAAAAAATGGGTTCAGTTTTTAAAAAAATAAAAAAATAAAAATGCAGTGATAGTTTAAAAAAAAAAGCAAGTGTTGGCGGTGATGGGGGCTCACCCCACCGCTGCTCCCATGGGGGCGGAGTGGGGGAGTTGCGCTCAGTCCCCTCCATCCACAACCCACATAGACTGTGCAGGTAGCGGCCACCACTGTTGGTGACAGCGCTGCCAACGCCGCCCGCATGGTAATTGCAGCAGCTCATTTAGTCGCGATGCCTCCCTCCTCGCTGCGCCTCCCTTTCCCCGATGGCGTTGCCTCCTGCGGCTGCCACAACCCAACCTCCGCCGCCGCCTGGTAAAACTGCGGCCGACGCTCACCTCAGACCTCCTCCCAGTGTTTTAGCACGAAGCCCATGGTTCGTGTGGCCCAACCCTAGGGTTGGCGCGTGAATCGAGACCGTGCTTTTGGGTCTTTTAATATTTAAAAAAATAAAAATATATTATTATATTTTATTATAATTTAATATTATAATTTTTATAATATTTTAAATATTATATTATTATAATATTTTATTATCATGATATAATATTATATATTAATGTGATGATTTAGGATAATATTAAATGATTTTAATATTATGATTTAATATAATATTAAATGATTTTAATATTATGATTTAATATTTAATATTAAATGTCTTCAATATTTTAATATTATGATTTAATATAATATTAAATGTCTTCAATATTTTAATATTATGATTTAATATAATATTAAATGCCTTCAATAGTTTAATATTATGTTTTATATAATATTATGTGAGATTTAAATAATAGTAATCTTATTAATGTTTAAATATTAGTATTTTGAAAATGAGTATTCATTTTATTATTACATTATTTAAATGGGGATGTTGTAGTTAAAAAAATGAGTTTTATTGAATATGGGATAAATATTTTATTTAAAAATGGGATTTTGCTTTTATCTGAGTTATTGAGATATGGGTTAATGTTTCATGTATTTAAATGCTACATGGAAATAAAATGATTTTTAAGTGGCGTATTTAATTCAGTTCATTTAACGCATTGATTACTGAATGCTAGTGAAGAAATGGGTTTAATGAACCCAAAGTAGATTTGATTCTTGTCACATTTTGATCTGTTCGTATGGTCATTTGGGAATTGTGGGTTGTAACATTTAATCAAGTCTTCCAGTTGGGTTTTCAAGTTTGTGGGTTGTCGTACTGTGTAGTCAACCTTAGATGGCCTTGGGTAGTGCGTTTAACCAGTATGTTTCCCGGTTATTACGAACGGGAGTGTGTTGACTGTATATCATGATTAGGGATGTGATATCCTTGCGTAGCACTTGTGTACCCTTGGGTTGTGGAGTTGTTCCATGTGTCATCTTAGAGGAGTGGCATGTAACGAGGGCCGACACACGAAGTGGTGCCAGGATAACTCGTTGTAAGTTAGTTAATCTAGTGATAGCTTAATTAACTGATTAGAGTATCATGTAGTATCAAACACTTAATAAGATAATTTTACCTCAGTCATAGACACAAGGGATCATTCAGACTTGGGATGAGTAGGGAGGCTTGGAATGGCAAGGTCATCTATCTTGTCTGTACGAAAGGTATTTGATTCCGCATAAGTGAGTATGGGGGGCGGGATTCGGTAGAGGTCATGAGGATAACCCTTAGTGGGGGTCGGAGCCTATGAAGATTCTTAGAGGATAACCCATGACGAGCTGTGTGATGACACTCTATCTAGGACAACAATTGGTACTTGTTCATTATGCATATGGTTCTCTTAACATACTTAATTTGTTTCATATCTGGAAGCAATGTAACCATGTTAGTGTTGTACTTGTGTTGTACACATGTTTGGTTGTGTCAGTTGGTTCAGTTATGTTTTAGCCTGTGTCTAGAGGTGTTGGTCTTGGCTAGGATTCCTTGTTACTATCTCCTAGCACGGGAGGTGGGCCTTTGGGTTCCACTTGGTTGGGTGGCGTGCACCTAAATCTGTTGGGCTTTCTTCATGCTCGTGTGGATGAGACTTCCAGTTCGAGAGCTCGTTGGATTGAGTTCCAGTTCTTGCTTTATTTCTTTTCAGTTGATCTTGTAATATTTTACCCCTCTTTGTTATCGAGGTGGAATTTGTAATTGTAACCCTATTTATTGGACTTGCGTCATTCAAGGAATGACTGTTGTAATCTTATTGTTTAATGAATGGATTAATGCATTTGAAATTTATTTATTATGCTTGTTGTAAAATTATCTTCTTGGAATGAATGTGTTATTTCATTAATTAAATAATTGGCATGGGTTTTATTTATGTTTGTGTTGAGGTTCTATATAACCTCTATCTCGTAACCTTAGAGGTTGTTGGCATTAGTCAGTGAACTTACTTATTAATTGTACTTAAACAAAAAAAAAATTAGCCTGTTTAATTAGTTGTTGCAACTTACTCTAGGGTTGCATGGTAGGGTGTTACACATGGTATCAGAGCCTAGGTTTAAACACTGGATACTTTGGGATTATGATGGAGTCATTAAGCTTTTATTTGTGTAGGCTCTTAAGTTGTGTACCTTGCCTAATACCTTGAAGTGTCTGTGCCGGATTATGCCTCCCAGACGTGAAAGAGGTAGAGGGCATGGTCGTGACCATATAGGTGATTGTGGTGGGAGTTAGCATGACTCTCCTCCTTGTGTATCAGTTATGCTAGTTCATGAGGAACACTGGGCATCGCAGAATGCCCCAGTGTTTGGTGATCATCAGCAGGATCCAGTAGGGATTGAGGCTATGCGTAAAACACTTGAGGATGCTTTGGCACTCCTTGGTCCGAGGCAGGTTGATGCACAGGGTAATCCTGGTGAGAGAGTAGTTCTGGTGTAGGCAGAGGTAGTAGACTCAGTGCACATGATGGATTTGCTCAGGGCACATCCACCTTTATTTGATGGAGCCAGAGGTCGCTTAGAGGCTGAGACTTGGCTCATTGACCTCGACCGATGTTTTGCTTTGCACCCATATGGTAGTAATACCAAAGCATGGTGCACTATTGTACATCTGCGGGGACTCGTGTCCACTTGGTGGAGTTTAGAGGAGCAGAAGCTCCATACTGATATTCATTCAGTATCTTGGGAGACCTTCCTAGAGCGGTTCAGAGGCCATTTCTTATCCGACCACTAGCATCACCACCGAGGTGATGAGTATCATGCCTTGAGCCAGATAGCATTTTCAGTAGCAAACTTGGCCATGGCACTAGGAAACCACACCAATGTTTAGTTTGACAGTGGTTTAGCAGCAGAGTCTAGAGCTCGAGGAGGTTAGTCTCAGAGAGGTGCACCTTCTAGGCCTCAGCAGGGGCCATCTCAGGGTGGTCAGCAACAACAATAGGTATCGCGAGGGAAATGCAAAGGGTTCCAGCTGAGGCAAGGGAATAAAAATTGGAGGCGTGCGAACCGCGTTAGTTTTGGGCAGCCAACCCAGAGTTCACAGTCTGTGCCTGATTGGGGTAGTATGCAGTAGCCTACTACACCTATAGGAGACAGAGGGGCTGGTAGTAACACGGGGTGTTACTCTTGCGGCCAACAGGGCCACCTTGCTAGGGTTTGTCCATGGAAAAACACTTCTGGAGTTGGTCGCTCAGTGCAGGATACTCACCATCAGGGGTCGAGGTTTTGATTTGTATGCAGTCTATTTGAGGGAGTTATATCCCTGTTTGTTCACAAGTTTCTAGGAGTAAGCTTGACCCTAGGGGGGAGGACGTAGTACCCCTCCGTTTTGCTCTATTGTGCGAACTATGTTGTTCCTCCTTTATGCTTTAGTTTTGTGTTGTACTTTGACTATGTACTTGGGTATAGTTGATCACTGTTTTATCGTGATGTATCTTCATGTGATGATACTATATTTTGATGTGATTATTATGGCATGTTTGGAATTAAGATAGATGTATATTTAAATTTATGATGTTTCATGCTTTCAATTATGCTACTATGTTAGATGCGTCAGTTAGAACTACTGTATTGGTGAAGAGGATGGTATCGCATCACTCACTTGTGAGTGCCCTACGATCTTATGATTTCCTCTTCATGGTGTGCCCTATTTATGACATATTATTGCATGTGGATATATTCTTTGTTCACAGGTTGATAGGTACAGGACATCAACTCCACTTGGTTTCATAGGTTAGAGCGTCTCCATTTCCCAACGACATTTGATTGGGAGATAGTAGCTCTAGGATTTCCGTGCCAAGTCGTCACCCTGGTCGTAGTGTGTCGTCGGTCCTAGTATGGTCCAGTGGTTCTATTTTGTTCTTTTTGTCTGGTTTTAGTTTATTTTGGAAGTTAGAATAATGTGGGAAATGTGATTAAATTATTGAGTAATTTAATTTAATTAATAAATATTTTAATGTTATGGTAGATTTATTTTATTAATTGATTAAGTTATTTATGTTGAAATGATTTACATTATTCATTTTGGAAATGCATGCATATTTAAGTTGGAATTGGAAATTAAGAAAATGAATTAAAAGTCAATTTAGAAATTTGAAAATTCAAAAATTCAAAAAAAGAGATATTTCTTATTTTTGTTTTTTGGAATTTATGAGGGTGGTTGTAGGATTTTTGGAAGGAATTTTGCATATCTTTGAATTTCTTCACAAAAATAAAAAATGGAGTTTTTGGAGAAAAATTGAGAAGAGAAGGGGAAGGATTGCTAAATTTTGTGGGTTTGGAGAAAAGACTCAAAGAATCTGTAGAGCTTAAGAAGGTTTCATAGCACCATCAGGTTCTTCATCACTCTTCAAGAAAAATCAGGTTCTCATCTTGTTTTAATTGATTTTTGCTTGTTTCAAAGGAACATATGTTGTAGGGAAAATAGTTGTAGCATGTTGATTGTGTGCAAACAGAAAACCATTCAAATTCTTGCTTTCAAAACTTGTAGAACACCACTCCTTGGAAGGATTGTTTGCAAAATTAAAATGAAATCTTGTTTATAAAATTAGTTTTTTTCTTCATCTTTGTGTTCTTCAATTTGTTGGAAATCTCTTTTTGTAGACTGAAATGCATGTATATATATATCTATGCCTATATTTATTATTTTAATTTTTTTCCCCATAGTAGAGTTATGCTGGCCGTTTAAAAAAAAAAAGGGTTTTGGTATTTAAAAAAATAAAAATAAAATAAAAATGACAGTGATAGTTTAAAAAAAATAAATATAAAAAAAGCAAGTGTTGTTGGGGGTGCTGGGGGCTCACCCCATCATTGCGCCCAATCCCCTCCATCCGCCGCCCATGCGGACTGCGTAGGTAGCGGCTACCACTGTTGGTGGCAGCGCTGCCGGCACCGCCCGCGTGGTAACCACGGCGGCTCCTTAGCTGCGACACCTCCCTCCCCGCCACGCCGCCTCCTGCATCCGCCATAACCCAACCTCTGCCACCACCTGGTAAAACCATGGTCGACGCCGACCTCAGACATCCTTCCAGCATTTCAATACGAAGCCTGAGGTTCGTGCGGCCCAACCCTAGGGTTGGCGCACGAACCGAGGCCGTGCTTTTGGGTCTTTTAATATTTAAAAAAAATAAAAATATATTATTATATTTTACTATAATTTAATATTATATTTTATTATAATTTAATATTATAATTTTTATAATATTTTAAATATTATATTATTATAATATTTTATTATCATGATATAATATTATATATTAATGTGATGATTTAGGATAATATTAAATGATTTTAATATTATGATTTAATTTTTTATTAAATGATTTTAATATTATGATTTAATATAGTATTAAATGTCTTCAATATTTTAATATTATGATTTAATATAATATTAAATGCCTTCAATAGTTTAATATTATGTTTTATATAATATTATGTGAGATTTAAATAATAGTAATCTTATTAATGTTTAAATATTAGTATTTTGAAAATGAGTATTCATTTTATTATTACGTTATTTAAATGGGGATGTTGTAGTTAAAAAAATGAGTTTTATTGAATATGGGATAAATATTTTATTTAAAAATGGGATTTTGCTTTTATCTGAGTTATTGAGATATGGGTTAATGTTTCATGTATTTAAATTCTACGTGGAAATAAAATTATTTTTAAGTGGTGTATTTAATTCAGTTCATTTAACGCATTGATTACTGAATGCTAGTGAAGAAATGGGTTTAGTGAACCCAAAGTAGATTTGATTCTTGTCACATTTTGATCTGTTCGTATGGTCATTTGGGAATTGTGGGTTGTAACATTTAATCAAGTCTTCCAGTTGGGTTTTCAAGTTTGTGGGTTGTCGTACTGTGTAGTCAACCTTAGATGGCCTTGGGTAGTGCGTTTAACCAGTATGTTTCCCGGTTATCACGAACGGGAGTGTGTTGACTGTATATCATGATTAGGGATGTGATATCCTTGCGTAGCACTTGTGTACCCTTGGGTTGTGGAGTTGTTCCATGTGTCATCTTAGAGGAGTGGCATGTAACGAGGGCTGACACACAAAGTGGTGCCAGGATAACTTGTTGTAAGTTAGTTAATCCAGTGATAACTTAATTAACTGATTAGAGTATCATGTAGTATCAAACACTTAATAAGATAATTTTACCTCAGTCATAGACACAAGGGATCATTTAGACTTGGGATGAGTAGGGAGGCTTGGAATGGCAAGGTCATCTATCTTGTCTGTACGAAAGGTATTTGATTCCGCATAAGTGAGTATGGGGGCCGGGATTCGGTAGAGGTCATGAGGATAACCCTTAGTGGGGGTCGGAGCCTATGAAGATTCTCAGAGGATAACCCATGATGAGCTGTGTGATGACACTCTATCTAGGACAACAATTGGTACTTGTTCATTATGCGTATGGTTCTCTTAACATACTTAATTTGTTTCATATCTGGAAGCAATGTAACCATGTTAGTGTTGTACTTGTGTTATACACATGTTTGGTTGTGTCAGTTGGTTCAGTTATGTTTTAGCCTGTGTCTAGAGGTGTTGGTCTTGGCTAGGATTCCTTGTTACTATCTCCTAGCAAGCGGGGTGGGCCTTTGGGTTCCACTTGGTTGGGTGGCATGCACCTAAATCTGTTGGGATTTCTTCATGTTCATGTGGATGAGACTTCCAGTTGGAGAGCTCATTGGATTGAGTTCCAGTTCTTGCTTTATTTCTTTTTAGTTGATCTTGTAATATTTTACCCCTCTTTGTTATCGAGGTGGAATTTATAATTGTAACCCTATTTATTAGACTTGCCTCATTCGGGGAATGAGTGTTGTAACCTTATTGTTTAATGAATGGATTAATGCATTTGAAAGTTATTTATTATGCTTGTTGTAAAATTATCTTCTTGGAATGAATGTGTTATTTCATTCATTAAATAATTCGCATGGGTTTTATTTATGTTTGTGTTGAGGTTCTATATAATGTCTGTCTCGTAACCTTAGAGGTTGTTGGCATTAGTTAGTGAACTTACTTATTAATTGTACTTAAACAAAAAAAAAAATTAGATTGTTTAAGTAGTTGTTGCAACTTCCTCTAGGTTTGCGTGGCGGGGCTTTACAAAGAGAATAAAAGACATGGTCGTGGCCTATGAATAAGATGTTACAAAAGTTCTCCATTTTTTCTCAAAATTACTTGAAAACAACATGGTAAAGCTTTTGGAAATACATAAAAGTTCCAAATCTGTTTGAAGTTAAGCTTACCTAACACGTAGAAGTTGTTGTTTCTTAGGAAAATCAACAGAAAATGCAAGTAAGTGCCTCTGTACAGAAGACCTATGTCGAGCTTCTCAGTAAACCCTGGCGGAAATTTGGCTTCTTCCTGAAGCTTCACAGAAGAATGAAACATTTTGTTTTACTTTACATCATTGTTTGTACTGTTTTTACCCTATTTTCATAGGCTGATGAAAGATTGGCATTTTTGCCTATCTTTTTAATTAAATGACATGTAATCTTTTTCACCATGGCTAAGACTCCATATCTTATGCCTTATTCATGTTATGCCTTGTGTACCTTAGGCATTTTTATGTATTTTGACTTAGTAAACCTTTTGCTTTGACTATGACCAAATACATGGTGTTTTTATTTTTATTTTTGCATTTATTTACATTGTAAAATACTTAATTAAGTGATGATTTTATAAATCACTTAATTTAAGTTATTATTTTAAAATGCAAAAAAAAAAGGATCATGTGTCAAAATGACTAAGTCATGAGAGGAAACATGGATATACATTGAAGTTATGATTTGCAAACATATGGAGAGTATCTAGGGAGGTTGAGAATCAGTTTACAACACATGCCAAAGATGTAGGAGTAGTTTTGACTCATTTATGAGCTTGGGAGAGAATCTTGGAGTTTATTTTGCATGCCTTTATGGTAGAATTAGTCATACCTTGACTTTTTCTACATTGTGGAAGCCTTTTGGAGTAGATTGACATGCTAGATTTTAGGGTTTATTGTGGCATCCAACCCAAGGTGGTTTCTAGAACCTTTTTTGGTGGAAAAACTTGGGGTTGTGTACTTAATCACTTTTGTAACTCATTTGACAGTTAGTTCAAATTATGTAGATTAGAGACTTAGTGACTATTTTCCATCCTTTGATACATAGTTTTGGCATTTTTTGTAATTCATGAGATATTGAATACAGATATTACCTTGCTCATTTATGGTAATGGATTCCTTGCCTATTTGTTCTTGCAGTTCAGTGTGAGTTTTATGATTGATCAAGCTATCTTGTAAACTTACTTAGTTTCATTATAGCTTTGTCTCATGCTTTTGTACCTTTGCTGCAAATAATGTTTTTATACAAGTTACTGTTTGTGTCTGAAAAATACAAACTACTTGATAATTGTGAAGTTTATCTTCCTTTTGTAAGTTGTAGTATTTGAACTTTCAGTGAAATATTTATGCATAAAAATGTTGTAACAAGTTATGCAAACCTAATTTCTACCAGATTAAAACCAAGTGTAGAGTTCTGAGTTTCATTGTCTCCCTTTCAGTTAGGTGTATCACTTTATGTTTTTCCTTTTCTTTCAGTTTTATTCATTTTAAGTTATCCTTCTCCCTTTTCCTCATAAATCCAGTAGTTTTTTGGTGATAAACCAATGAGGATCCGACCTTAACTAGAGACTCACTCCAATACTTAGGTTTTCCCAAAGCCTAGGAGTATTTCCATGTTCCTCTAGAAAGCTAGGTTCTGTAACTAAACAAGGGTGCATTTCTGGGAGATAACAATTATTCTATATTACTAATAAAATAGTACGTAGGTTTAATCACATTCCATCTAAATTACACACTAGATGCATATTTGCATTATCTTTGTCTTTTGCAACTACCTGTATCTCCTTTAGCTATCTTGTCAGCTTCTCATATCCCAAGGTACATTTTTGAACTTATGTCATTCCATAATCTAACCAAATATCTAAAATAACTCCACAAGTAGGCCCATAGAAGATAATTATACTAGAAATAGGTTGTTCTCCTATAAAATTCCCTCACCCAATTCTCTAGTAAGGTACAAGAGATGCATATGTCTAGAGATTGCTTATACAAACTTATAAATCTTAATTTTGTTCCTAGACCTATCCATCTAGATTTTCCATATAATTTGATAAGTAGAAACATGTGAGTGCTTATGGAATATTATACGAATTTACATTACATGAGGTTATTTTTCTTCTACAAATAGGCATAGAGAGATCATCCACCACACTATGTGTGCAATACCAATAATTGGTGGATGAATAGTAATTCGTGGTTGTGTATATTAGAGTATGTTATCTTTACAATAATATAATATTATTTGTGGCTGGACACATTTGCAATGGATGCCTTACAAATCCAAAAAAATTATATTGTAGTGGTATTAAGGACATGGACCCAATTATTGATAGTCCTAGTAACCTTCACTAAATTCATAGGTATATGATTAATTTTTGTAGCCACATTATCTTTTCATGCCCAATTAGATAAATATTATTATAATCTATGTATTCAATAATACAACATTAGTTATGATTTTTTTAGGCACATTTTGCATTCTAGTGCAAGCCTTTCTCATCAACTTATATGATCTAACTAGTCACCTTTCCATCATGACATGAAGATCTACCTTTGGTGTGCTTGTCTAATTAAAATACATTATAGGATTAGTTCTCTACCATTGTTATTGTTGGATATGATTCTATATATAAATTTTATATCATGCTCTTAGACACATACTAATTCCTTATATGATGAAGTTTTGCAAGATCCAATGGGACACTCAGATTATTTAATCAATTTTATAAAATCATTATACATTACTTAGAGTGCATGCAATTTGTTGCATAGAAGAAAAAAGGGTATACCAAAAGTGATTGATTATGTTGCACCTTTACCATATAAATCACCTCAAAATACAACTAAAATATAAACTCACCAGTACTTACCTCTACATCATTTTTTATACTCATGGTTTTCTCACATACATGTTTTTGACCATGTAGAGGATATGTCATGATGACTTCATTTGAGCATAAAAAATGTGGCTTGGATAGCATTTTTTCCCAAAAAAAGGTAAACATACAGAATGGGTGCTACATATGTTCCACTTCAGCACCTTGTAATGAAGGACCTTTGAGGCTGTGGAACACCTTCCATGGTTTTGGATCTACTTCCAAATATATCTCTCTATTACTTAAAACATATAATCTTTCTAGAAACTATTTCAATTATGGTAGCACACCACCTTGATATGTGTCCCCCTTTTCCATTTGTATGTTTAAATATGATTATATGTGCAACTTTAAATGACACTCAAAGCTATTATATGTGATCATCTAGCTACACACATTCTCTGGTCTAAAGTACTTTCTTCCTAGTAGGCATTTCTTTTGTGCATGTTCCCTATTCTAGAAAAGATTGGTTCTAATGATGCATATGGTTATTACTCTTTGTTAGAAAAATAATGGAATTCAATTTTTAATCATCATCATGTCTTCTAATCCATCTTCTTTCTATTACCATGAAATAAAATATTATAAAATAGCCAAATGAAGGGGATATTTGCCACTAAAATATGATAATTATCAATGTTAGAGTAGCCAAGTGAAAAAAACATCTCCCATTTATAAAGGATGTGAGGAATGAATAATAGAAGTACTAGATATTTTAAGGCTTCTTCTCAAATTCCCAACTACATATATTTAAACTAAAACTTAATGCTAGCATGGATATATACACAACTACCATATTGGATATGATGACAATATTCAAGTCAATAGAGATCTTGAAATTGAATTCCTTACTACTAAATCCTATAACTTTAAATCCCATATTAAATTTAATAGTAGCCATTAGTGTGGCAATTGTTGAATACACTTTGGTGGGGGTGAAAGAAGAAGCATTTGTCATCCCTTTGGGAAAGTGAGTTTTTAATAGGCTTTGATGAAACTAGTTAAACTAAAAAAGTGTTCAGTCCAACCCCCATGTGGTGTGGATATAAAATTTGTGTGTCATATGTGGTTCAATCTAGCTTAGTTTGACTAAACTAGGTTGGGTGAAACCCCCTCAAATAGAAAAAAACTAATTCCTCCTTTTATATGTGTAAAGTTGGGTTGAATTGGGTTCAACCCAACTAGCTTTACATAAACCCACTTCAGCCTAACATGTTTATTGGTAGCTTAGGTGGCAAATTTTTAGCTCCAATTTTTTTTGTTTTTAAATTGAGGGCCAAAATAACCTTTTCCATCACTTTTGATAGATTCATACACGTACAATATTTATTTAAAAAATATAAATAATTCTTTTGCAGATCTCATTTCATAGATTCATAAACTATATTTTTTATTCTATTTTAATTTTGTTAACTATTTTACTTTTAAATTTTGACTTGCTTCATTATCCTGAAACTTAAGATTGTTATGTTGACAAAACATAGTAAAAAATATTTTAAAAATGAATAAATTCATTACATTAGAAGAAAGTCCCAATAAAATTGCTCTATTTTCGAGACATGCAACTTAAAAAAATTTATTTAAAAAATATTTATTGAAATTCAATTTTTCATTGCACTACAATATCAAATTTACAACAAGAGAAAAAAATGGAAGAATGTTTTTTTTAACAAATATCTTGACATCACATTAACCTTACTTTATGACTTATTTTCCAGCAATTAAATGTTATGATATTTTTCTAAAATCTATCTTAAAATATTTTTAATTCTAAAAATAAAATTGTAAACTACATCGAAATATTTATATTTCATTAGTTTACATCAAATAACCTTTTGAAGTATACATATACATACATAGATGTGTGTGTATATGTACACACACATAATTGTTCAAGTTAAAAGGATGAAAGTTGTTGCCCTTTTTATTTATAAAAGGTGACACATTATTGTGCTTTTACACTAGGATTTATTTTTTCTACACATTTTTTTCTTTGAATTCCTCTTACATTTTGTGCAGTTTCTATTTCTATTCCCCCATTGATATTTTTGTATGAGATGTTGGAAGATAATAACATAGAACACAAATCAATACAAATAAATCAATTCAAAATAACTATTGAAAAGGTGAGCCAAGTGTCAAATTAAATTTTACATTTTAAAAGTTTGGTACTCATATCTACAAGTAAAGAAATGTTCTAGTTTAAGTCCTCATGATAAAATATAATGAAAGGTGGTAAATAGGGAGTCTAGGGATCAATACCAATCTATAGCGATGGATGATAATGATATTAGGATATGGTGATGTCACAAGCCAAACTCATGCAAGAATATGACACTTATAAACTTATTATTAAATAAAATACACTATAATGAAAGTAAGTTCAAAATATAAGGAGAAGAGAATGAGATGTAATTTTTATCATTACAATATACTAGATAATAAGATTGATCCCTACCAGATTATTTGATTGTTTAGTCCATATGTGATAATTAGATTAGATTTTCTTTGTATGAGAATAGTTGTTGTGATCAATTTTTGTTGTACAAAAGAATGTTTTTATTAAACATCTTAAGATTCGATAATATATATTTCAAAATAACCTAAGAACTATAGTTTAGTATAATTAATTTTGGATATCAATTAAAAGAGATTTGAAAATAAACATGATATGTTAACTCACTAATCAGTAATTTAATATAACTAAATCTAATTTTTTTTGTTTAAATTATTATTATAATTATTAATTTTATATGAATGGCTTACCATCAAAATATTATTATATTTCAAAATAGTTGTGAAAAACATAACAATCTATTAATTTAAATAGAAAATAATAACAAATGAAAATTCATAAAATTTGTTTAATGATACGATGTTAAGCCCCTTCCATCAATTAAGACTGTAGAATTAATGTTAGAGGGAAAATAAATTAAAATTTATGAAGGATGCAATTCTCTAAGGAAAGATAACAAATAAATTTATGTTTTGCTTGGGATGATTTGGGTCCACAAAACATAATACTATCTTCTATGTTTATTTTTTATGTTGAAGATTATAGCGTCTAGATAGACGATCTGCAGTCCCATCTTTGTATAAGCTTTCAATTAATTCATATTTTCTATAATTACTTCTGAGGGTGGCTTCTTGTTGTGCTCCCAGCTTTTCTTCTTCTTTTCTTTCATGCTGCATTCATCAAACAAATTTTTAAAGTATCATGCTATATTTCTATCTAAATCTTATAACACTACCAAATTATTCATTTAATAATCACCTTCAATAATTCTGCAGCTTCTGCAGAATGTTTCATGGCAAGATGCCTCATTTCTAAGACAGTATTCCAATGGCAGTCATTGGAATTGATCCAACGACACCTTATTCTTCTTCCAGGGAGTGGTGGACGGTCAGGAAACATTTCAATTTTTGCTTTGATTGCTCTCACTGGTCTAGGCATGCCAGCTATCATGAATACATTTACTGTTATTTCTGTCACTGCATTTGCAGTCTCACGTTCATTTTGCATTTCAACCAAAGCATTTATGCCCAAATTCTTGGCCTCCAAATAATTTGGTAAGATTTGGACATCTAATACCTCCCCAAATTGTCCAAGTGCATTCTTCAAGATTGGCACAGTTACCAATGGTGAAAGATTGTCCAGAAACAATGTCCTCTTTACCTTCTCTAAGAATGCATCATATTCCTCTTGTTGCTGCCTCAATGAATCAGTTGCCTCCATAACTGCTCAAGGATAAGGATTTGATAACTTCTTAATTGTCACCTACAATCACAAAAACAATTGTTAGATAATGAGTTCTAATAGAAGGAATAATATTTAATTTTAGATATTGTTGCATTCTTTGTAGAATTTTCTATTAGTAGAGCCAAATATCATGTGGAAATTAAAGGGAGAGATTATCTAATGCACTTTCATTAAAATGGACTATCAATTAAAGAATGATTTGAAATGTCAACAAACAATTATCAAAGTTGAATTTAATCATGTTTTCTTAAATCATTTTATATTTTTAACTATTAAAATAAATTTGAGGTTCAATGAACAATAGTATTTATATAGAAAAATGTTTCATTTAAAAGAATAAATTAATTACAACATATTTATTTGATTAATATCAAATATTTTGGTGGTAAATTAGTTAACAGTAATTTTATGTTTAAAAATAATAAATAGTCATTCTGTTTTTATCACTCTACTTAAATATACATACAATTCAATGATCAAACAATTAAGAACAAGTTTACACCTCATTTACAAACAAAAGTCACAAATAGTTATCTTATTTTTAAATTAAAAGTTAAACTAAACCTTTATCTTTCACATTTACTGTTTAAATAAAAAATAATCATAAAATTAAATTAATCTATAAATCAATTTTTTATCACTCTACTTAAATATACTTATAATTCAATGATCAAACAATTAAGAATCAGTGAACACCTCATCTAAAAACAAAAGTCACAAATAATTTATTTATTTTTAAATTAAAAATAAAACTAAACCTCTATCTTTCATATTTACTGTTTAAATAAAAATTAATCATAAAATTAAATTAATCTATAAATCATCATTACTTTTAGATATATCAAATTTAAAAAGAGTTTATTTTCGATTACAAATACATTAAATTCAGTACTTTTAAATGACGTGTGGCTCAGTTATCTTTCAATTTCCCTGAAGAAATAGAAGGATCAAAATATGAAAACATTAAATACTGGTTGATGAAATATTAAGGCTGCTATCACAGACCTAACTTAACACATGTAAGTTGTCATTTTGTAATATGAAAACATTAAATACTGCTTTGATGAAATATTATAAAGGCTGCCATCACAGACCTAATTTAACACATGTAAGTTGTCATTTTGTGAGGAAATGTTCAACTTATAAAGAAGCACAGTTTGAAACGAGTAACAGAGTTTCTAGATTGATCACAATAAACATATGTTGAAATCACTCTCAATAATATTTCCTCTCTATGGACTAAATCACAGATAAGCAAGTCATTTTCAAGGTCTGGTTCAACGCCAGGATTGACGAAATACTTCACACACTTTGAAAATTCAGAAATCTGCTAAATAACAGAGAAAAAGCTGACGGAAACGGTAGGATTCTAAAAAGGAATAAAGCGCTAACCTGAAATGAAATGAAATCTGTTTCCTCCAACGTTTCATTAAAGACAGAGATTAAAAGGAGGAAAATAAATAAATAAAATTACTAACCTGAAATGAAATCTGTTTCCTCCAGCATTTCATTAAAGACAGATTAATCTTGTTTCCTTTTACTATTGAGGAAAATAAGTATTTTTATTCTTGCGATTTCGAAGAAAATAAAATTACTAACCTGAAATGAAATGAAATATAACTTGTTTCCTCAAGATCCCACGCGTTTCTATAGATTCAACAAACTTTAATTAATAAGACAAGCAGATCATTTTCAAGATCTGTTTCAACGGCACGATGGAGAAAATACCTCACGCCCTTTGAGAATTCAGAAATCTGGTAAATAACAGAGGAAAAGGAAACAGAAATGGTAGGGTTGTAAACAGAACAAAACCCTAACCTGAATTGAAATGAAATGAAATCTGTTTCCTCCAGCGTCTCATTAAAGACAGATTAATCTTCTTTCCTTTTATCATTGAGGAAACTAACTATTTTTACTCTTACGCTATCACTTTATATTGAGGAAATGAGAAGTGGAACAGTCAACCACCGTCTTTGATGATTGCATACTTCATTTTCCCTCTTGATTAGGACTAGCTTTGTTAATTTGTCTACATGCTTATTATTTCTTTTACATTTATCTTATTATTTTTTCTTTTATATTTTTGGTGAATGTGTCATTTTTACATTCTTATTCTTATGTTTTTAGAATTTATTCCTTCTACATTAGAGTTTTGAATGTAATATTTCTAAATTTTTATCATTCATTTTATATTTGATTATGATTAGGGTCTTACAATTAAAGTTTAGGTTTTCATTATTCATATCAATTTGATTCTTACCCACCAACCAAACTTTGTTTGTTCATTCTTGTTAGATCATTCATCATGGATATTATAGGTCATTACTTTAAGCCTCTGTTCATGCATGCAAATATTTATTTTACTTCATTTTTATCTTTTGTGACATATGATCAATCCTTACATTCTTGATGTGCTCATGTCTTTTTAAATGCTACATATGAATCACAGTGTATTTCCATGGAAATGTTTTTTATCATGTATATCCTTAGCCTTCCTTCATAGATTTCTTTGATTATTTTCCTTCTCTTTTAAATACATGATCACTTAAATGTCTTATGAATTTCACTTTAATTACATTTTTCTTATGACTAATGTTAGTAATGTTTATGAGCATGCTGATGTTTGTAACTAATTTTTTTCCTTCGCATTCCTTGGTTCATGCTATTGACACACATTGTGTGATGTATATTCATAATGATTATTTACTCTAGGATATATTACATGATAATAACATGAATCGTTATTACTGTAAGCGTGTGATTAGGTGTAAAGCACAAAACACTTCTTAATAAGACATTATATCAAAGATTAATCAAATTGAATCAATTCAAAGAAACAATCAATTGAAAGCGTCATATTGTTCTCTATCCTCAAGATTTATTAAATCAAAATGGCTCTCAAATCGTGAGTGCACTATGATTGTTAAAATGACAATTGAAAGAACGAGATGGATACTAAGACAATGATATGGAATTGAATATGACAATACTAGAAGATAAATGAGTTAAACTAAGCATGGATTGACATGAAACAGATAATTGCAACCATGATATTGAAACTTGATTGCTGGATATTGGATGCTTCAATGCTTGATGCTTGAGTGCTTGAATTCTTGCAGAGTAAGAGTGCATGAACTCGATTATCTGGATCCTTTTCTTGGTTCAATGAGGCTATATTTATAGAATTCTTAGCTATAGAAATGCATAGGGAAAGCTTTGAGAGGTTTGGATTCAATCTGGAGAATTGAATGGTGAGAGATGAAGGAGATTGAGATAATTTTGGTGATTGTCTCTACTTATGAAAACATCAAGCAAAAGAAGAGGAAGGATTGATGTAGGAGGATTGAGAGATCAAATTCCAAATTTCTCTCCAATTTGTCTCCAAAACTTCTCATGAAGTTTCAATCAATTAATTTTGACATATTTTAGACATGGTTTAGACATAAGATATTTAATTCATTTTTGAAAGAATATAGATGGAATATTCTTTGTGCTTTAATTCAAATATTTTAGATTTATTTAAATTAGCAAAAGAGGGATAAATAATTTAATAAAATGAACTATAGAATAGTTGTTTATTAAATTAAACAGAGGAAAAATGACAATTAATAAATAAAGTGTTTTGATCTTTATTTAATTAATTTAAAATCGATGTGATAGAATAAAATAGGGATTTGATAATTAAATCAAACAAAGTATTTAATCTTGTTTATTTAATTAAGATGAATTTAAATGTGAACTATATAAATAAATATTTATATTTATTCAAAAGTAGAGGAAATTTAGGATAATTAATCAAATAATTCATATTTAATTAATCGAATACTCCAGACCAATTTTAGGTGTATACATTTTGCCCCTCTTTGAAGTGATGTGTTTACGCGTTGCTTCGAAGAAAATTTTGCTGCTACTGCCAGGATTGATGATAATAAAAATAATAATTCCGTATGCCCCAAACTTTGATTTTCAGATGTTTGATGATAATATGCCCCCTTGGAAGATAAATAAATGATCTGATGATTTTTAGAATTTTTTTAAAAATTTATGATTTTCTGATGATTTGATGAAGAAATAATTTATCTCCTGACAAATGATAAAGAAATCTAGCCCGTAGATGAGTTTTAATTAATTTCTTGGATAAAATTAATCAAAAGATAATAAAACCCACCAAAAATACCTTTCCAAAAATTATATATAGTGCAAAAAGGTCATTTTCCAGATTATTTTCACTATTTGATTTAAAAAAACTTTGTGATAGAGACTTTTCTACCAGCTGGAGTAAGATGCCTATCCCCTACCACACTCACCGTTTTGAGCGTGTTCGACATCACTGACGACCGACCGCGTATGGACCTCCGGTATGTACCCCTTGACCTCCTCGTAATTCATGATTTTTTTTTTTTAATGCATTTATTGCTTTTCACATTTTTTAGTCTGTTTTAGTGCTTTCAAGCTGCACTATAGTGCTTACATTCTGGTGTAGCGCTTCTAGTAGGTAGTTTAGCACTTGCGTTAAAAACTCTAGCACTTCCATAGGGCAATGCAGAGCTTTCATTGATATAGTGCTTAGGAGTTGAATTTTAGCGCTTTGAGACTTTTAACATTTTGATTTGGTGGATTAGCGCTTTCATTGTCTATTCTAGTGCTTCTAGTAAAGCGGCGCTTCGACGAACTGTTATAGCGCTTAGATGCGGAAAATTAGTGCTTCAGGACTTTTAGCCCTTCAGATGCCTGTTTTAGCGCATCGGAGTGCTGAAATAGCGCTTTCGAGATTTAGCACGTTGGGTGCCTGATTTAGCACTTTTAACTGATAAAGTAGCACTTCTGGATTGTAGCACTTTGGAAGCCTATTTTAGCGCTTCCATGTCAGAATTGAAGATTTTGACTTAGTGAACCCTGATTTTGTCAATTCTGATCATGTCCATTCTTTGGAGTGGTATGATTGATAATCCAAATTCTTGATATGTTGGATTGATGATTTAAATAAGACTAACTTCTCATGATAGGCGAGAAAGAAAAAAAATCCTATTTGTGATGATCCTCATGATAGGCGAGGAAATGATTCAATATCCAATAAATCTCATGATAGTTGAGATTAAATACTATTTGATGAACCTCATGATAGGTGAGGTTTATTGATGTTCGCCTATGAATTTTGATCGAAAATTCATACCAGAATTTTGGAATAGACTTGATAGTAGGATAACTTTTTGATTTCCTCACATAGCTCACTAATTGTGGATTTTTGTTATGATGATAGGAGGATTTGGGTACTCTCCAGATGTGAGAGAGGTTTCCATGGACAACAAACTTGATACCTCATCTGACACCAGATGAGCTTCAGGTGATAGGCCGATGTGCCCTTACTAGCTTGCTTGATATGCCCAAGATTAGGATTAATTGGGGTCTGTTGACTGCGTTGGCTGAGAGGTGACATTGTGACCACAACACCTTTTACCTACCTACTAGTGAGATGATGGTCACACTAAAGGATGTGTGGAAGATTCTGCATATTCCATTTATGGGGGAGATCATCGTATACGATTCCCATGGGACCGACGGTAGAGATTCTCTTCGCAGAGTATTTCAGGATCAAGACATTAAGGGTCTGAGTGTTCGGTGGAGGAGGATCACCGATTCTTATGCGACACTGCCAACAGTGCTTACTGGTTTCATTAGAGGTTTCCTTTTCCCTGATCGTAGGTCAAAGGGATTCCTCGTTGGTTGGGGCAGGACTCTTGAGAGCATGATGGTACACGGTACCAGATTTGCATGGGGGATGTGCATGTTGGCACATCTCTATCATGATCTTCACTCTGTTGTGTACCTTGGAGCATGGAGTTTATCAGTAGGAATGACCCTGTTATAGGTGTGGGCATGAGAGAATTTTGCTATTGCTCGACCATTTCCAGTGGCAAATAGACCACTAGGCAGACCTTACGTTTTCAGATATAGAGTTCGGTTCACACAGGCCCGGATGGGCAAGTTAGAGCATTGGAGGTGGGTGTTTGATGACACCGAGATAGTTACCTGGCATCTATACCTCGACTATGAGCAGTGGGATGAGGATGATGCAGTGTTGGGGTTTCTCTGCGATTCCATGTATCTCATTGGCCAGACCCCATTTATTCTAGAGAGATTTCTGCTGCACTGAGTGTATAGGCAATATGGCATCATACAGTGCATGCCACAAGGGGTAGCCCATTATGCCAAACAATAGATGGATATTCCTAATTGGGGGCCTTGTTTATCATATGATGCTGTAGTAGAGGGATACAGGGTATTGCAGCCATCACCCTAGGATATGTAGAGGGATATTGAAGAGGCACTAGTTACTGAAGAGTATGCTGCATTTTTGGCCTTGGTTCCTCATCCTTGCATCACCATCCCAGATGAGCCAACACCGCTACTAGCAGAGGAGGATGTGGTAGAGGATTCTACACAGAGCGAGGGTGATACTCCGACAGGCAGTAGCACAAAGAGTGGCAGTGATGATAGTAGCAATGATGATAGTGATGGTGGTAGTGGAAGAGATTGAGGGGCAGGGTCAGCCATTAGCAATGCGCCATCATCTAGCAAGCCTCGCAAGAGGTGAGTAGTGATAGTGCCACCTGTGGATCAGCAGAGATAGATTGTAGTGTTGCAAACAAAGGTGTAGACACTACAGGGGCAGTTGGTACAAGCTCAGGGTTTGCTTGTTCAGACCCAGAATCAGATGCAGGCCCAGGCATAGGCTCATGCTCAGGTTTTATCGCAGGTGCAGGGACAATTGTCCACAGTACAGACACAAGTGGCCACTTTGATAGCCAAGAGAGACAGTGCTCGGTAGATTGTTGAGAGGGCATAGGAGACAGCAGAGACTCTCCAAAGAGTGGCCGATGGCACCTCCATAGGAGATTACATGAGAGGGGTTCTGCGGGCCGACCGAGAGGCATAGTTTTACAGAGGCAAGTATCATGATGTAGTGCTTGCTGAGCGCCGAGTCAGCTATGCCCCATCGAGATCTGGATAGACACACATGCGAACAGTCAGTGAGGGGGTGACACAGGCTCTACATAGAGATCCCCGAGATCCTGGTTCCTCTGGGGTGGTGGTGGTACAGGTCCTGTTGGGCCTGCACACTCAGGCAGTAGCAGATTGTAGATGCTATTGTGATTCTCCCTTTGAGCCATGATGTATATTATGATGTACCTCATTTTTGATGATGTATTTTTATTCCAGACTTCATTGTATACTTGACACTTAATGATATATCTATGAGATTCATTTGATATGATATGATTATGATTTATGATGTATGTGATGGATGCATTTATTTATGTGATGTTCTATATGAATGATTTTATTCCAAATGTGATGATGTAATGATGAATGATTTTATTTTGATATGTGATGATGTAATGATGAATGATTTTATTTCGATATGTGATGATGTAATGATGAATGTATTTGTAGAATAGACGATATATGGATGTATGATGTAAATGTATGGATGTATGGATAAATGTTGTTTATTTTATGATGAATGATAATCGATGGATGTAATGATAATAATGACATGACTTGGATTTATTAAATGTATGGATGGTAAATGATGTATGTATATGATGTTGGATAGATGATAAGGTAATGAATGTTTTTGTGGTAAAAATGAACCTGATGTACATATGGTACAATTTAATTCATAGTTTATTTGATGTATGATGAAATGATTGATACTAAATGATGTGATGATGACTCCTATGTATTTTTGATGTTATTTTGGATTTATGTCAAGTATACCTAGTCTTATTTGTAGATTAGATAATCATTTATTAGAACCCTTTATGCAACAAATACTCTACAGATAATGAACATGATGAATGCAATCTAATTCTAACATGCAACTATATGAAAAAAAATGATTGTCATTTTAATAGTACTTTGTACCTTTTGTCATCATAGAGCTTTATTGAATGCTGAAAGTGAATACAAGCGTCAATGGTATGTGTTAGACCAATGACGACTTGAGTACCACTTTCATGATTTTTGATATTGCAAGCGAACACAAGCATCGAGGTATAAGTGAACCAAGATGACCTGAGCATTCATTGTGTAAATAGGCAGTGATTAATCATTTCAATGTGTGAATTTTGAATGTCATCAGTGATACATTTGCATAGCACATCCCCCGACAATTCATACATTTATATGATTAACTTACAGACAGTAGATAATAAAACATCATTCTTCTTCCTTGTTCCTCTAGTTCAATACATCATTGAGTAACTCCAAAGAAATGATAATCAAAAGTACAATTTATCCATTGTTGACATTAAAGTGTTTCATTCATTATTCAGATTGTAGATCATCCATCCTAATTTTGTGATGTGTTTGGAGTTTTGAGATTTTTGACCAAAGACCTAACCTACTAACCTATCCTAGGGGTCTTGGGGGCTAATCAATGATTATCCTTGCCTACGTTACACACGTAGAGACCATGTAGTTCGACTAACACATACCTATGTTTTTGGATTTTTCTTTTTCAGACTTAACTTTGTGACATGTTTTTGGATTTTCGATAATGATACGGATAGTTGATGCCCTTCTGATGATGATTGATGTTGCGCTTTGATGGTTGTTTTGTTTTTCTGCTATACTGTTCTTTGCCCTTTTGGTAAAATTGATGTTGTTGTTGCCCCTAGTGATATCTAGATGTTGCCCCCAAGCTTTGGAGTGATATGTGACTATTTGAAAATGATTTTTGATATGGATGCAAAGATGGCAAGATGACTGACATGATATGAAATGGTACTGACTGCCAGACTAATGATCCTAATATATATCAAAATAGATGGGAAAGCTGATCTTAGAATCACATACGACACCTGTTTCTAGGTTTGCACCATATGCTTTGATTACACTCTTCGTGTTTTTGTATTTTTCTCATTTTTCTCTTTTTCTTTCTTTTTTGTATTTTTTTTTTTTGTATTTTTGTGTTGCCAAGATGCTTGTTTGCCAGGTTTTCATCAAGGAAATAATTTTCAGAAGTTTGACCCGTGCACTAGGAGATTCAAGCATAGAATTTTCGGAGATGATTACTGTCGATAGGTTCATCAAACAAATCCCCTTCTGACGTTGATAGCTGATATGCTCCTGATCCATATACTGATGTGACAACAAAAGGACCAAGCCAGTTAGGCTCAATTTTCCCTTTCTTCTCCCTGTCCTACTGATTCCTAGGGTTTTCTTTTAGTACCAAATCACCAACTTGAAAGACCCTTGGCTTTACCTTGTGGTTGTAACTTCTTGACATCCCCTGTTGATAAGCTCTTAGATGGTTGACAACTTGTTGATGACGCTCATCCAACAACTCCAATTCCTATGGTCTAGAGACCCTATAGTCTTCATTTGAAATGATACCTCTGAGTGATACACGTAGGGATGAAATCTCAACTTCAATGGGCAATATAGCTTCTGACCCATATACCAAGGCATATGGGGTAGCTCCCATTGATGGTTTGATGCTTGTTCTATAGGCCCATAGTGCAGGATTGAGTTGAACATGCCAGTCATGTCCAACATCATTAACCGTCTTTTT
The DNA here is from genome assembly GCA_007115665.2 of Sequoiadendron giganteum. Lineage (NCBI taxonomy): Eukaryota > Viridiplantae > Streptophyta > Pinopsida > Cupressales > Cupressaceae > Sequoiadendron > Sequoiadendron giganteum. The sequence goes on from CM021102.1 coordinate 380,431,507, forward strand.
GAGAATTTTGAGTATTGTTTTGTTTGAGGCCTCTGCTTAACCATTCCCTTGAGGATAGTACAATGTTGAAAACTGATGTTGGATATGAAATTTATCACATAGCTCTTTGACATTTTGATTCTTGAAAGGTCATCCATTATCAGTGATAATGGATTGAGGGATTCCATACTGACATATTATGTAGTTCAAAATGAAAGAGGAGATCTACTTCCCAGTGATGGTAGTAAGAGGTACTGCTTCAATCCATTTTGTGAAATATTTTGTAGTTGTTATAATGAACTTGTGTCCATTAGATGAAGATGGATTTATTTTTCCTACTAGATCTAGACCCCATTGACAAAAAGGCCATGTTGATGTGAAGGGATGCAATTCTTGTGCTGGTGCATGAATCAAATTGTTGTGAATCTGACACTTTTGGCATTTCTTAACAAACTGATAGGATTCTTTCTCCATGCATGGCCAATAATATCCCAAATGGAGGAGTTTCTTAGCTAGAGTTATCCCACTCGAGTGAGTGTCACAAATACCCTTGTGAACCTCTTGTAGGGCCATTTCAGAGTCATTGTGTTCTAGACATCGGAGTAAAGTACCATCAAGACCTCGATGATAAAGTATGTCGGCAATTAAAGTATGTCGTGCAGATTGGCGAATGAAGTTTCGTTTTTGGTTCCGAGATAAATCAGGAGGAAGGACATCATTTTTCAGGTAGGCATAGATTGTTTCATAGATGGAGGTTTCAGTAGTTTCTATATGGTAGATAGTAGCGGATTTTGGATTATTATGGGAAGGAAATGATACTTGTTCTACCATAAACTCATAACAAACACATTTCTCAGGCAATTGTAGTAATGAAGCAATTGTAGCCATAGCATCCGCAACTTTGTTCTCAACTCTTGGAATTTGATCAAACTTGATGCTGATAAAGGGCTATTTTACATTATCTATTTGTTGCTTGTAGGGAATCAACTTTTCATCTTTTGTTTGATACTCATCATTTACTTGATAATTAACTAGTTGAGAATCCCCATATACCTGTAAGTCCTTGATCTTCCATTGAATTTCTATTTTGACTCCGACGATTAATGCTTCATATTCTACCATATTATTTGTACACTGGAATATTAATCAGTATGATTTTGGAATGGTGTGTCCTTGTGGAGAGATGAACAAAATTACCGCTCCTGATCTGCACTGTGTATATGATCCATCAAAATATAATACCCATTGTTGGGGCATTATTGTCAGAATGTCTGCATCTGGAAACTCCATGGTCATTGGTTGATCATCTGGTAGAGGAGCCTCTGCTAATTGTTCAGCGATTTCCCGAACCTTGATTGCCTTTCTCTCTACATACTGAATGTCAAATTCACTTAATAGCATGACCCACTTTGCCAGTCTACCTGTTAGGGCAGCTTTACTGAGTAGATATTATAAAGGATCGATTTTTTCTATTAACGTGATTGTATGATTCAACATGTAGTGTCTCAGCTATTGAGTAGCGAATACCACTGTCAAGCAAGATTTCTCTATGAAAGTGTAATTGATTTCATATCCATTCAATGTCTGACTGATATAGTAGATAGCATGTTCTTTTCCTTCATAATCCTCTTGTGCTAAAAGTGCCCCCAAAGAGATATCTGTTGTGGCAATGTACAATATGAGAGGTCATCCTTTTGTTGGTGGCATGAGAATGGGTGGTGACATTAGATATTGCTTGATCTGTTTGAATGTCGCTTCACACCCTTCGTCTCACTTGAAAACAATGTTTTTATGTAATAGATGATTAAACGGATGACTTTTGTCCGCCAACTGGGAGATGAATCTTTTGATCGATTGGAGCCTTCCCTATAGTGATCTGAGTTGACTTATATTCTTAGGAGGTGGCATCTCCATAATTTCTTTGACTTTCGCCGGATCCACTTCAATGCCTTTTTTCGAGACAATATACCCTAATAGTTTTGCTGATGTGACCCCGAAGACACACTTCTTGGGGTTTAACCTGACATTGAATTTCTCCATCCATGTGAAGATTTTGTCTAGGATTTGTAGATGTACTTCCCTTGTACTAGATTTGGCCAAGATGTCATCTACATAATCCTCCATGAAGGTGTGCATCATATCATGGAATGTTGTCGGCATTGCTCTTTGATAAGTTGCTCCTACATTCTTTAGACCAAATGGCATGCCGTTCTAGTAGAATGTTCCCCATGGACATGTAAAAGCTATCTTTTCCTGATCTTCTGGTGCTATTTTTATTTGATTGTACCTAGAGAAACCATCCATGATTGATAACATGGCATGCCCTGTTGTCAAGTCCACGATGATGTCTATGTTTGGTAGTGGAAAAATATCCTTCGGGCATGCTTTATTTACATCCCTAAAATCTATACATATTCTGATACTATTGTCTAGTTTGGAAATAGGTACAAGGTCAATATCCATTCAACATAGTCTATAGACTGTATTAATCCAGCAACCAATAATTTCTTTAGCTCTGTCTTGACCATCAACGCGATGTGGGGATGCATTTTTCTCAATTTTTGCTTGATAGGCTTGATGCCTACTGGCAAAGACAAGTGATGCATAAGTAGAGTTGAGTCTAAGCCTGGCATATCAGAATATGACCAAGCGAAGTTGATGCTTCTTTCTTTAAAGAATTTGATGAATTCCAGTCTTTCTTGTTCTATCATGGATTCCGCCAGATGTAGGATTTTTGCCTTATCTTCAGTGCCAATATTCACAGACTGTGTTGGTTCAACTAGGACTGATGATCTTTCATGATAGTGTTCTGGAAGAGTGTCAAATCTTCCATCCTTCAGTGCCTTAGAAAGGTTTTCACTGTTAGATGCGTTCTTTTTTTTTACTTTTTCCAGATCTAATGTTGCCATAGCATGGTTTTCACCATTAGATCTATATTCCCTGTTGTTATTTTTACAACTGGAAGATTTGACACCCTCCTACCGAGTCATGTTGTTATGAGTTTTACAAACAAAATTTGTGTCAGGTTCAGCATGACATAGGAAGTTTACGATGGCATCATCATTTGTAAATATTGGTATATTCAAAGGTTCGATAGGCTCCAAATCAATGAGTTCAGGATGGATTAATGGCATGAGGTTATCAGATTCATTCAAGGTGATGTATATGAGGGTTTGGACAGCCATTTCGTCATAGTCATTTATTGGGAATTCGAGGTCTGTGATGGTACTTTCTTCAAGATCGTCTAGTCCACTCGAAGTCTGCTCGTCCCCACTAGAATCATCGATATTTAGTGAACCTTCCACAAGTGGTCTAGACCTAGAACCTTGGCCCTCCTCACGCATAGGTGCATATTTTTGAATTACATCGACTTGAATATCAATGAAAAATAGATCGGAATATAGTGCCCACTCATATTCATTTGAGTTTGTTTTGGAGCCATCCCTAAACTAAAGGATATTTTCTACAGCTGTCTTTGTTAGCTCCTGCTTTTCTTCTTCAAAGTATCCTAGTCCTGGCTTCTCTTTTGTGTGGAGAGTGAGGGGTGTAGTAGGCTTCGTGATTCCATCCTTTCTTAATTCAATGGGTCCTTGTCCTTCATACCCCATTTTTTCTAAAATAGCTTTTCCTTTTCCATATTTATCGGTGTTGATGGCGACATTTTTGATACTGATATTTGACATAGAGGGTTCCTCATCTTTGTATAGCCAATCTAGGATTGCTTTGTTGCTTGTTTCATCCTCTATTGTACCCTTTTTGACAAACCTTTCGTCTAGAGCTGTAATTGCTAATGATGTTTGGGACTTGATCATAGACGATTGACCATATGTTCTAGGAGATGACATTAACTGTGATAGGTTAAGTGATTGCTCCATAGAATATGTTCCCATTCCTTTGTCCTTCAGTTGGAATTTCTCTTGGAACTTGTGTGATAAAGAAGTTTGTTGATCCCATTTATCTGTTGATTGAATTTCAACAGGACTTGTCTCTTTTTCTTTACCCTTCTTCTCTACCCATTTAGTAGTGATGCTTCGACATTGTTCGTCTTTGGATGATGATGCTTCCCTATTGTGTGGTATGAAGGTATCTTGAGAGATCCTAAGGGTGTCACAATGTTGAGGATGATTGTAATTAGCAGATATAGTCACCTCTCGTTCATTTATTCAGAACTTCAAACATTGATGATTTGTCGAAGGTACAACTTGCATTTCATGGATCCATGGTCGGCCTAAGAGAATGTTGTGTGTTAATTCTTTCTCCAACACTTGACATGTGATATGTTTCATCATGGGCCCCACTTGGATGGGTAACACAATCAAGCCTTTAGATGATCTCTCTTCTTCATCATATGCTTTGATAGTCATTTTTTTGCGAGAATCAATAACATCATCTGAATATCCTAGTGCATGGATTAACTTGAGAGTGCAAATATTCAGACCAAATCCCCCATCTATTAAGACTCTTTTGACGTGGTGATTTTGGATTAAGACTTCAATATGGAGTGCAGTATTATGGGGATGGTTTAGTGAGATATCATCCTATTCGGAGAATGATAGACAATGTGGGGTAGTCAAATGTCCCACCATAGCTTGAAATTGACACACCTCTAGATTCTTTGGTGCCGTAGTGGCAACTAAAGCCTGTTCGAGAACATCCTTATGTGATGGTGATATTCTAAGGAGTTCTAGTATCGATATCTGAATAGGAATATTTTGTAGTTGATCGACAATGTTATAGTGAGATGGAGGTGGAACTGCATGTGTAGACCCAACTCCTTTTAACATGACCTTAGCTTGCCCCCTAGTCATTACATTTACAGGATGATGCTCTTGACAATCTCTGATTTTTAAGACATTGATTTGATTTTCAGAGTTTGATATGTTTGGGAGCAAGTCCAATGGAGTAGTGTTGTTGATTTTGGGTCCGTCAATGTTGTGACCAACTATGTGATCACTCTCTATTCTAGATAGGCAAACGATGGTGGTGTCAAAGATATGGTTGAAATTCTTCCCTTTTTTTTTTTAAGATGATGATGCTCCTTTGTCATAGTTTGGCAAAGGGTCTTTGAAAGCCGAGTGATCATTGTTGTTTTGTGGTGTTTCCACATATGCTTTATTGTTGTCAATCAAATCTTGTATCGCATGTTTCAACTCCATACAATCGTTAGCTTTGTGACCTTTGTTGTTATAGAAGTTTCAATAATCAACGTCATTCCACCATGGTGGTTTGACCTTAGGATCCCAGAATCGGGCTTCCCATGTAGTGATAATGCCACTAGCGACTAGTTCTTTCATTGCCGATTCTATCGTTTGGCCTAAAGGTGTGAACCTTCGCAGATTTGATGGTTTATGATATGGTTGCATCTTTACGATCTCATTATTTTGTATGATATTTGACTTGACAAGTTGATCATTGTTTTGATTCTTTGATGTAGATGCTATCAAGTTAAAAACTGGTTTGACATTTGGGGAATCATTTGTTGTTTCGTTGATAGTTGTGTTGCAACTCTTTTGCCAAAATTTCGGCTTATCACTGCTTGAGTATTGATTTGAGGAGTTATTTGTGTTGTTTGTTTTATCGTTGAAATGTTTGATAACTCCTATTTTAACTAATGCTTCCTCAATTTTCAGACCATTTTCTATGACTTTTTCGAATGTGGGAGGACATTGTAATTCGAGTCTATAACTCATTTCCTTTGTCAAGTTGTCAATGAACAACTCCATCTTTTCTTTCCTAGGAATCAATCTAGGATATTTGGCGAACAAGTGTCGCCATCGTTGGAGAAAAGATAAGAATGTTTCCCCTTTATTTTCATTTAGGTTATAAAGATCCTTTATTGTAACATCATGTTGGATGTTAAAGGAGTATTGGGAAATGAACTTGTTGACTAATTCCTCAAAAGTTCTAATACCAAGTTGTAGTTTTGAAAACCACTCCATACATGATCCTCCCAAGCTCCTTGGGAATAATCTCATTAAGTAAATTTCCTCTTGGGTAAACTCGAGACTCATTGTTTTGAATTCCCTGATATGATCTATTGGATCCGTTCGTCCATTGTACTTATCATACTTTGGGATTTCACAGTGTCTAGGGAAAGGTATCAGACCAACCGTTGGATCCAAAGGATAAGGACAAATGTCTTATATCGCATATCTTTTGGTACTCCCTTTCGTCATATCCTGTATTTGTTGTTGTAATAGTTGCATTTGATATGTTAAAGCGGCAACTGGATCTATCGCTTGTGTAGGTTGCCAAATTTCAGTCTCACTTGTGCCAGGTGCTTCCTTCAGATGATTTACATCGAAGTCCTTGGGAAGTTTGGCATCTGATTCAACCAACATCAAAAGATATTTCTCCATATCTTTTCCATAAATATATGGAACTTGGGATCTTGTTGTGCTGCTTCGATATCCTCTGGAGTTATTTCGTTCTTATCATTTCAGTTCAGATTGTTCCAAGGATTTTCCTCTGCCATTGCTTGGGATTTTAAAATTTCTTGCTCTAAGAGTCTCTATTTTTGGGACCTAGTGAAGATTGGCATACAAAATTTTACCCTTTCTTCCGAAATGTTGATCTTATTTGCTGGAAATGTCAATTGGAATTTTTAACAAAGTCGAATAAGATGACTAAACTTATTGATGAGAATGTTAAAAATTTGATTAATATACTTGGTTTCGTGATAAAGGATGATAATATCCCGATGATGAAACTTCGGTGTAGTAATCGATTATGTATTTGATTTTGACACTTGTGATTTGCAAGATCTTGTTTTAGTTGATAAGATTGGAAGTTTGTATAAACCTATCTGTTTTGGGTCTCTAGATAGTGATTCTGATGAAGACTGTGGATAAAATGACAGATTGATTGATTGGTAAAAATTTTGAACTCTTTGTTTTGAAAGCGCTAAAACAGAGGACATAAGCGCTATTTCATAGAAGTGCTAGAATAGAGTTCCAAAGCACTGAAATTGGTGACAGAAGCACTATCTTGACAGAAGCGCTAAAATAGTGCATGAAAGCATTGCAAAAATTGATGGAAGTGCTATTATAATAGAAGTGCTGAAATAGTACATAAAAGTGTTGTAGAATTTGATGAAAGCATTGTTTTAATGAAAGCGCTAAAATATAGACTGTAAGTGCTGAACTGGTGCCCGAAAGCACTATTTCCCAAAAGTGCTAAAACAACGACCAAAAGCGCTGAAACAGGTTTCCAGAATGCTTAAAAATAGGATTTTAAGACTCTCTATTGTAAAATCTGATCTGGTCTTGTGGCATACTGTATCAGGGATTGTGGAAGATAAGAAGGATGTATGCGCTGACTACGGTTGTGATACTGAGTGAGAGCTCTTCTTTGAAAGAAGGCTCGTGAATAGAGCGGTTCTACCGCGTAATCTAATGTGTGACCCCTAGGAAAATCATGAGATCTGTGGATGAATGTTCTATGTTGTAAAAAGAGTTTCCGATTTTGATATAGAAAACGCTGTTTTCTTAATTTATTTCTATAACCGAGAGGTTTCTTGGGTTTTGTCTTTGATTTTTCTCTTGACAAACGTGGTGGACTTCCACTTTTGCAGCATGTATTTTTCTGATCTAGCTTGACTTTGTTATTTTTAGGATGATCTTAAATCTGATTTTAATGAATTTGTGAAAACACAACAAGCAATTGTGAATAATTGTTTTAACTAAATAGATCATGTATGTTCAAGAATTGAGAAATGATTCTTATTGATTTTGACAGGTTGTTTTGACAATTGTACACAAATCAAACAGACTCACACTTAAGGACAAGTAGGTCATCATTATACTCACAGCCCACAACTTGAATTGCATTGACTCACACAGTCGTGTCACCCCCTAGAGGGTGCACGTGTTTTTGTCATTCCCAGGCGTGTACTCAAAGTGACAGAAGTGGATACCAAATCCCTTTAACAAGTGGTCCTTGGTAATTATATGGTGAGTGTCTTGGGGGTAGATTCTTCCCTCCCCTTGCACTGCGAGTATGACAATGCATGGATATTGACTTGGCAAGAAACTACTCTATGGTTCGTAGATAGGGTTTCTGTGTGGTGCGACAAATAGATAAACTCCCTCAGGAGACCTCCCAATCTTTAGAACAAAGATTTTTGGGATGGTTATCTTGCTCACTACCATCAAGTTGGACTTTCATCAACAACTTGCATTTTTATTATAGTGGGTTGGAAAACCTGGCTTTGGTTGTTCCCACGTAGGTTGTTCCTGTAGGGTGAGTACTTTTTCCCACTACGGCAGGCCTGCTAAAGGATTTAATAAAGCGTAAATGACATGAAGTAAAAGTGAATCTAGCACTTTGGTCACCCAGTTAAGGTGAGAGCATAAGCCTAATCACCACAAACACAACATATAAGTTTGTTCTATTTTAAAAGTCCAAAAATAAATTTTCTAATCTATGTGAAGGTGTTGCTTCACAGAAGTCATTTTGTTCTTTTTAAATTGTACTATAAAAATGCGGTGACTATCCTAGGATTGATAAATTTTCTTTTAGAAAAACAACAAGTGACTACCCTAGGATTGATATATTTTAGAAAATCGGAACTGACTATCCTAGGATTAATAATTTTTAGTCCAACTGTGAATAAAAATAAAATATGGCTATGGATGTGTCAGATCTAGACTGATTTTACAAAAGTGCTGGAATAGTCCACAGAAGTGCTGAAACTTTTACTTGAAGCGCTGAAACATGGAAGCGTTGAAAGAGGACATTGAAGTGCTGAAGTTTGTCATGGAAGTGCTAAATTACGGATGCACTAAAATAGTCGATGGAAGCACTAAATCACGGATGCGCTGAAACAGTCGACGAAAGCGCTAATTTTTTTGACGGAAGCGCTATAGTAACACGGAAGCACCAAAACAAAGCACGAAAGTGCTATAGTTTGTCATGGAAGCACTATAGTTTTTGACGAAAATGCTAAAAGAAAATACGTCGTGAACCTACGTAACACTTTCCAAAAAAATTGTAAAATTGGGGTTAATGCCCCATGGTGGGTGTCAAATTGTAAGCGTGTGATTAGGTGTAAAGCATAAAACACTTCTTAATAAGACATTATATCAAAGATTAATCAAATTGAATCAATTCAAAGCAACAATCAATTGAAAGCGTCATATTGTTCTCTATCCTCAAGATTTATTAAATCAAAATAACTCTCAGATCGTGAGTGCACTATGATTGTTAAAATGACAATTGAAAGAATGAGATGGATACTAACACAGTGACATGGAATTGAATATGACAATACTAGAGGATAAATGAATTAAACTAAGCATGGATTGACATGAAACAGATAATTGTAGCCATGATATTAAAACTTGATTGCTTGATATTGGATGCTTCAATGCTTGATGCTTGAGTGCTTGAATTCCTGTAGAGTAAGAGTGCATAAACTTGATTATCTGGGTCCTTTTCTTGGTTCAATGAGGCTATATTTATAGAATTCCTGGCTGTAGAAATGCATAGGGAAAGATTTGAGAGGCTTGGATTCAATCTGGAGAATTGAATGGTGAGAGATGAAGGAGATTGAGAGAATTTTGGTGATTGTCTCTACACATGAAAACATCAGGCAAGAGAAGAGGAAGGATTGATGGAGGAGGATTGAGAGATCAAATTCCAAATTTCTCTCCAATTTGTCTCCAAAACTTCCTGTGAAGTTTCAATCAATTAATTTTGACATATTTTAGACATGGTTTAGACATAGGACATCTAATTCATTTTTGAGAGAATATAGATGGAATATTCTTTGTGCTTTAATTCAAATATTTTTGATTTATTTAAATTAGGAAAAGAGGGATAAATAATTTAATAAAACGAACTATAGAATAGTTGTTTATTAAATTAAACAGAGGAAAAATGGCAATTAATCAATAAAGTGTTTTGATCTTTATTTAATTAATTTAGAATCGATGTGATAGAATAGAATAGGGATTTGATAATTAAATCAAACAAAGTATTTAATCTTGTTTATTTAATTAAGATGATTTTAAATGTGAACTATATAAATAAATATTTCTATTTATTCAAAAGTAGAGGAAATTTAGGATAATTAATCAAATAATTCGTATTTAATTAATCAGATGCTCCAAACCAATTTTAGGTGTATACAATTACCATTCATCATCTTCTCGTGTAGATATTACTAGCACTACATTATTTCCCACTACATTACTAGATGATTTATTGCTCTGAATGATAAATTGCTATATGATGATTTTAATGGTTCATATAATGCATCTCTACATGTTAATTCATTCTTACTTATTGATTATTGGTATTAAGATTGAGATATCTTATTAATAATGTATTTATAGTTAGTTTCACTAATAGAGCATTTCCATGACACATCTTTTATGTTTTACATCCCTTTATAGCATTAGTACATGGTTTTATAGCATATTTTTCTTGCCCTATATTTCTTAAGGAAATTATAGCCTCCTTTAGGACTCCTTGGGGCATATATTTGATGTTTTTATACCCTTTTTACTTGAAATTACTATGGGTAATATCATATACATTTCTATCTAGGACCTAGAGTTATTATTTAGGTTATACCTAATTCTCCCCTACTTTGGCCTATATTACACACAAAATCTATTGTCATAGTTACCATGTAGCACTTGGGTCATACTTATGAAATTTTTGATAGAGGTTAAAAGGTCACATCTAATAATCTAGAGTTACCACATGACAACCTAAATCTATTTTTTAGATAATTTATTATTCCCATTTTTTGAATGCATACTAATATTTTATATAACAAATAAGGAACATAAGGAATATGACATCAAATTGATAAAATTCAAATTATGTATGCTAAAAAATCTCTTAAAGTGATCTAGTGTGTACACCACCTATATAAGGATATCATTTTCCCCTTAGAGACTCTTGCATAATTGTTGTCATATATTGAGCCAAGATTAATAATGATGAGCTATTAATATTATTCTTGTAAGTAATGTTGCCAGGTCAATGGCTATATTATGGATGGCATGTTCACTTTCTCTCCCTTCCTCTCCATCTTGATTTTACTCCCTTTCCCATTTTTCAATTTATCTTATTGTATTTAATTGCAAATAAATTAAAGTATAGTGTAGCTAGTTTTAATACTAGTTTTCTCTTTTATCTATTAAATCTAATAGATCTATTTAAAAAAAAATCTAATTTTACCACTAAGAAATATCTTCAAACACCAAGGCCTAGTTACATTAAAGGATTTTACTCTCCTTTCTATAGAGGAGTGGATTTTCCAACTCTTGAAGTTGTCTCTTACAATTTCACAAGCCAATAGTTGCATCTATTAGTTCTACAAAAAATATATATATTTCATTTGATTGTATAGATCTTATACCTAAATAATTTCTTAATGATCCTTAAATAACTTTATGTATTGTGATGAAATATGAGGATATACATGTCAAGTGTTTCTTAGTTCATATGGATCTATCTTAGATATATGTAGTGAGAATTGCTTGAAGAAGTTGAATGTTGGCAAATGTTACTATCAAAGGTTTTGACAATAGTGGTATATAGTCTATGTGTTTTACTAACCTTTATATTATAGTTGGAGCCCTTATTATTGTTTAATTCTTCCATTTAGTGCCTAAGAAAATAGCAAATCCAAACATCAATGTGGAAAATAAGACAAAAGACTCAAATAGAATTTCATTAAAATGGGTTGTGAATTATGCAATGACTTGAAATGCCAACAAACAAACATATTATCAAAATAGAGTTTAATACTATTTATTTAAATCATCTTACATTTGTAATTATTAAAATAAAATTTAGGCATTAGTTACTTTTTTTAGAATATGTTTTAAATTAGTAATATTAATCATTTGAAGGATTTTAGAGGGCATGTGATGGATTTTAGGTTGAAAAAGTATTTAAATGAATTCTATGATAGTGTTGAATGAAATCAAGTAGGTGCTACAAGATACTTTTCTCTCATCCTCTCATAGATATAAGGTTAATAAACATATATCTTTTATGTTTGTTGCTATTCTGTTAAATACACTAGAGACAAAAGAAGACATATGGGCTATTGTGGATATGATCATCAAATCTTGGTGCTGCTATGGTACTAAGAAGGTTGTGGGTGATGTGATGATTTGTTTAGGATTCAATCTAGATAGTGGAAAATGGTTTCTTATCAACCCACATTTCTTTGGCCCTTGGATTTCATTAATCTTTAGGACTATGTGTGAGGACAACAATGCCCACCATCACAAGGAAAAATGGAGTGTTTATTTCTTAAAGTGATTGCATGCATCTCCACCCCATCAGATGTGAACTAGTTTATCACACTAGTATCTCATCCTCTCATAGGTACAAGGTTAATAAAGACATCTTCCATGTTTGTTGCTATTCTACTAGAAACAATAGAGACTTAAAGGAGACATGTGGGCTATTACTAATATGATCATAAAATCTAGGTGGTGCTATGATATTAAGGTTGTGGATGATGTGATGACTGGTTTAGGATTCCATCTAATTAGTGGAAAATAGTTGCTTATCAATTCGAATTTTTTTGGCCCTTTGATTCCATTCATGTTCAAGATTATGGGTGAAGACAACAATTCATACCATCACAAGACAAAGTATGGTATTGCTTTCATAAAAAGTGATTGCATGCATCTCCACCTCATAGATGAAAAAGCAGAAGGAAGAAGAAAAAGTGCTTGATGATGTATTACAAAGGGTGGCATCACAAGCCTAATTTAACACATGTAAGTTGCCATTTTGAGGAAATGTTCAACTTATATATCACAGTTTGAAAGGAGTTACAGAGTTGTTTTCCTCTATTTCTAGATTCATTACAATAAACATTTGTTCAAATCACTCTCAATAATATTTCTTCCATATGGAATAAATCACAAATTCTCACGTCTCTATATAAATTCAACAAAGCTAGATAAGCAGGTCATTTTCAAGGTCTGGTTCAATGCAAGGATTGAGAAAATATCTCACACCCTTTGAAAAATTAAAAATCTAGCAGATAAAGAGAGTTTCTTAAATAATCTAATTTTAGTTTAATTTTATTGGATAGATTACATATAATGTGAGATTTGAGCTTCAAACAAGTTTCACGCTTGTAAATCATTGTTGATTGTTGAGTCATATAAAGTTAAATCATCTGTTGTCTAATGGTAAAAGCCACCAAAATCTCACTTATCACATAAAATCCAAATAAATATTGATTTGACAACCGGATTGGAACATTCTATTTCGGTTTGTAGTATTTTTTGTCAATTTGATGACAACTTTCTTTTTTCATTTACATTGCTTTATGTTTAAATTTGTAGGCAAATATTTAATAGTCAATAATACTTAATTTTTTTAAGAAAAAAATTTAGATTTGTCTAAGCTTATTTCATTTCATTGTTTAGCATTTAATATTAATTGTTTAATCTAGTCACGTGCAACTAGAATTTGTATGCACAAAAACATACTCTCTAATATATTAACATACATATAGTTTTCTATCGACATAATCCTTGAGATAAATTTTTATTATTGTAGAATAAATTTTTGTTTTGAATTAAACATGCTCCGTTCTAGTTAATTATTGTTTACAGTTAAATAAAGCATAAAAATATTTAAATTATGTGTTGGAGTGTTATATTAAAAGAAAAAATTTGTTTCAATCCTATCATTTAGTGTATGCAACAAGGAACATCAAAGTATTAATTTGTGGCATCTACTTTACATCAACATCCTACGCATACTAATCTTTTCACGATGTCGAGTGGAAAAGTGATGCAGGGATTTCAAATGGTGTTGGTGCTTATTTGGGCGCGGTTACGAATGGCGCCAGGTTTGGCTTGGGTGCAACTCCATCTGATGGGGGTGTGGCCGGTGGGGACCCTCCCGCTGGTTGCCCTCTGTTTTCTTTGGAACATTTGGACTATATTATGAGCACTTCCTCTCCTCCTGGTGATATGCGGGTTGTCCCTCCTCAGGTGACTGCTTTGTCTGCTGCTGCTTTTGCATACTCTGTTCCTGGGTTGGATGTCCCACCACCTACTCGGGGTATTTCTGGCTGGGTGAAATCTTTTTTTGAGGCTGCTAAGGTGGGTGCTCGACCCCCTGCTCTGGCTCATTGACCTTTGCCCTGTGCCCGAGATTCTCCTGTGATGGTCTGTGGTTCTGAGGTTGTTGAGAACAAGGTTTATTATTTGGCGTAGGGTGTGGTTTGTAGGTTTAATGGCCTATGGCCTTCCCTCCCCGATCTCCATACTTGGGTGTCTAACTCTTGGAAGCCGTTGGTCTCTAGGGAGATCGAGCTCTACCCTAGCGCTAGGGTTTTTTATATTGTTACTTTTGCTTCCTCTGTGAAGAGACCTTGGAAGCAGCTCTTAGACTATGAGGGTCTCCCGTTTCAGTGTAGGAGTTGCTTTTCGATGGGTCACTTGGCCTTTCCTTGCCCTCTTGCCTATCGCAAGGGCGTTATCACGTGGTGGAAGGATGCTCTCTTAGACCATCTCACTGTGGGTTCTCCTCCTTCAAGAGTTCCTTCGGCAAGTTCCTCTTTGGAGGCTGACCTTCCCGTGACTACCTAGAACCCTCTTTTGCCTATCCTTTTCGTGAAGCCTTCTATTGTCTCCGTTCCATCAGAATCTATTGTCCCTATTCGGTCAGAACCTGCACGTCCTTTTTTGTTCAACTCTACTGGACCTTTATTTTCTCCTATCTCCGTTGCTTCGCTATCGTCTCCCTTGTTGCGTGGTGGCTCCTCTTCGGAGGTGGTTGTTGTGGATCTACTCCCCTCACCTCACTCGTTGGTTCTTGATTCCGAGCCTTCTTGGTCGGTTGCACTGCAGAAGAAGAAGGGTTTCCCCAAATCCATTGCCTTTTATTAGCCTTGGGTTCGGGGAGTCAATTTAGACCCCTTTGTTTTGAGGGTTGTCTAATTTTTTTGGTTGTTCTGTAGTTGTCGATCAACTATTTCTATTTGTTCTTCTAGTTCAAGTTTTGTTTGAACTATGCTTTCCTTTGGCCCTTTGCGCTTTCTATGTGAAGAGTACATCACCTTGTAAATGCTGCTTATCTTATCAAAAACATCCTAGGCATACTACATGACTACTTATCTTTGATGGTTATATCAAGTAGTTGAATCATTATCCAAGGGTTTGACTAAGGAAGAATTATCCTAACCTAACAAATTTATCAAATATATTTGTCAATGTTGCTAATTTAACATTACAAGTCTAGGTACTCAGACGAATCTTTGTTTATAAGCACAATAGAATCATAGTTGACAAGGTCAAATATATAAGTGAAGTTTAAATATATGCATTAGGTTTAAATACTCAATTGTACTTATTAGTTTTGCAATAATTTTTTTTTCTCTGCAACATTAGAGTTTTTTCTAATCCATACAAAATTATCTTACAAGTCTTAATTTTTCAATACTGAGATGAATGTATGACCTCTTTCTTGGTTTTACACCTATTGGTGGTTTATTCACTTTTAAAGAGACAAAATAAGATTGCATTGCTAATTATGTCTAGCATGCTATAATATTTTGTCTTCAAAATAATTCTATGGATGCCTTTGAAAGTGCAATATATTGAAATAAGTTAGAGTTTGGCCCTATCTTAAAAGATCAAGTCAAGAAAGTCTTCTAAAAGTCTTCTATGCAATTCAGTGTCTTCTACCCTTGGTGGTAGACAATCAAGCAATGTTTAACCCATGTTCATGATATTTTTCTCTTCGGCTTGAAGTTTCTCTATACTTTCATCCCATTGATTTTTTTAATCATCCGTTCCTTATGCAGCAATCTTATTATTAGAAATTATACTTCTATATTTTTTTTTAAACTTCTAATACTATTTAGAATTGGTATCAACTTTTATATAAAAATAAATTGACGTGTCAACTAGATTAGATTTTTCTAGTATGGGAGTCATAGATTGAATTTTCATTGTATAGAAGAGAAACATTTTATTAAATGATATCTTAGGATTGAAGAACATATATTATATTAAAAGAATCCTAATAATTTTAGCTTGCTATAATTTTAGATATTCATTTAAAAAAATTAAAAATAATATAGTATGATAATTCACTAATCAATGATTTAATATAATTACATTTTAAAGTTTTCAATTTAAAAATGTATTATATTTAAAAAATAAATTAGAATTAGAATTATTATTTACTATGTCATCATTTAAATATTATATTTCAAAATAATAACAAAAAATTATTAAATTAAAAATGTGCGTAGGTGAGAGAAAGGTTTCTACTCTACAATGGTCTGATGCTGCGACTGTGGTTGGGGAGGTGGTTGTGGCTGGGGTCCACGTGCATCCGGCTAGGGGATTGGTCTCCTCTACTCTTGGTGGCGTGGTGGGATCTATCCTTGTTGCTTTCTCTTGTCTGAGTGGGGACTCTCTCTCTGGCATTTCATGCTCTACCATCCAACAACCTTCTGTGTGCACTCTGGGCGGGAGTGGGTTGCGGCCTCCTATGTTCTCCGTGGAGTGTTTTCCGCAGGATGGCTTGCTGCTGGCTGCCTTGGGCATGGGTGCTGGTGTGGGAGGGCCTATCCTCTCTGCCCTTCCATTTTGCTTGGCGGGAGCAAGTCTTGCATTGGCCTCCGGACAAAGGTTTCTGTTGGTAGGGTTGCAGATGCTCTACTTTCTGGTGATGGGGGATGTGCTACAGGGGCTCCTCCCATTTCTTTGTTGGGGGATGGCATGGTCAATGCGCTACCTGGTGGGATTGTTGTTGTCCCCTCTATCCCTGAGGTGTCGATTTCTCCTACCTCTGGTGCTCCTGCTGGTAGGAAGTCCTTCTCTGAGGCAGTTTCTAAGGTTGGCACTCGGTCTGCACCTGCTCCCTCTAAGGTTCGTCCTCTACCATGTGCTCGGGCTTCACCTGTGGTTGTCTGTGTTCTTGAAGTAGCTGAAAATGAAGAGTACTATTTGAGGCAAGGTGCGGTTTGCAGGTTTAATGGTCTGTGGCCCTCCCTTCCAAATCTCCATGAGTGGGTTTTTGTTTCTTGGAAGCCCATTGTCCTAGGACGGATTGAGCTTTACCCCAATGCTTAGGGGTTTTTCTTTGTCACCTTCTCCTCCCTTGCGGATAATGACTCTGTGTTGGATAGGGGTTGGATGTGGGGTGTCCATTCACTATCCATTAGGCCTTGGTCGCACACCTTCAACCCACTTACTGAGCCGCTGAATATCATACCCATTTGGGTCCATCTTCCAAATCTCCCTCTTCACTTACCTGGATTATGAGTCCTAACTCTTGAAAATATTAATGTTGACAGTCGTGGAAACTGGAATGACTTTGTCAGAAGTGGAATTGTGGAATCCAAAATAGGGTGGTGCACTGCAATGAGCAATCTAAAGAGTGAAGATCGAAATCTCCCCATGTGCTGACCCTCTCACTTAAAAAAAATTCACTTGACACTTAGTAGTACAAAGTTCTTTAATTGCTTTTTTTTTCTCCAAATTGGAACATTAAAGTGAATGGAACATCTTAGGTCTACAAGTTTCAAATTCTTAACCGTTTATCTTTCTAAATCTAACGGTTATAGGATGATTCCAGAGGTTTAAGTTTGCAAGCCTATCACTCTGTGCATTTCATTCCAGAATGCAACTACAACCATACAACAAATGTTCATCCAATGGTTGAAACTTGAGTAATTTATGATATTAACTTAAAACAATAAACATGAAACATGTGTTTGAAAGTTGTTTTAAACTTTTGTGCTCTAGGATTGACATCAAGGCTAAGGGGCCGGTAACTTAAAGTTGCAAAGGACTTTAAAAAATATCCAGGTGTGTTGACCCTCTCATTAAAAAAAAATCACTTGGCAGTTGACACTTAGCAATACAAAGTGCTTTAAATGCTTTTTTTTCTCGAAATTGGAACATTAAAGTGAATGAAACGTCTTATGCCTACAAGTTGCAAATCCTTTGTTCATAAAGGTTTTAACTTAATTATGTTAATTAAGTTACCTTTATTCCTCTCTTAAGATTTCACTTTAGTTTGCATATTGTGACATTTAATAATTATATTAATTATTAAATGTCTACCTATTAGGGTTGCACAATCTCCTTTTATGAGGATTGATCATTGTATTTTATTTCCTCTCTCTAATTAATACATTTTTCAGCTTTCAGAGCACCCTTGCTTTTTTGTCTTCATCTCTTCTTTCTGTGATAGGTTATTTGCATGCAGATGATAAGTTGGATTTCACAAATTCTACATGGTATCAGAGCTCTAGACCTACTGCTTCCTGTTCGGCTTCTAAAGGATTTTTGGAGCTTCAAGGGTTTAAGGCTTGTCTCTTTTGATCCAGGGTATACCTATTAGATCAGATCCCTTTAAGTCCAAACAAACTTTGTCATTGAGTCCGCAGCGGTCAAAAACCCCCAAAATGACTTTTCATTCATCCATTTTGGACAAAGTTGATCAAAGAGGCAAATTTTTTTGCCAGAGAGGTCATACGGCCTCCCCAGCGCGAGTTTCGAGGAAATTTTTTTCAAAAGTTTAAGAAAAAAACCAAAAAAATAAGTTTTTTTGATAAAAATGGCACTCTTCTCGTTGAAAAGGCCCGCACCACCACTTGGCCACCTGGTGGCCACCATCAAGCCACCACCGTCGACGGCTTCAGCTGGCTGCGGCCGAGCGGCCACCAAACCATCGCCGACACACCGTCCGTGCACTACCCACTACCCCTGCGCTAGCAACCCACCGCCTGAGCACCACTCCCTTGGCCCCCTGGTCACTCACTGGACCAAGGGCTTACTTTTTTTAGCCCCTGAGGACTCTTGAGGACTTCTTGGGAAATTTTGAGTTGTTTTCACGAAATCGGGCATATTTTTTGCGTACGATCTCTTTTTTGGAAAATGAGGTATTGTCAAAAAGCTAATTTAATGCTCTATCTAGTGATGTGGGTGTTATTTTATGAGTTTTCATATTTGATGCCTTTTGCATCAGTCAAAGCCAAAACTTATTTTTTGCACTCTAGGGGGTGTAACTTTTGCATCCAGACTCCGTTTTGCACAAACGAATAGGTGTTGGAAAGGTGTTTCAGTGCTCTTTCCAGATCGGAAGTCTATTTCATCAAAAAATTTACCAAGTATATTTTATTCAGCTTTGCGTATTTTTACACTTTACATAATTACTTGGACATTCTGGCACATACATGGGATTTGTTTGCGTTGGATGGGTTATGTTGATATGATTTATAATTGCTGAGAGTTTCAGTATCTGATTTCTTATTTTGAGTGAGTATCATGGGTTTTTCTACTCACCCTTCAGTTGTAACTCTGGAATGGGGTAATTATGAGTCATGGGCAAAGGGCATACTTACACATTGTAGGTGGATTAATATTTTTCCTTATTTGTATGATATCATACCTAAACCAGCCACTTCAAAGGGAAAATTAGCTTGCCCGATATCAATAGAGATCACATAGTAGGACTTATCTTGTCTAGTGTTGATAATGACACTGTGTGGGCTATATCAGAGATTTTCTGTCCCCACCCACTCTGGAAATGTCTTTGCGAGATCTATGGAGACCCCAATATCTCTCCATTCCTAGAGGATCCTACTTCAGATTATCTCTACCCATTGCTTGGAGAGAGAATACACCCTTTGATCAGTATACTTTAGAGGAGCTTGAGTATTTAGACACTCTTACAAGTTCCGATGGATCAGAGGCTTGTCTCACAGTTCCTACTCTTCAGATTGAGACTTCATCAACATCTCCTATTGTTCCTAATTCAATGGAATAGGGCATCATACATCTTCCAGACATAGCTACTTTGGACTCTTATGTTGTAGACATATCTTTCTTGTTTGTGGAGTCCTATATTGCAGATTTGGAGGATTATTTTGAGGACACTCATCTCCTCTACCTTGATAGTCTGGTTATCACTGTACACCCACCATTATCAGTGCATTCAGAGGTTGGATTTTAGGATTCTCCACATCAGTTTAGATTTGACATCATTTGTTTTAGTTCACATAGAGAGATTCTTTAGCATCCGATCATGGCACACATCTTGAGATAGATTGATTCATCACTCTTCACAGGGTTTCTTCAACCATCATCCTTTGGATCCATTTCTTCCCAAGGGGAGGAATATTATTTGCCACTTTAGGATCTCCTTTTGGATTCTACATCAGGCATCTACCATTATGACATGAGTTTCTACATTGTGGGGGGGCCTTCTTGTCTCTTTCTATCTCTCATATGGAGACCACTGTATACGTACTTATATGATAAAAGTTGTCTATGGGGGGTATCATGTAATCCACCTCCTATCCTTCTTTCATTAGTGCATTGCATTCCTTTCTTTGCATTCTATTTTGGGGAGGAGTTTTTTTCCCACTGGGTTTTCTCCTTTACCTCGTTTCCTTTAGTTTGCATTGCATTTGTAAATAGGTACCTGATTAGGCCTAGTTGCTGGGACCCATGTTTACTTTCATGCATTGTAGTTACTTTTGATTTCTTGCACATGTTTGTAGCTGCACTCTTGCTCATCTTAAGGGGGGGTGTTAGAGTAAAGGTTTTAACTTATTTATGTTAATTAAGTTACCTTTATTCCTCTCTGAAGATTTCACTTTAATTTGCATATTGTGACATTTAATAATTATATTAATTATTAAATGTCTACCTATTAGGGTAAATTTTAGGGTTGCACAATCTCTTTTTATAAGGATTGATCATTTTATTTTATTTCCTCTCTCTAATTAATATACTTTTAAGCTTTTAGAGCACCCTTGCTTTTTTGTCTCCATCTCTTCTTTCTGTGAGAGGTTATTTGCATGCAGGTGATCTTCGGGGTCTATGAAGTTGGATTTCACAACTTCTACATCTTTAACCATTGATCTTTCTAAATCTAAAGGTTATAGGGTGATTATGGAGGTTTACGTTTGCAAGCCTATCACTCTATGCATTTCATTACGGAATGCAACTACAACCATACATCAAATGTTCATCCAACGGTTGAAAATTGAGTAATTTATGATATTAACTTAAAACAATAAACATGACACATGTGTTTTACAGTTGTTTTAAAATTTTGTGCATTAGGATTGACATCAAGGCCAAGGGGCTAGTAACAACGTTGCAAAGGAATTAAAAATATCTCCCCGTGTGCTGACCCTCTCACTAAAAAAAAAATCACTTGACAGTTGACAATTGACACCTAGCAGTACAAAGTGCTTTAAATTCTTTTTTTCTCGAAATTGGAACATTAAAGTGAATGAAATGTATAAGGTCTACAAGTTGAAAATTCTTAACCGTTGTTCTTTCGAAATCTAATGGTTATAGGGTGATTCCAGAGGTTTAAGTTCACAAGCCTATCGCTCTGTGCATTTCATCACGAAATGCAACTACAACCATACATCAAATGTTCATCCAATGGTTGAAACTTGAGTAATTTATGATATTAACTTAAAACAATAAACATGACACATGTATTTTAAAGTTGTTTTAAAATTTTGTGTGCTAGGATTGACATCAAGGCCAAGGGGCCGGTAACTTAACATTGTAAAGGACTTAAAAAAATGAATAATGATATCAGGAACTGTGGGAGAAGGTCAACAACATATTAGAAATCAATAACAACAACTTTTAGTGTTTATAATGTTTTTTTATCAATTTGATGGCAACTTTCTTTTTCCATTTGTATTTCTTTATGTTTTACTAAATTAAATCTGCATGTATTTACTTCTTAAATAGATATACCACACTTTGATTTTATGATCAATGCAAATTGTAGAAATTTGTGCGACAAGATCCATATTATAGCCTACATTTCATCCATAAATAGATTTAAAATCCCTTACTCATAGTCCTTGCCCCATTTCTAACAAAATTCAATACCATCAACATCGGCCTACAATGCTTTATTGGTAGAATCCCTATCAAGCCTCACCGATGTCCTGAAGAAAATAGCTCACAACCTAGTATCAGTGTAACAATACTCTATCAGGCTGACTCATAAGGTACTCTCCTCGATATACCGATAGAGTCAACAAAAGTAAGCACATCATTGTAACACATAAAAATCTGTGGAACGAATGATTGTACTCCCCCGATGGACCTATATAACCATGAATTATCAAGTGCATATTGCATATAAATTATATTACTTAATTTCTTAAAGGAAAAAAACTGATTTGAATATATTAATAGACACTGAAGTTCTGAACTCAAAAAATAACTCTTTATTGTAAGTGTAAATGAATAACGAAGAATAACACAACACAACCATTTATTTTATTGCAACTGAATTTCAATGTCACATTATTACATATCTTTTTAAAGACAAGTAGTTGTAGAGCAGGCAAGCTTCTATTTTGTATAAATAACATATTTCAGTGTGTCACTTTACATAGACACAATTCAATAATTTATTCCAAGCTGTTGCTTGTGACAATGGATTACAAATTTATTCCAATTTCCAAGCTTCTTCTCGTGACAAATTAATACAAATGTAACTCTAAAAATAAATGCATGATTCCAAGCTTCTGCTCGTGTCAACGTAATACAAATGTGGCATTGAAAATAAATGCAAGGGATTTTCCAATCGAGAAAGGCGGTTCCAATCATTCTGGGGAAATGGGAGTTGTGAAGATATAAAATGTACTTATCCCCTTTGAGAACCAAAGACATGTAGAAGATGTAATACAAATGTCTTTTTGAAAATAAATGCATGGGGCTTGCTAGGCAAACCATGCTGGGGAATAGGGAGCTATGAAGATACAAGAGGAGTAGCAAATATGCTCCCATCTTTTGTACACAACTTCCATGCACTGGTATAGCACTTACCTCCATCAAAGCTCCTCATCCTGGTTCAAAACCTGTCTGAGAAGTCAAGTTAACCAAATAAACTTCTTTCCAATTCCACCCATTCTGAACTTGAAGGAAATTCATGTTTTATTGATTACTATGTAACTACATAACTGTAGGCAGGAGAATTTATAGTATCCCCAATAATATCGCATCATGTTCTTCGTGATTCCTTATTAACCATAGAAAATGAAAACCCTTATGACACTATCCACTATTCACTATCCCTATTTATGAGCCACTAGTGTCACTACCAGCCTAGGTATAATGATAATCGTGATTCATGTACAATTAAAATGTTTAATTTGATTGACGTTTGGCTACATGGAAACTATACCTCAAGTTGACAAGCTATCAAAATCACCAGCGCCACTCAAATGATATGAAATCATTAAAAATATTGTTTCATTAAAGCTATGAGCTATCAAAGAAATTGCTTCAGATGTTCATATCACATATGGCATTAATCGCTGCCACTGCCAAGACTAGCAATACGACAACCACACTTTCTTCAAAAAGATTCAGAATTTCATTTAAATGAAATGTACAACGTCGAGGCATTGAAAAGATAGAATGAGTGATGAGCGATGAGCCTTGATCTCACCACATGTCCACATCTAACGGTTCTAGTGTTATTTTGGAGGTTTCAATTAGCAAGTCTAGTGCTTCAGAGATTGACTTCCAAAATGCAACTCTATTTGCTTGTTGGTGTACAGATTTGTCACTTTAACCATGAAAGTGGATGCGAGATATTTTAAAAAAAATGACACAAAGTTTTTTTGTCTCACATTTAATGATCACATGTGAAAAATAAGTAAAGAAAAGTGATAGTTTCTCTTTTATTAAGTGAATTAATCTAAACACAAAGTCTCAGAGATGAAAATATACGCATTCTGACCTAACAGATAAACATTGAAGAATAATCATGAAGAAACACGTTTCATTCATAATTAGAAGAAAGCATTAATAAATACAAAGATTTATAAATATATTCTTTTATCTCTCTAATGCCAAAAAATTGGATTCACAGACCCGTCACCCCACACCCTATACAATCAAAAAGCACTCAACAGCTGAAACTACCCCCCGTTATCATTACATGTCACAAAGAGATTCATGCATGCTGTTAAACCACTGGAGGTGTCAAGATTCTATACAGTTCTAACTACATTTCCATAGCTAAATTGTGAAATTCAGCGCATTCTTCTTCTTCTTCTTCTAAAACGAAAATCACCTTGTTGTACTCGACATTGCTGGTTTTCTCTTTCCCTCACCACTGAACACAACTGGGAAATGATGTTGAGTTTCTCTTCTTCATGCCAATTAAAATATGGTTGCATGACGAGCATAGGTTCATCTTCCCATTCCCTGATATCACTAGGAAGTACCATTTTGAGGAAACTATGAGTTTGGAGTTGAAAATGCTGCCACCTTTCCTCGTATGCAGGCTCACTTAACTTCATCAGCAGGAAGTGACCATTTATTTTCCAAGAAAAAAGTGCCAATCTACTACTAAAGATTACGTTAAACCTCAAGTTGGCGTTTGAAAGCATTTGAGAAGACATTCCTTAATGGCACCGTACAATTCATTAAATGAGTTGACACTTCGAAAGTTGTGCATCTTGCCGAGGTCGCCCCATCACTGAGAAACATAAATCTATATCCATTTATATGGTAATAAAATCCCAACCATTGATTTCTATAAATCTAATGGTTCTAGTGTTATTCTGGAGGTTTCAATTAGCAAGTCTAGTGCTTTAGAGATTTACTTCCGGAATGCAACTACAGTCGTCCATCAAACATTCATCAAACGGTTCCTATGATTTTTTATCGGCATATCTGTTTATTTCGCCACTGAATTTTTTTATTAGTTTGAGATTATGTTTAATTCGCTAATGAAAATATATTTATTTCTTTGAAAAAAGGTTTTAATCGCCAACAATTTTTTTTTTCTGTTTTGAAAACAAGATTAATTCGCTAATGGAAAAAATTTATGGTTTGCAAAACGGTTTTAATTGCCAATGAAAAATATTTTATTTGTTTAAAAGAATTGGAAATCCGCCAAGATTTTTCATATACTTCTAGAGATTGTAAAATATTCGCCAATTGGGATTATTTTTTTTCTCGAAAAATGAAAAAATTCGCCAATAAAATTAATATTTTTATCAGGAAATATACTAGATTCGCTAGGATCTTACACCTTCACCGAGGGAGGGGGTGGGGGGTTCTTAAATTTTTCCCTAGAACACAGCTACAGGAATTCACAAGAAGCTACAGGAAAAGATGGAACCCATCAAGCTAAGAAAATCCTGGGTTGTGATCTAATGTATAATAAATCAAAAGTTCCCCAACTATTGACAAGAACAGAGTAAACCCTTGAAGGGTTTTTAGAAAAATTGCGAGGGCTAAGCCGTATATGTCTCTAGAGAATGCAATGAAGACATAGAAATGAAATAAAAACTTCAGCTATGATTAAGAGAAGCTACAAGAGAATCAAATGTTGAAAGCTACCGAAAGAAGCACTTTCCATTGCCAAGATAAATCTTCGAACCTAATTAGTGAAGGTCGAGAAAAATAAAATCCATGACAAGCTAATCTATAGAAGGACTGAACCAGTTGATGCATTGAAGTACACAAGATACCAGAGGAAAATTTTAGAAGGAGGATGCATACCCACGACCTGGGGTTTCTCAATTTTTGCAAATGAAAATATTTCTCAACGATAGAGGAAAGCAGACAAATCCAGAAAATGTTAAATATCGAGCTGGTGTCATGTATCCAAACCCTCGGTTATTAATAGAAAGTTCTAACAGAGTAAAGAGTTTTCTCTTTACATTTTATTTTTGATGTGGGCCAAGACCCTCATATATATGCAAGAAGACAACACATAATCTACAAGAGAGATGTATAAATTGAGTAGAGATTACATTCTTGAAGCAAAATCTAGAAGGGCACAACCAAAACTTATGAGAATATGGCTATCAAAAGACAAGAAATCAACATAAGGAATGTTGAAAATATGAAAGATATAAGTGAAAATCATGAAGCCAATCCATGACTGGAGTGAGGAACAGAGAAACGCATGGCTACAACCATTAACATATAAAAGAGCTTGAATTGAATCTACAGAGAGAATAAAAGACATGGTCGTGGCCTGTGAATAAGACGTTACAAAAGTTCCCCATTTTTTCTCAAAAATACTTGAAAACAACATGGAAAAGCTTTTGCAAATACATAAAAGTTCCAAATCTGTGTGAAGTCAAGCTTACCCAACACATAGAAGTTGTTGTTTCTTAGGAAAATCAATAGAAAATACAAGTAAATTCCTCTGTATAGAAGACCTATGTCGAGCTTCTCAGCAAACCCTGGCAGCAATTTGGCTTCTTCCAAAAGCTTCACAAAAGAATGAAACATTTTGTTTTACTTTACATCATTGTTTTTAGGGGTTTTACCCTATTTTCATAGGCTGATGAAAGATTGGCATTTTTGCCTATCTTTTTAATTAAATGACATTTAATCTTTTTCACCATGGCTAAGACTCCATATCTTATGCCTTATTCATGTTATGCCTTGTGTACCTTAGGCATTTTTATGTATTTAGACTTAGTAAACCTTTTGTTTTGACTATGACCAAATACATGGTGTTTTTATTTTTATTTTTGCATTTATTTACATTGTAAAATATGTAATTAAGTGATGATTTTATAAATCACTTAATTTAATTTATTATTTTAAAATGCAAAAAAAAAGGATCATGTGTCAAAATGACTAAGTCATGAGAGGAAACATGGATATACATTGAAGTTATGATTTGCAAACATATGGAGAGTATCTAGGGAGGATGAGAATCAGTTTACAACACATGCCAAAGATGTAGGAGCAGTTTTGACTCATTTATGAGCTTGGGAGAGCATCTTGGAGATTATTTTGCATGCCTTTATGGTAGACTTAGTCATGCCTTAACTTTTTCTACATTGTGGAAGCCTTTTGGAGTAGATTGACATGCTAGATTTTAGGGTTTATTGTGGCATCCGACCCAAGGTGGTTTCTAGAACCTTTTTTGGTGGAAAAACTTGGGGTTGTGTACTTAATCACTTTTGTAACTCATTTGATAGTTAGCTCAAATTATGCAGATTAGAGACTTAGTGACTATTTTTAGTCCTTTGATACATAGTTTTGGCATTTTTTGTAATGCATGAGATATTGAATACAAATATTAGGTACTTGCTCATTTATTGTAATGGATTCCTTGCCTATTTGTTCTTACAGTTCAGTGTGAGTTTCATGATTGATCAAGTTGTCTTGTAAAATTACTTAGTTTCATTATAGCTTTGTCTCATGCTTTTGTACCTTTGCTGCAAATAATGTGTTTATACAGATCACTATTTGTGTCTGAAAAATACAAACTACTTGATAATTGTGAAGTTTATCTTCCTTTTGTAAGTTGTAGTATTTGAACTTTTAGTGAAATATTTATGCATAAACATGTTGTAACAAGTTATGCAAACTTGATTTCTACTAGATTAAAACCAAGTGTAGAGTTATGAGTTTCATTGTCTCCCTTTCAGTTTGGTGTATCACTTTATGTTTTGCCTTTTCTTTTAGTTTTACTCATTTTAAGTTATCCTTCTCCCTTTTCATCATAAATCCAGTAGTTTTTAGGTGATAAACCAATGAGGAGATTGCCTTAACCGGAGATTCACTCCAATACTTAGGTTTTCCCACAGCCTAGGAGCATTTCCATGTTCCTCTAGAAAGCTAGGTTCTACAACTAAGCAAGGGTGCATTTATGAGAGATACCAATTATTCTATATTACTAATAAAATAGTATCTAGGTTTAATCACATTAAATTACACACTAGATGCATATTTGCATTATCTTTGTCTTATGCAACTACCTGTATCTCCTTTAGCTATCTTGTAAGCTTCTCATATCTCAAGGTACATTTTTGAAATTATGTCATTCCATAATCTAACCAAATATCTAATTAAGAAATAGAAAAAATCCAAATGATGGAATTCTAAAATAACTCCACAAGTAGGCCCATAGAAGATAATTATACTAGAAATAGGTTGTTCTCCTATAAAATTCCCCCACCCAATTCTCTAGTGAGGTACAAGAGATGCATATGTCTAGAGATTGCTTATACAAACTTATAAATCTTAATTTTGTTCCTAGACCTATCTATCTAGATTTTCCATATAATTTGATAAGCAGAAACATGTGAGTGCTTATGGAATATTATACAAATTGACATTACACGAGGTTATTTTTCTTCTACAAATAGGCATAGAGAGATCATCCACCACACTATGTGTGCAATACCAATAATTGGTGGATGAATAGTAATTCATGCTTGTGCATATTAGAGTATGTTCTCTTTACAATAATATAATATTATTTGTGGCTGGACACATTTGAAATGGATTCCTTACTTACAAATCCAAAAAAAATCATATAGTAGTGGTATTAAGGACATGGACCCAATTATTGATAGTCCTAGTAAACTTCGCTAAATTCATAGGTATATGATTAATTTTTGTAGCCACATTATCTTTTCATGCCCAATTAGATAAATATTATATTAATCTATGTATTCAATAATACAAAATTAGTTATGATTTTTCTAGGCACATTTTGCATGCTAGTGCAAGCCTTTCTCATCAACTTATATGATCTAACTAGTCACCTTTCCATCATGACATGAAGATCTACCTTTGGTGTGCTTGCTTAATTAAAATACATTATAGGATTAGTTCTCTACCATTCTTATTGTTGGATATGATTCTATATATAAATTTTATATCATGCTCTTAGACACAAACTAATTCCTTATATGATGAAGTTTTACAAGATCCAATGGGACACTCAAATTATTTACTCACCTCAAAATACATTGCTTAGAGTGCATGCAATTTCTTGCATAGAAGAAAAAAGGGTATACCAAAAGTGATTGATTATGTTGCACCTTTACCATATAAATCACCTCAAAATACAACTAAATATAACCTCATAAGTACTTACCTCTACATCATTGTTTATACTCATGGTCTTCTCACATACATGTTTTTGACCTTGTAGAGGTTATGTCGTGATGACTTCATTTGAGCATAAAAAATGTGGCTTGGATAATATTTTTTCCCAGAAAAAGGTAAACATACAGAATGGGTGCTACATATGTTCCACTTAAGAACCTTGTAATGAAGGACCTTTGAGGCTATGGAACACCTTCCATGGTTTTGGATCTAGTTCCAAATATATCTCTCTATTACTTAAAACATATAATCTTTCTAGAAACTATTTCAATTATGGTAGCACACCACCTTGAGATGAGAAGTATATAATTAAAATCTCAACGTATGTGCCTCCCTTTTCCATTTGTATGTTTAAATATGATTATATGTGCAAATTTAAATGACACTCGAAGCTATTATATGTGATCATCTAGCTACACACATTCTCTAGTCTAAAGTACTTTCTTCCTACTAGGCATTTCTTTTGTGCACGTTCCCTATTCTAGAAAAGATTGGTTCAAATGATGCATATGGTTATTACTCTTAGAAAAATAATGGAATTCAATTTTTAATCATCATCATGTCTTCTAATCCATCTTCTTTCTATTACCATGAAATAAAATATTATA
The DNA here is from genome assembly GCA_007115665.2 of Sequoiadendron giganteum. NCBI lineage: Eukaryota > Viridiplantae > Streptophyta > Pinopsida > Cupressales > Cupressaceae > Sequoiadendron > Sequoiadendron giganteum. Next base: position 380,460,986 of record CM021102.1, read on the forward strand.
AAATAGCCAAATGAATGGGATATTTGCCATTAAAATATGATAACTATCAATGTTAGAGTAGCCATTAGTGTGGCAATTGTTGAGTACACTTTGGTGGGGTTGAAAGAAGAAGAATTTGTCATCCCTTTGGGAAAGTGAGTTTTTAATAGGCTTTGATGAAACTAGTTAAACTAAATAAGTATTCAGTCCAACCCCTATGTGGTGTGGACATAAAATTTGTGTGTCATATGCGGTTCAATCTAGCTTAGTTTGACTAAACTAGGTTGGGTGAAACCCCCTTAAATAGAAAAAAACTAATTCCTCCTTTTATATGTGTAAAGTTGGGTTGAAGTGGGTTCAACCCAACTAGCTTTACATAAACCCACTTCAACCTAACATGTTTATTGGTATCTTAGGTGGAAAATTTTTAGCTCCAAATTCTTTTGTTTATAAATCGAGGGCCAAAATAGCCTTTTCCATCACTTTTGATCGATTCATACATGTACAATATTTATTTAAAAAATAAAAATAATTCTTTTGTAGATCTCATTTCATAGATTCATAAACTATATTTTTTATTCTATTTTAATTTTGTTAACTATTTTACTTTTAAATTTTGACTTGCTTCATTATCCTGAAACTTAAGATTGTTATGTTGACAAAACATAGTAAAAAATATTTTAAAAATGAATAAATTCATTACATTAGAAGAAATTCCCAATAAAAGTTCTCTATTGAGACATGCAACTTTAAAAATTTATTTATTGAAATTCAATTTTTCATTGCACTACAATATCAACTCTTGAAGTTGTCTCTTACAATTTATTCTAGTCCTACTTACCTTCAGACCTTAAAGAGGATTTTAGTGTCCTTTCTATGGAGGAGTGGATTTAACAACTCTTGAAGTTGTCTCTTAGAATTTCACAAGCCAATAGTTACATCTATTAGTTCTACAAAATATATATATATATATATATATATATATATATATATATATATATATATATTTAATTTGATTGTATAGATCTTATACGTAAATAATTTCTTAATGATCCTTAAATACCTTTATGTATTGTGTGTTAGAGTAACTGGTTATTTACTTGATTAATTAAACAATATTTGTTTAATTAATTAAAGTTCCCTCTTATCTCTTTTACATTTAAGCTAACATTAGGTGCATAATAATTAATTATTTTATTAATTATTAATGTGCAAGCCTAGGGTTTTCCTTTTTAGGGTTTCTTTCACCTATATGTGGTTGAAATCTTTTCTTTTGTATCATTATTCTTTTACACACTTGGATAATATAGAGCTCCACATTTTTGAGCATCTTTACTGTTCTCTTTGTTGCTTCTCTTTGCTTCTCCCTGTAAGAGGTATTCTTCGCTTGCAGAGATCACTGGGCTCCTATGAAGTTGTATTTGCTCAACTTCTACATGGTATCAAAGCTTCAGATCTGTAGCTATTTGTTCTTGTTTTGAGAATTTTGCATTGGAAGCAAATCTGGGGTTTCAACAGTTTTGCAGGGTGATTTTTGGTGGATCCGGCATACTACATTTTTTGGGTTCACCTTGAGTCCAAATGGACCTCATCGTTGGATTCATAGCATCCAAAAAACCCTAAATCAACTATTCATTCATCGATTTTGGTTATAGTTGATTAGGGAGGCAATTTTTTTTTGCCCTAAGGCCATACGGCCCCAGGGCACGCTTTCAGCAAAAAAAATTGAATTTTTTTTGAAAAAATTCAATTTTTAGGGTTTTTCAAACCCGCGGCTAGTACAATTTCATGCACCGCCGGTGAGCCACCCAACAGCCACCGCTCGGCCACCGTCGCCGACGTCATCCGCTAGCTGCAACCAAGCCACCACTGCCACACCGTCGGCCCGCGCCTCGCCCGTGCACCGCCCATGCTCTGCTCGTGCACCACCCATGTGCCACCATCTGTGCGCTAGCCCCCTGGTCAGCCAATGTGATTTGGGGCCACAGAATTTAAGCCCTTGAGGGCTGTGTTTTAAAAAAAAAAACCATTTTACGCTACTTTCAATCAAATGGGCATATCTCAAACGTTTTAGCTCAGATTTTTGAATGAAAATAGGCGTTGGAAAGCTGATTCTGGCACTGATTTGATGGTGTGGGATTTTTTTCAACATTTTACCAGTCTGGTTATTATTTTTCTAGTCAATGTGGGGTCTTTTTTCTGCACTTCCGGGGCCATAGAAGGTGCAAACGGACTCTGTTTTTCAAACACGAATAGGCGTTGGAAAGCTCTCAACATGCTCTATTCAAATATGTGATTGTTTTTCTCAAAATTTTCATCCGGTACATGAGAATTTTTTTTGAAGTATTTTTTGCTTACGCATTGCTTCCTCCTTCTCAGTTTGTACTAGGGTTTGGGTTTATCTCTTGTGGGGGGGTGTTTTTTTCTCGCTAGCTGTCATTTATATCAGTTAACTAGAACACCAAAACTCTCAAAAAAATCAAACCCTTTTGCAACTTCTGTCTATTCTGAAAGATCACACAATAATAAAAAACACAAGTAGGTACAGGTGCAGGGTTTCATGGCAGACTCCTCAGTTGAGTTACTCACATCACACAACTATCACACCTGGAAGTCTCTCATGATGAGGCTTCTCAGGTCACGAGGGTTGTGGTCTTGTTTAGATGAGGTTCAGTCTCAGTTGCAGCGTCCTTTTGGGATTATGCAACACAAGAACAAGATAGATGAAGCTATGGGTTTGCTATCCATGAACGTTTCAGACAGTCTTTTGTTTCACCTTAATGCTTCGCTCACTCCTCGAGCCATGTGGTTGAAGTTTGAGACACTTTTTGGGGCCATTAATGAGTTCCGAGAATTACAGATTGAGGTAGAGCTAACTTCACTATTACCTGAATCATTTCCCACTATTGAGGACTTTTTGAACAAGTTCAAAACTATCCGCACTATTTTACAAGGTTGTGGCAAGAATAAGTAAGACACAAAGTGCATTTACTTGATCCTTTCAAAGCTTCGTGGTCCATTTCAGATATTTGCTTCTTCCTTCTATTCCACCATGGATGGCCTGGGTACTCATTTTATCATGCTTACCTTTGATGTTTTTTGTGAGAATTTGTCTTATGAGCAGTCAAACCTTTCTCAGATGGATATGTTCTTAGGATCAAAGAACAAAGCATTGGTTGCTCAGTCATCTAAGGAGAAACAAAAGCAGAAACTGAAGCCCAAGAAATATTTTGTAGGCAACGAGCATTCCTCCAAACCTCTTCTTAAGTCTAATTCCAAACCACCACTTAATCCAAAACAGGGGAAAGCTTCGAAGTCTGGTGATTCTTCCTCCAAGACTAAGCAAAAATTAGGAGACACTTGCAGCTTCTATGGCAAGGAAGGACATCCAGTTTCCAAGTGTTGGAAATGATTAGAGGCTTTAGAGGAAGCCATGCAACAACATCACATCTCCTCACCTCAGTCATCTTCTCCTTCCATAGGGAAAGGCCATGCTCTCACTGCTCGAGCATCGACCTATAGATCCACTTGGATTTTAGATTTTGGTGCTTCTCACCATATGACTCACACTCAACAGTTGGTCACTTCTCTTGCCTCTTGTGGTACTTCACAGATTGCAGCAGGTGACTCTACACAGCTTTCAGTCTTGGGTTTAGGTTCTGTTTCTTTGGGTGGGGGCACTCTACAGGATGTTCTGGTTGTTCCTGACATCTCGACGAACCTCCTATCCATTTATCAGATTTTCCATACTGGCTTTGGTAAGATAGTTGAGTTCTCACCACATGATGTGGTTATTCGGGACCTCCATGACTCTGATGTGGTTATGGCTACTGGGAGTGTTGATACTACATCTCATCTATACAGATTTGATGGATCTAAGCCTTCTGATGGTACAGGTTCATCTCTTATAGCACATGCAAATTTTGTGAGTAAGCTTTGGCATGAGTGTTTGGGCCATGTCAATTATAGATATCTTCAGCAGATGAGTACATAGGCACTTGTTCTTGGTCTTCCACAAATTTCTTGCAGAGACGGTGTTTGTCATGGTTGTGTGCTTGGCAAGCATCATAGAGATCTCCTTCTGAAGGGAAGAGCCACTTGTGCTTTGGCACCCTTGGAGTTGATTCATAGTGACCTCATGTCATTTCCCACTCCTTCTTTTTCTAGGTCCAAGTATGTACTCACATTCATTGATGACTTCTCGAGACGCACATGGGTGTACTTTCTTAAGTACAAGTCTGATGTCTTTGATTCCTTTCAAATCTTCAAGACATTTGTAGAGAAGCAGTCTGGCCTTTCTATTTGGCGGATACGTACAATTAATGGGGGGGAGTATGTGAATCAGGCTTTCAAAGATTTTTGCACTGAGCATGGTTTGCAGCATCAGTTTACTGTTCCCTACACCCCTCAGCAGAATGGTGTCACTGAGAGAAAGAACAAGAGTTTACGGGAGATGGAAAATTGTATGATTCAGTCCAGCTCCATGGATTCATCTTTTTGGGATGAGGCAGTTAATTATGCCAACTATATTCAGAATCGGATGCCTCACAAGGCGATTCGACATATGACTCCTGAGGAGGCTTGGTCTCATGACAAGCCTGATGTTTCATCATTTCGAGTATTTGGCAGTGAGGCATGGGCATTTATTCCTGATGCTCAGAGGAGAGCCATGGAGCAGAAGAGTCGAACCCTCATTTTTGTCAGCTATTGTGAGGATGTTAAGGCATATAGGTTGTTTGATCTTGATTCCAGAGAGGTCCTATTTCGATGGGATGTCCAGTTTGATGAGCACCTTCCCACAGTGGATACCCTGTCTCCAGTGTCTACTTCACTACCTACTTCTCCCATTGGAGCTCTTCAGGATTATGTTGAGGATGATTCTGATGAGGATGTTGATGATCCCCCATCTCCACCTCCACTTGCTCCACCTCATATGCCCAAATGGGCTTGCTTTACTATTGAGGCAACAAGATCTATGGCAGGTGATCCTTTAGACAGTCGTCGCACTTGTTCTCATACTGCGGGTTCCAATCTTTTGAGTCATGCTCTTTGAGCGGATCCTCAGAAGTTTTCAGAGGTGACAGGTCACCCTGAGTGGGATAGTGCTATGGAGGAGGAGTATTCTTCTTTGATGAGGAACAATACTTGGGATCTCTGTCCTCTTCCTAAGGGCAGAAAGATGGTTCGGTGCAGATGGTTGTATCACACCAAGTATGTTGCTGATGGTTCTATTGATAAGTACAAAGCACGTCTTGTTGCGAAGGGTTTCTCCCAGGTTGAGGGTATTGATTACTCTGAGACATTTGCCCCTATCGCCAAGATGAATTCTATTCGCTTTGTCCTATCACTTGCAGCTTCTAGGGGATGGCCCATTTTTCAGATGGATGTGAAGAGTGCTTTCTTGCATGGTGATCTATATGGAGCAGCCTCAGGGATTTGTGCAGGATGGTTCTTTGGTTTGCAGACTTCGGTGTTCATTATATGGTCTCAAATAGGCCCCTCAGGCTTGGTATGAGAAGATGGACTCTTTTTTGCTTTCCATTGATTTCACACGCTGTCATTCTGATCCCACCGTCTATATTTAGAATCTTGAGGGTGAGATCCTGATTCTTGTGCTATATGTTGATGATCTCCTCATCACAGGTAGCTCATCCTCTATGATTCAGCATGCTCAGCAAGCTTTGATGGAGCAGTTTGAGATGACAGATCTCGGGCTTCTGCACTATTTTCTTGGTCTTCAAGTGATTCAATCTTCTGATGGGATCTCCATTTACCAGCAAAAGTATGCTCTTGATATGCTTCAGTGCTTTGGCATGCTTGATTGGAAGCTTGCCCCCACACCTTTTCAATCAGGGGTTGTTTTGACTACTACTTTCCCCACTCCTTCAGTTGATTCTACACTTTACAGGCAGTTGGTTGGTAGTTTCTTGTACTTGGCTCACACTCATCCTGATCTTTCCTTTGCGATTGGCCTTGTCTCTCGATTCTCCCATGATCCTCATGAGAGTCATTGGCAAGCTACCAAACGTATCTTGAGGTGCATTTAGGGCACCATTTCTTATGGCATTCACTACACATCAGGGGATCCTCACATTGTTGGCTACACTGACTCAAATTGGGCTGGTGATGTCAATGATCAGAAGTCTACTTCTGGCATTATTTTCTATCTTGGCTCTGGTCCTATCACATGGTCTTGCAAGAAGTAGACTACTCATGCATTATCATCTACATAGGCTGAGTAGCGAGTTGCTGTGCTGGCTAGTCAGGAGATTTTATGGCTTCGACAGTTGATGACTGAGTTTGGTTTTCCTCCTAATAGTCCCACTATTCTTTGGTGTGACAATCAGAGTGCTATACACATTTCTCGCAACCCGGTGGAGCATCAGTGGACGAAGTACATTGAGCTTCATATGCATTTCATCACATAGTTGATTCAGGATGGTTCTCTCATCTTGGAGTATATTTCCACTGCCGAGCAGGTTGCAGACATCTTCACGAAGCCTTTTGCATCACTGTGCTATCTTCAGTTGCGCTCTATGCTTGGGGTGAAGGAAGTTGTCCTTGGGGGGTCTTTATGAGGCCTTCCCTCCTTCATTTTTCTTTCAGCATGTTCTTCTATCTCTTTTTGGAGAGGATTTTTTTCCCACTAGGTTTTCTCCTTTTCTTTGTTTCATAGAGATTTCCTTGTACTTGGGTACCTGATCTGGCCTTGTTGTCGGGACCCATTGTTTTTGCTTTCAGTAGCTTCTTCTAGGTTTTAGCTTCTCCCTAAGTCTAGCTTAAGGGGGGGTGTTAGAGTAATTGGTTATTTACTTGATTAATTAAACAATATTTGTTTAATTAATTAAAGTTCCCTCTTATCTCTTTTACACTTAAGCTAACATTAGGTGCATAATAATTAATTGTTTTATTAATTATTAATGTGCAAGCCTAGGGTTTTCATTTTTATGGTTTCTTTGACCTATATGTGGTTGAAATATTTTATTTTGTATCATTATTCTTTTATACATTTGGATAATACAAAGCTCCACATTTTTGAGCATCTTTACTGTTCTCTTTGTTGCTTCTCTTTGCTTCTCCCTATAAGAGGTATTCTTCACTTGCAGAGATCATTGGGCTCCTATGAAGTTGTATTTGCTCAACTTCTACATTGTGATGAAATATGAGGATATACATGTCAAGTGTTTCTTAGTTCATATGGATCTATCTTAGATATATGTAGTGAGAATTGTTTGAAGAAGTTGAATGTTTGCAAATGTTACTATCAAAGGTTTTGACAATAGTGGTATATAGTCTATGTGTTTTACTGACCTTTCTATTATAGTTGGACCCCTTATTATTATTTAATTCTTCCATTTAGTGCCTAAGAAAATAGCAAAGCCAAACACCAGTGTGGAAAATAAGACAAAAGACTCAAATAAAATTTCATTAAAGTGGGTTGTGAATTACGCAATGACTTGAAATGCCAACAAACAAACATATTATCAAAATAAAGTTTAATACTATTTATTTAAATCATCTTGCATTTGTAATTATTAAAATAAAATTTAGGCATTAGTTACATTTTTTAGAATATGTTTTAAATTAGTAATATTAATCATATGAAGGATTTTAGAGGTTAGGTGATGGATTTTAGGTTGAAAAAGTATTTAAATGAATTCTATGATAGTGTTGAATGCAATCAAGTAGGTGTTACAAGATACCTTTCTCTCATCCTCTCATAGATATAGGGTTAATAAAGACATACCTTTTATGTTTGTTACTATTCTATTAAACACACTGGAGACAACATAAGACACACGGGCTATTCTGGATATGATCATCAAATCTTGGTGGTGCTATGGTATTAAGAAGGTTGTGGATGATGTGATGATTGGTTTAGGATTCGATCCAAATAGTGGAAAACGGTTTCTTATCAACCCACATTTCTTTGGCCCTTGGATTTCATTCATCTTTAGGGCTATGGGTGAGGACAACAATGCCCACCATCACAAGGCTAAGTGGGGTGTTTATTTCTTAAAATGATTGCATGCATCTCCACCCGATCAGATGTGAACTAGTTTATCACGCTGGTATCTCATCCTTTCATAGATACAAGGTTAATAAAGACATATCTTCCATGTTTGTTACTATTCTACTAGACACAATAGAGACTTAAAGAAGACATGTGGGCTATTGCTAATATGATCATAAAATCTTGGTGGTGCTATGATATTAAGGTTGTGGATGATGCGATGACTGGTTTAGGATTCCATCTAATTAGTGGATAATAGTTGCTTATCAATTCGATTTTTTTTGGCCCTTTGATTCCATTCATCTTCAAGACTATGGGTGAAGACAACAATTCATACCATCACAAGACAAAGTATGGTATTGCTTTCATAAAAAGTGATTGCATGCATCTCCACCTCATAGGGCATGAACTAGTCTATCAGATTTGTATTTAATAGCTTGAGCACTAATAGAAAAACTAGTCTATCAGATTGATATTTAATAGCTTGAACACTAATAGAAAAAACACAAATGAAGGAGGGATCTCTACCATGGTATAGAGTTAGATATTTTAGAAAATTAGTAAAACATATTAAATAAATGTATGGTTAAAGGTTGTATATTCAAAATGAACTTTAATATTATTCATCTTCAATGGAGATGACTAAATTTAATTTTGAATTTTGAACGGCCGTTTTTAGGTCGTCCCAGCAGTTTATTTTCGTTGAGAAAATGTCTCCAGCACAAAAACCACCGATCTGTTTCTGCAAACCCATTTTTGCTTCTTGTTGTCTTTTTCTTCCTAATTAATAAATGTTAGTGACTTGAACCAGATGGCAGTTTCGTCTTGAATGTGCTTGCTCATCTCCAACTACTCTTAACGCCGCCATTGTTTATATATGCATTACCCACACAGGCAGTTTGTTCTTCAGTGTATTGACTTTTTCTAACCATTTGTTTCTATTTTCTTAAAAAATTAATAATTTCTGTGAAAAAGCAGAAGGAAGAAGAAATAGTGCTTTGATGACGTATTACAAAGGGTGGCATCACAAGCCTAATTTAACACATGTAAGTTGCCATTTTGAGGAAATGTTCAACTTATATATCACAGTTTGAAAGGAGTTACAGAGTTGTTTTCCTCTGTTTCTTGATTCATTACAATAAACATACGTTCAAATCACTCTCAATAATATTTCTTCCATATGGAATAAATCACAAATTCTCACGTCTCTATATAAATTCAACTAAGCTAGATAAGCAGGTCATTTTCAAGGTCTGGTTCAACGCAAGGATTGAGAAAATACCTCACACCCTTTGAAAAATCTAGTAGATAACAGAGTTTGATAAATAATTTAATTTTAGTTTAATTTTATTTGGATTTGTTTTAAGGGGTTATCAATTTTTATTTAGTTATTTGATAGACTATATATAGTGTGAGATTTGAATTTCAAACAAGTTTCACGTCTCCAAATCACTGTTGAGTCATGGGAAAACAAGTTTTAGTTATTGTTTAAAGGTAAACCAGCTGCTTTCTAATGGTAAAAGCCTCCAAAATCTCACTTATCACATAAAATCCAAATAAATATTGATTTTACAACCGGATTGGAACATTCTATTTCGGTTTGTAGTATTTTTTGTCAATTTGATGGCAACTTTCTTTTTTCATTTACATTGCTTTATGTTTAAAATCTGTACACAAATATTTTATAGTCAATAATACTTAATTTTTTTAAGAAAAAAATCTAGATTTGTCTAAGCTTATTTCATTTCATTGTTTAGCATTTAATATTAATTGTTTAATCTAGTCACATGCAACTAGAATTTGCATGCACAAAAACATACTCTCTAATATATTAACATACATATAGTTTTCTATCGATATAATCCTTGAACTAAATTTTTATTATTGTAGAATGAATTTTTGTTTTGAATTAAACATGCTCCATTCTAATTAATTATTGTTTAAAGTTAAATAAAGCATACAAATATTTAAATTATGTGTTGGAGTCTTATATTAAAAGACAAACTTTGTTTCAATCTTATCATTTAGTGTATACAACAAGGAACATCAAAGTATTAATTTGTGGCATCTACTTTACATCAACATCCTAGGCATACTAATCTTTTCACGATGTCGAGCGGGAAAAGTGATGCAGGGATTTCAAACGACACTGGTGCTTGTTTGGGCGCGGTTGCGAATGGCGTTGGGTTTGGCCTGGGCGCAACTTCGTCTGATGGGGGTGTGGTCGGTGGGGACCCTCTTGCTGGTTGTCCTTTGTTTTCTTCGAAACATTTGGACTGTATTATGAGCACTTCCTCTCCTCCTAGTGATGTGCAGGTTGTCCCTCCTCAGGTGACTGCTGCTTCATCTGCTGCTGCTTTTGCGGACTCTGTTCTTGGGTTGGATGTCCCACCTCCTACTAGGGGTTCTTGTGGCTAGTGAAATATTTTTCTGAGGCTACTAAGGTGGGTGCTCAGCCCCCTACTCTAGCTCGTCAACCTTTTCCATGTGCTTGGGATTCTCTTGTGGTGGTCTGTGGTTTTGAGGTTGTTGAGAACGAGGTTTATTATTTGGTGCAAGGTGTGGTTTGTAGGTTTAATGGCCTATGGACTTCCCTCCCCAATCTCCATACTTGGGTGTCTAACTCTTGGAAGCCATTGGTCTCTGGGGAGATCAAGCTCTACCCTAGCGCTAGGGTTTTTTTTATTGCTATTTTTGCTTCCTCTATAGAGAGAAACTGTGTTTTGGACAGGGGGTGGATGTGGGGTATTCATTCTTTGTCCATCAGACCTTGGTCTCGCTCATTCAATCCCCTTACGAAGCCGTTGAACAACAAACCAGTCTGGGTGCATCTAACGAATCTCTCCCTCCTATTTTGGGAGGAATCATGTTATGAAGCTATTGGCAACACCATTGGATGCTTCTTAATGGTGGATTCTACAACTAGGGAGCTTGGGCATACTACGGTAGCTCAATTGTTAGTCGATTTGGACATCTCCAAACCTCTCCATGGTGATGTGATCTTGCTGGTGGAGGACAAACCTTGGAAACAACTCTTAGACTATGAGGGTCTCCCCTTTCGGTGTAGGAGTTTATTTTCGGTGGGTCACTTGGCCTTTGTTTTCCCTCTTTCCTATTGCAAGGGCGTCATGACTTGGTGGAAGGATTCTCTCTCAGACCATCTCATTGTGGGTTCTCCTTTGAGAGTTCCTTAGATTAGTTCCTCTTTGGAGGCTGACCCTCCCATGACTACCTAGGACCCTCTTTCGGCTATCCTTTCCGTGGAGCCTTCTGCTATCTTTGTTCTGTCAGAATCTACTGTCATTGTTTAGTCAGAACCTGCACGTCCTTCTTTGTTCAACTCTACTGGACCTTTATTTGCTCCTATCTCTGCTGCTTTGCTTCCAACTCCCTTGTTGTGTGGTGGCTCCTCTCTCGGGGTGGCTATTGTGGATCTTCTCCCCTCGCCTCGCTCGTTGGTTCTCAATTCCGAGCCTTCTTGGTCGGTTGTGTCGCAGAAGAAGAAGGGTCTCCCCAAATCCATTGCCTCTTCTCAGCCTTGGGTTTGGGGAGTCAAATTAGACCTCTTTGTTTCAAGGGTTGTCTAATTTTTTTGGTTGTTCCGCATCTGTCGGTCAACTATTTATGTTTGTTCTTCTAGTTCAAGTTATGTTTGAAATATGCTTTCCTTTGGCCCTTTGGGATTTCTGTGTGAAGGGTACATCACCCTGTAAATGTTGCTTATCTTATCAAAAACATCCTAGGCATACTACATGACTACTTATCTTTGATGGTTATATCAAGTAGTTGAATCATTATCCAAGGGTTTGACCAAGGAAGAATTATCCTAACCTAAGAAACTTATCAAATATATTTGTCAACGTTGCTAATTTAATATTCCAAGTCTAGGTACTTAGACGAATCTTTGTTTATAAGCACAATAGAATCATAGTTGACAAGGTCAAATATATAAGTGAAGTTTAAATATATGCATTAGGTTTAAATACTCAATTGTACTTATTAGTTTTGGAATAAAAAAAAATTCTTTGCAACATTAAAGTTTTTTCTAATCCCAACAAAATTATCTAACAAGTATTAATTTTTCAATACTAAGATGAATGTATGACCTCTTTATTAGTTTTACACCTATTGGTGGTTTATTCACTTTTAAAGAGACAAAATAAGATTGCATTGCTAATTATGTCTAGCATGCTATAATATTTTGTCTTCAAAATGATTCTATGGATACCTTTGAAAGTGCAATATATTGACATAAGTTAGAGTTTGGCCCAATCTTAAAAGATCAGGTTAAGAAAGTCTTCTAAAAGTCTTCTATGCCATTTAGTGTCTTCTACTCTTGGTGGTAGACAATCAAGCAATGTTTAGCCCATGTTCATGATATTTTATCTATTTTTCTCTTCGGCTTAAAGTTTTTTTAATCATCCGTTCCTTATGGATCAATCTTATTATTAGACATTATACTTCTATATTTTTTTAGACTTCTAATATTAGAATTGGTATCAACTTTTATATAAAAATAAATTGATGTGTCAATTAGATTAGATTTTTCTAGTATGAGAGTCATAGATTGAATTTTCGTTGTATAAAAGAGAAACATTTTATTAGATGATATCTTAGGATTGAAGAATATATATTATATTAAAAGAATCCTAATAATTTTAGATATTCATTTAAAAAAATTAAAAATAATATAGTATGATAATTCACTAATCAATAATTTAATATAATTACATTTTACAGTTTTCAATTTGAAAATGTATTATATTTAAAAAATAAATTAGAATTAGAATTATTATTTACTATGTCATCATTTAAATATTATATTTCAAAATAATAACAAAAAATTATTAATTTAATGATATAATAACAAAAATAGATCAAGAAAAAAGAAAATTCTTCTATTACTTAGAGACTAATAAAATGAAGAGTTTAGATTTAATGTTAAAAATATTTATTAGCCAATAGACTACATATAGTGCGAGATTTGAGTTTGAAACAAGTCTCATGTCTGCAAACTACTCTTGAGTCATCAAAAACAAGTTTTAACTGTTGTGTAATGGTAAACCAACTATCATTTAATGGTAAAAGCCTCCAAAATATCACTTATCACTTAAAAGCCAAATAAATATTGATTTTCCAACTAGATGGGAACATTCTATTTCTATTGCAATGTTTTTTGTCAATTTGATGACAACTTTCTTTTTTCATTTGCATTTTTAAATCTGTATGCAAATATTTCAAAATTAGATCATACTTAATTTCTTTAAATAAAAAAGTTAGATTTGTCTATGTTTATTTCATTCCATTGTTTATCACTTATTATTAATTGTTTAATCCAGCCACATACAACTAGAATTTGTAGCACATGGCATTCATACACACCCATGCACAATCACGTACTCTCTAATATATTAACATACATATAGTTTTCTATCGACGTAATCTTGAACCTACTTTAAATGCAAGTGTTAGTAAATATGAAGTAAATATGAAAGGTACAGTTGTCCTAAGAAAAATAAATAAAAAATATGTTTTGTTTTGAATTATTTGTGTGTACAAAACATAACACTATTTCTTATTTTGAAGATTATAGCGTCTAGATAAACTATCTAGAGTCCCATCATTGTATAAGCTTTCGATTAATTCATATTTTTTATAATTACTTCTGAGGGTGGCTTCTTGTTGTGCTCCCAGCTTCTTTTCTTCTTCTCTTTGATACTGCATTCATCAAACAATTTTTCAAAATTATCATGCTACCTTGCCCTCTAAATCTTATAATATTACAAAGTTATTCATTCAATACCCACCTTCAATAATTGTTCAGCTTCTGCAGAATGTTTCATGGCAAGATGCCTCATTTCTAAGACACTATTCCAAGAGGGTTCATTGGAATTGATCCAACAACACTCTATTCTTCTTCCAGGGGGTGCTGGACGGTCAGGAAACATTTCAATTTTTGCTTTCATTGCTCTCACTGGTCTAGGCATGCCAGCTATCATGAATACATTTACTGTTATTTGTCACTGTGTTTGCAGCCTCACGTTCATTTTGCATTTCGACCAAAGCATTTATGCCCACATTCTTCGCCTCCAAATAATTTGGTAAGATTTGGACATCTAATACCACCCCAAATTGTCCAAGTGCATTCTTGAGGATTGGTACAGTTACCAATGGTGAAAGATTGTCCAGAAACACTGTCCTCTTTACTTTCTCTAAGAATGCATCATATTCCTCTTGTTGCTGCCTCAGTGAATCAGTTGCCTCCATAACTGCTCAAGGATAAGGATTTGATAACTTCTTAATTGTCACTTATAATCACAAAAACAATTTATTAGATGGTGTTATTATGAGTTTCAATAGAAGGAAAAATACTAAATTTTAGATAGTGTTACTTTTCATGTAGAAATTCAATTAGTAAAATCAAACATGATGTGGAAATCAAGGTGGGAGTCTATGTAATGTAGTTTTATTAAAATGGGTGTGAATTATAGAATGATTTGGAATGTCAACAGAATTAAATCTATCAAAATACGGAAAAGGTGGATCTATTTACAATTACAAACCAGTCAATAAGGCGAACAAAACTTGTCTCACAAGTAATGAGATTGAAACAAAAAATGCTTTTGATCAGAATTATGAACAAAAAATGGGTTTTGAAAGGATCCCAAAACTTTTTACAAGAAGAATAACATCAAAGAACATGAAACAACCATCAACACTGAAAGAGACATATAAAAGACCCAAAAATAAACAACAGACCACAAAGAATTGAGTTTAATTCTGTTTACTTTAAATCTTATAATTTTAAATAATAAAATAAAAGTGGATATTAGGTACATAATTTTAGAATATAGGTTATAAATTTAACACATATAAGTTGTCATTTTGTGAAGAAATGTTCAACTTCTAAATAAGCACAGTTTGAAAGGAATTACAGAGTTGTTATTAGACTCTATTTTTTCTTGTTTCTAGATTAATCACAATAAACATATGCTCAAATAATATTTCCTTATCACAGATACCAACGCATTTGTCTAAATTCAATAAAATTTAATTGATAAGATAAGTAGGTCATTTTCAAGATCTGTTTGAACGCCAGGATTCAGAAAATATCTCACACCCTTTGAAAATTCAGAAATCTGGCAAATCACAGAGAAAAAGATGACAGAAATGGTAGGACTGTAAACAAAATAAATCACTAACCTGAAATGAAATGAAATCTGTTTCCTCAGAGATCAATCTTCTCCTCTTTTGTTATTGAGTAAAATAAGTATTTTTCTTGTTACGCCATCATTTTATAGTGAGGAAAGGGAATGGTCAACAACCGTCGGCTTAATTGCCTTTGATTATTGACTAGGACTAGCGTTATTAATTTGTCTTCAATGCAATGTTTATTATGTAAAATAATTTATTTGGAATACAGTTTGTTAAATAATTGTTTTAGTTTATTTTTATTTGTATTTATTTTTGAGAGTTGGTAATAGCTTTCATTTTATTTATTTATTATTGTAGAATATAATAAATTTTTGGGTTTAAGATATTTTTTAATTTAATTATTATGGTTTGATTGAAGCACATAAATATTTGAATTATATATTAGGATGATATATGAAAGGACAAAACTTATTTCATTTTTATAATGTAACAAATATTAAGTAGATATTTAGAGTCTAGGATCAAGAACCAAATACATTTTTTATACATATCAAAGAATACTAAAGCATTATTTTATGACAATAGCATTACATTAGCATCTTAGGTGTACAACATGCCTACTTACTACCTTTGATCATTCCACCAAGCCCTTAAATCACTATCTCAACGTTTAACCAATGGAGAATTGTCCTAGCCTAGCCAAATCCTTAAATTATATGTTTCTCAACACTACAAATTTGTTATTGCAAGTTCAAATACTCATGCAAATCCTTGTTTGTAATCATAATAGAATCACAATTGACAAGTTTAGATCCACATGCTAAGTTCAAATTCATGCACTAGGTTCAAATCCCCAATTTCAAAGATTGATTTGGCAATTATTAAATTAAAATGTTGCTACATATAAAAAGTTTTCCTATCCTAAGGTAGTCACTTCACAAGTCTTGAATTTTCTAGTCTAGGGGTGAATTGATTTGGTGACATCTATCATAGTAGAATTAGCATCAAACAAAGAGCTAAGTGCCATAATTTTTTTAAATAAAATGCTCTAGCATTATTTCAAACAATTAAAATCCCATCTCTTTATCTTAGTGTATTTACTACTTATTGCATTAGTTATTTATTTTCCACAGAATACATGTAGAGATGCTATCATTTATTTTACAATTTTGGTGAACTTGACATTATTACACCCCCTAGGGTCTCAAGAATAAGGTTTTGGTTTACATTATTGATATCAATTTGATTCCTACACACCAACCAACCTTTGTTTTGTTCGTTCTTGCTAGATCATTCATCATGGATTATCATAGGTCATTAGTTTGAACCTCTCTCCATGGATGCATTATTGATTTTGATTTTGTTTCATCCTCTATACGATCTCATCCTTACATCCTTGATGTGATCATGTATTTTCTATGGAGGTATTTTTTAATAGTGTATATCCTTTTCCCTCCTTGATGGATTTTCTTAAATTATTTTCCTTCTCTTTTGTATCCATGACCACTTCATTGTCCCATGAATTTCACTTTGATTATATGTTCCTTATGTCTAGTGTTAGCAATGTTCATGAGCATGATGATATTTTTGCCTTTAAATTTTCTTCCTTCGTATGCCTTGGTTCATACTATTGACACACCTTGTGTGATGTATATTCATAATTGTTGCAAGATGGTGTGTCCCTTGGTCTTCGTTGTCCAGCACGACGCTTGGGTTTATGACATGGCTTAACCACCTATAGTGGATCTTACATAAATCTGGTGGTTGTATCGGGCATTGACAAGTCGATTTTTTGGTGCAATGACAACCACCAATGTAATAATTGGTATCAGAGCTGAGGTCATAGGTTGAAGCCCCTCACTTGCACTAGGTGGGGGGATTGTTGCAAGATGGTGTGTCCCTTGGTCTTCCTTGTCTATCACACCTTGGTCTTCCTTGTCCAACATGACGCTTGGGTTTGTGACATGGCTTAATCGCCTCCCATGGATCTTACATAAATCTGGTGTTTGTATCGGGCATTGATAGGTCAATCTTTTGGTGCAATGACAACCACCAATGTAACAATAATGATTCTTTACTTTATGATATATTACATGATGATGACATGAATTATAATGATCATGTTCATTATCTTCTCATTTAGTTATTAATAGTGATACAATGTATGCTACTATATTACATGATTTATTGCTTCGAGTGAGGAGTTGTTATATGATGACTTTAATGGTTCAAGTAATGTATCTCTACATGTTAATTCATGCTTATTTATTAATTATGAGCATTAAGATGGTGATATCTTATTAATGAGTGGATTTATAGCTACTTTGACTAATAGAGAATTTTCATACCAGTTTGATTCATCTTGTATTTTTTATCATCCCTTTCTGACATTAGTACATGATTTTATATTGAATATTTTTCTTTCCATATGATTCTTCACTGGGAAAGTTTAGCCTTCTCTAGAACTCCTAGTGGCATTACCTTTTGATGTTCATCTACCCTCTTCACTTAGAAATCATATGGGTAAATATCATATACACTTATATGGGAGCTAGAGTTACTAAATTTAGGGTACACCTAATTCTTCGCTATATTGGCCTACATTACACACAACATCTATTGACATAGTTATAATTTAGCACTTTAGTCATACTTATCAAAGGTTCAATAGAGGATAAAATGTTACTTCTAATCATCTATTTGTATCACCTAATAACCTAAATCTAGTTTTTAAATTATTTACTATTTTCCTAATTTTTTGAATGTATGCTAATATTTTATATAACAAGGAAGATGAGAAATATGACATTATTGATAAATTTAAATTATTTATGTTAAAAAATATCCTAAAGTGATCTAGTGTGTACACCACCTTTGTCTAATGATACCATTTATAAATATTTAGAAAAGATCTGAATACATTCTAATATTTTATTAGTGATTGTGACATATTTGATTACACATTCCATTTCCTTCTAAAATGGGGACACAATTTACTAGAAAACATTATTTTCTCTAGAACTTTATTTTTATACAATGATATTTCTTCATATCTAATAGAGATAAAATAGTTAAATACATAAAAATTCCTCAACATTCTATAGTAAATAAAAAATAAATCAATGTATACTTCAATTTGATTTAGTAGCCCAACATTTTATAAAGACAAAAAATGAAATGCTTAACCATGATTTATTTTATTATGGGTAAATTATTTTGGTTAGAGCTAAAAAGATATAGAAAGGGATTTTAAAAGGGTCCCACTCTTTTAAAAATACTATAAAAAGAGATATCAAAGATGTTATAAATGTGAATGCTCAAGGCTTTCAACCTATTCAAACATGGACAAACAAGCAACCATTTAGTTCTCAAACAAATTTAAACCGAAGCATTCCCTATGAAATTCATTCAAGCACAAGAATAAGAAAACAAACATAAAATATCAAATGAAAGCTAATGAAATCTTATTCTAATGCTCAAACTAGCATCCCAAAGGGGAATTGGTGCTTCTTTGATGTGGAAAGAAGCCCTTTCCCAATTCCTTGATAGGCTTGATGATGATAATTGATTCAAAATGTGTAATTGGATGCTAAATGATGATAGAAACTAGCTTAAAATGATGAAATTGATATAAAACTTATACTAAGAACAATTAAACTATGAGATAAAATGCCTAATGATTAAAATGCCTAAACTTTTGGATCCAAAATCAATAGAGAAGCTCTCTATTTATAGGAAAGAAGGATGGAGAAATGAGAAATAGGGAGAATGTGGGATTAAACTTGACCCAATGACATTGTGCCACTTGTCAAGATGCTAATGGAAGGAGGTAGCACATTTTGGTCAATGTGCATGATAAATGCTGTTAGATTCAAATTTGAAATTTGAAAGTTGGCTTATTGGAGGGAGATGAAGGATGAATTAAATGCCACTTGGCTCAAGAAAAAGGACATGTAAGAGCGATAAATGCCATGTTGGAGGACAAAAGTCCTTTAGGAGGGAGATTTCAAATAAGTGGAATATTCTAAGAATATGCCATATTGAATGAAAATAGAAGGAATTAATAAATCAAATAAATTGATTTACATGTGCAACTTGCAAAAGCTAGAGGATTTGATGGATTAGAGTTATGAGCTAATTAATATAGGATTAATTAACTTAGAGGAGATTAGTTTGATTGTGACAATTGATTTAAATACTTATATTTATTTAAATCAAAATGTGAGGAATTTGAGATATTAGATTTAATTAAATAAAATTTAATTTATTTAATTAAAAGGGATGATGTTAGATTTAATCAAGTAAGGGTGATTTATTTAATCAAAAAAAGAAATATGATTTAATTAAATAACATGAACTATTTAATTTAAAAGAGGAACATTAGGATTAAATAAAATTTATTTATTTAATCAAAGAGGACATATTAGAATTAAATAAAATGATTTATTTAATTAAAAAAGGATAATGATTTAATCAAATAAGATGATTTATTTAATTAAAAGAGGAATTATGATGAATTAATTAAATAAGGATTATTTAATTAATTGGTTAGTAAGAAGTGATTCAAGAAGAAATGATGTTAGTAAATCAGGATCAGGTGCATGATACCAATCGGGATATTTTTAGTGTCTACAATAACATGAATAAGGACTCAAACTAGTATCTCATTCTTGGCTGAATAGTGCACTCTACTAGTGTTTGAAAGTTCCATGGTATTTTTTGGTGGGATTTTATGGATGGATGCCAGGGTAGGGGGCTCCTTATATCTCCTAGAAAAAGTATTAGATTCTAAGGAATGTGTTGTTTCTACTTCCACTAATAAGACTGCTAGTGGTGTTGTCCTTGAGGTTTTGCAAATTGATGTTATTTCTTCTAGTCTAGATGATGAGCTATTTTTTGGTGGATTGGGCCCATCTTCTTGGATCGACAAAATTGTTGGTTTAAATGTTTCAAAGGATGGAAGGAACACTATTCCCATGGTGATCCATTTAGATGAAGGTATAACAGTAAATGTCTCAAATGTTTTGATGGATGAATCTATTTGAGGGATAAAGAATACTCTAGTGGTTAAGTGTTTTGCTTCTAGACCCAACATAGATTTGTTTAGTAAATGGTCAGATGTGGTCTAGAAATTGAAAGGAAGTGTCTCTATTAGTGAAATGGTGGATGGTTTTTATTTATTTCATTTTTCTAACAAAGAGGATCTTATAAAGACATTAATGGAGGACCATGGTTTTTTAAAAAGGGCATAGAAATTATCTCTCTATAAATGGAAACCAAGTTTTCACCCATTTGTTGATCTCTATGTAGTATCCTCTACTTGGGTCCATTTACCAATATTAGCTTTGGAATTTTTGAGCTCTAAGATTCTTCAGCGTATTACTTTAAGTATTTTGGACAATTCTTAGCAATTGATAAGGCTACACTATAGATATCTAGGTTGGTTTTTGCTACAATTTGTGTTAATGTTGAAGTGAAAAAATACTTACCAATGCATATTACCATAAACTAAAAGGATCCTTGATCAATAGTTATAAAAATGTGGGATTCTTTTCGTATAACTAAAATCAATATGGACATTTAGTGGATAAATTTTGTAAGACTTTAGCTAAAAAGATTTGAAAAACAAGGAAATTATGAAGAATGGTTCTCCCTTGAAGATCCCAAAGAAATATATGGTTGTGGTTAATATAGAAAATATGTGGGTTGATGATGAGAAGCAAGAGATATTAGTGGAACACCATAATATGGATCAATTGATATATCCTCCTTCTAAGCTTGTTCCTAACATATAAAAAATTCTAGAAGAAGGTGGTAAACAACATAAGTGCATGAAGATTAGAAGCAAGAGGATTTAATAGAACAACATAATATAGATTAAAAGAAAGAACCACATATTATGTAGGAGAATGAAAGAGAACAAAAAATGGAGTATTTTAAGGTTGTTCTTAATATGGAACACTTACTTGTACAAGAAGGTGATTTGGTAGAGGAAGATTTAGAAAATTAAGAAAAACAGTTGGAAGATACACTTGCATAGACATCCAACACACCAAAAAACCTTGCAGAACACCTTAGAGCCTAAAAATTCAAAGAAAGGTAGATACAAACAATATAAGCATGTTCCCTTAGCTGCAAGACAAGAACCTTCACTGCAGAGAAATGTAGAGAATTCTTATTTCTTCCAGATATCCTATTTCACCAAACACGCATATTGTCAAACATATCTTCCACTACAAAATGACCCAGAACCTAAAACTATGGATATAGAACATTTGAACACCTTTAAGGGTAAGTGCACCAATCTGTGACACAATTTTGATGCCAAATTGCAAAAAAAAACCCATCATAGCCATATTGCGCTCGTCAAATTTGAAAAGCGCCACATTTGGCAAGCACCAAATTTGGTGCTCTCCAAATGGCTTTACCATTCAACGCTCTCCAAATGACTGTACCATTTGGCGAGCGCCAAATGGATTGAATTTTGCAATGAGTGTACAAGTGTGAGTTCTCTTTTTTTTTGCAATGAACTTTTGAATGCTTTTTTCTAAACTCTTTTATTTTTGCTTTCTCTTCCAAGGAAACTATATACATGAAATAAATATTTAAGTATATTCTTATACTTTAAGTTATATTACATGTATATAGGCAGGATGTTTGAGAGTGGTTTTAGATCTCTAGGAATTATAATGAAAATTCTAGTTTTTGGAAGATCTTAAAAATTTCAAACTTAGTCAAATTTTAGTAATCAACAATTCAAATTTCAGTAATCAGGAGGTCAAATTTTAGTAGTCAGCAAGTTGTATCAACTTTCTCTCTCCTTCTCTCTACTCTTTATCTCTCCAATCCCTCTCTCTCTCTCCCTTGCTCTCTCTCTCTCTCCTCTCTCTCTCTCTCACATCCCTCTATCTCCTCCCTACATCTGCCTCCCCCCTCCCCTCTCTCTCTTTACCTACCTCTCCCTCCATCACCTTGTATCTCACTTATGTCTCCCTCCCTACCTCTTTCCCTCTCCAATCTCTATCTCTCCTCTCCCTCCCTCTACCTACATGTCTCTCTCACTCTTTATCCCTCTCTTCCCCACTTTCTCTCTAACTCTCTCCTCTCTATCTCATAATTGTCTCTCCCTCCCTCTCAGTCTCCCCTCTCTATCTCACCACTCTCTCAATCTCTCTGTCTCTCACACACAAACCTCTATCTCCCTCGCTAACACTCCCTCCCTCCATACTTCCCTCTCTACTTCTCTCTATCTCTCTTCTCCCTCCCTCTCTCGACCTCACCCTACCTCCACTTCTTTTTGTCTCTCCTCCCAATCTCTCTCACTATTGTCCCTCCCTCCCTCCCCCTCATTCTCTCTCAATCAATCTTTTTCTCTATCTCACCATTCTCTCTCTCTCACTCACACACACGCCTCTATCTCCCTACCTCTCCCTCCCCTATGTACTCTTTATCTCTCCTCTCGCTTTCCCTCTCCATACATACGTCTCCCTCCAACACTCTCTCTCAATCCCTCTCTATCTCACTTATGCCTCCTTCCCTACCTCTTTCCCTCTCTACTCTCTATCTCTCCTCTCCCTTCCTCTACCTACCTCTCTTTCTGTCTCTCCATCCCTCTCTTTCTCTCTCACTCTCTTCTATCTATCTCACCATTATCTCTATCTCTACCTATCACCCCCTCCTCTCTAAATCACCATTCCCTCTCTCCTAGTTTCCCTCCTTCCCTCTCACTCCCTCCTCTCTAAATCACCATTCTCTCTCTATCCCACTTTCCCACATTCCCTCTCTATGTCTCACTTATCCCTTTCTACCTCTCCCTCCCTCCAACCTCCCTCTCTATCTTTATCTCTAATTCTCATTCTCTCCTTACCTCTCTACTCTCTATCTCACCATTCTCTCCATCTCACTCTCCCTCCTTACCTCTCTACCTCCTATCCATCCCTCTCTCCTTCCCTCTCTACCTACCTCTCACTCCACTACCTACCACTCTCTCCCTCACCCATCTTTCTCTCTTACTCTCTTCTTCCCTCTCTACTCTATATCTCTCCCCCCTTCCCTCTTTATCTATTTCTCTCTCTCCCCCTTCCTTTGTCCCCTCATTTTCTCTCCTCTCACTCTCTCTCCCTCTCACACACACTCAACTTTATCTCCTCCTTTCCTCTCCCACCATCCCTCCACTCTCCACTTATCTCTATCTATCATCTCTCTCTACATCTCCTTCCCTCTATATTTATCTTTATCTCCCCTCTCCCTCTCTTTACCTAATTCTCCCTCCATCACTCTATATCTCAACCGTGTCTCCTCTCTCTCTCTCTCTCTCACTCACACACACAACTCTATATCCTCCCTACTTGTCCCTCCATCCCCTCTCTAATTCTCTCTATCTATCCTCTCTCTACATATCCTACCCTCTCTACCTATATTTATCTCCCCTATCCCTTTTTTTACCTACCTCTCCCTTCATCACTCTGTATCTCACCTATGTTCCCCTACCTACCTAGGGTTGAGGTATTAAGGGTCAAGGGTTGATAATTGAGGGTTGAGTGTTTAATTTATAGGGTATATGGTAGAGGGTAGAGGGTAGAGGGTATAGGGTAGATGGTAGAGGGTAGAGGGTTTAAGGGTCAAGGGATTAAGGGTTGAGGGTTGAGGGATTAGGGTATAGAGTTTACTTGGGTTTAAGGGTTTAAGGGTTGAGGGTATAGGGTTGATGGTAGAGGGTATCAGGGTGAGGGTTGAGGGTATAGGGTTGGGGGATTAGGGTAGAGAGGGAAGGAAGGATGGAGGGAGAAGTGAGATAGAGAGAAGGAGAGAAGAGGAGAGAGGGATAGAGATATATGAGGGTTGAGGATATAATGTATAGGATAGAGGGTTGAGAATTGAGGGTATAGGATTGGTGGTAGAGGGTAGAGGGTAGAGGGTAGAGGGTAGAAGGTTTAAGGGTTTAGGGTATAGATTTAAGGGTATATGGTTGAAGGATTAGCGTTGAGGGTCTAATGTATAAGGTAGAGGGTATAAGGGTTCAGGGTTTAGGGTTTAAGGGTTGAGGATTAAGGGATTAAGGGTTGAGGGTTGAGGATTGAGGGTTAAGGGTTTAATGGTTTAGGGTTTAAGGTTTGAGGGTCAAGAGTTTAAGGATGAGGGTAGATGGTTGAGAGTATAGGGTTGATGGATTAGGGTTCAAGGTCCAACATATAGGGTACAAGGTATAAGGGTTGATTTTTTAGGGTTAAGGGTTTAGGATTGAAGGTAGATGGTTGAGGGATGAGGGTTTAAGGTTTAAGGGTTGAGCGATTAGGGTAGAGAGTTTAATTGGGTTTAAGGGTTTAAGGGTTGAGGGATTAGGGTTGAGGGTATTGGGTTGAGGGTAGAGGGTAGAGGGTTTAGAGGTTTAGGATTTAAGGGTTGAGGGTTGAAGGTTTAGGGTATAGGGTTGAGTGTTCAAGGTTTTAAGGGTTGAGGGATTAGGGAAGAGAAGGTGGGATGGAGGGAGGGAGAGATGGAGGGAGAGTCTTTAGAGAGAGAGGGATGAAGTATGAGAAAGATAGAGGTTAGATAGTTAAGGGTAGAGAGTAGAGAGTTTAAGGGTTTAGGGTTTAAGGGTTAAGGTTTTAGGGTTTAAGGGAGAGGGGAGAGAGATAGAGGGAGTGAGTGAGTGAGTGAGAGAGAGAGACCTGAGAGAGGGAGAGGGGGTAGGAGGGAGGGAGTGGGAGAGAGATAGAGGATAGAGGGTTAAGGGTAGATGGTTAAGGGTTGAGGGTAGAGGGTTTCGGGGTTTAAGGGTTAATGGTAGATGGATAAGGGTAGAGGGGAGATACATAGAAGGAGTGAGTGAGTTAGAGAGAATTGAGAGAGGGAGAGGGGGTAGAAGGGAGAGAATTGAGAGAAAGAGAGGGAGAGGGTAGAGGGTAGAGGGTTTTAAGTGTTTAGGGTTTAGGGTTAAGGGTAGAGAGAGAGAGGTAGAGAGGGAAATAAGGTAGAGATATTGACCGAGAGGAGGCAAGGTGAGAGAGAGAAATAGGTATAGAGGGACAAATAGGTAGAGAGAAGT